>LNAC01000544.1:607181-953579 GCA_002007465.1 Ailurus styani
CCTCTCTGCCTACTTGCAATCTCTCTCTCTGTGTCAAATAAATAAATAAAATCTTTAAAAAAAAATAAAAATAAAATAAAATAAATAGGTTATTAAAAATAAATAAAATAGAATAAAATAAATGGATGATTCAAAGATCAAAGCAGACATAGCTAAAGACATTTGTAAGCTTGGAGACAGATATAAGCAAAATACTGTGGCTAATCATAGAAATAAAATGGAAAACATAAAAATGTGGTTAAGAAACAGGCAGGATGAACTCAGAAGGCCAGGTATCTATTTACATAAGAGCTCTGATGGCATAAATATAAACTAGATAATATTTGAAGGGATGAAATTTTTCCAGTACTGAATCCAGCAAAAATATTTTATTTAATTCAAGATGAAAATGCAGTTTTTATGGAAGTGGATTCAAACATTAGGAAACTAAATAATGTAATTCACTACATTAACAGGCTAAATGGGAAATATTTGATCATGTAAATAGGTAGAGAAAGATCGTTTTATAAAATTAATAATCAATTCATGAGAATCAGACTCTTAGTACACTAGAATAAAAGACAACTTTTTTACCTTGATAGAGTAAATCTATTAAAATCAACCTTAATTATGAAACATTAGAAGTCACTTGATCAAATGAATATAAAAATAAGCCAAAGATGATTTCTAGCACTACATTTCTTCAACATTACACTGAAAGTCTCAGATAAGACAACGAGAGAAAAGAGTAAAGAAAGTAAAAGGCTGAAGAATTTAAAAGAAAAAAATCCCTAAACTTATTATTAATAAAGCACTATCTAGATAAAAATTCAAAAGAATACATGTAAAATAGAGATGTAGTAAGAGTTCAGTAAGCTTGCTGGGTAAAGATCAGTCTACGTGGATCAATATTGTTCTAATATATTGGCACAATCAGTTTAAAAATGGAATTTAAGAAATCCCCTTCCCAAAAAGAACAAAAATGCATGAAATATAAATCTAACCTAAATATTACCAATGTTTATGAAAAAGACCCAAAATATTATGTTCAAGGATAGAAAGATTCTATATCATAAAGATGATGTTTCTTTCCAAATTTATAAATGTGATGTAATACCAATTACTATTAGTTATACTTTTCTGGAACTTAGCAAACTGATTAAAATGTATGTGGAAGACTGGCCCATAAAAATGTAAGGTTTATCATGAGTTACCCGACATATGATTTATTGCAAAGCTATGGTATTTAAAACACTCTGATGTTGCTCTAGGGATAGATAAATAGACTAGTGGAGCAGAAATGTAGGCTCAGGAACAGATTCAAACATATAATGTACCTTGAAATATTACCACATTAGGCATAAATCTTGTTTGCCTTCTCAGAATTCCTTGAACTTTCTCTTTTCTCTCTTCATTGGCTCATGGGCAACCTCTCCCCACCAGCTGGTTGCTTTTGAAGTGGAGTAATACACCCTACTGTGCTGTGTGGAATATGGCTTTCTGAGAAATGGCAGAGGGCTGGAGATGTAGCCCAGGGGTGCAGGAGAAGCTAGCTCCCTGTGCTGTGCATGCACATCAACCAATGGAACCACAGAAGAGGGAAGGAGACAGGCAAGAAACCTCTCCTCCATTCCTCCCTCCTGTGGACAATTCTAAGGTAATCCACAGGGCAGTCTTGCCAGAGGAGCCTGGAGGGAGCTGTGTGTCTGGGCAGTGAGTTCCCTTGGAAGCCACACAGCTGGAATGGCAATGCAGGGTATGGTCTTTTTTCACATCTTACCCTACCTCACTTTTGTTTTTCCTCACCCTCATTTCCTTGGCTTGCATTTTACAAATGCAGTGTTAGCCCTTAATCGTGGCCCAGAATTTGCTTTCTGGTAAATCTTGGCTAAGTAGTTGCAGGTGGTATTACAATACAGCATTTTAAGAACCAAACTATTCAATAAATGAGTTTCAGGGGTAAGCGGATACTTATTTCACACCAAGCCCCCCACCCCCCCCAAAAATGTTCTAAGTAGTTTAGAGACATTATTATGAAAAGCAAACATTTGGGCGCCTGGGTGGCTCAGTGGGTTAAAGCCTCTGCTTTTGGCTCAGGTCATGATCTCAGCATCCTGGGATCGAGGCCCGCATCGGGCTCTCTGCTCAGCAGGGAGCCTGCTTCCTCCTCTCCCTGTCTCTCTGCCTGCCTCTCTGCCTACTTGTAATCTCNCCCCAAAAATGTTCTAAGTAGTTTAGAGACATTATTATGAAAAGCAAACATTTAAAATCTGAAAAATAAAACACAGGAAATTATCTTTTATTAAATCAGATTAAGGAATATTTCCTGAAGTCATAAAAGGCAAAGCTTAAAGAAAAATAGACATATTTGAATCCATTAAAATTATGAACACAGGGCACCTGGGTGGCTCAGTGGGTTAAAGCCTCTGCCTTCAGCTCAGGTCATGATCTCAGAGTCCTGGGATCGAGGCCCGCATCGGGCTCTCTGCTGGGCAGGGAGCCTGCTTCCTCCTCTCCCTGTCTCTCTGCCTACTTGTGATCTCTCTCTCTGTGTCAAATAAATAAATAAAATCTTTAAAAATATTATGAACACAAAGATATAATATTTGGTTTTAAAAAAGATTAGACAAATAATTGTTATTATATAGGATATATAGAGAAGTTCTCCTAAGAGTCCATCTATTGTGTTAGCTTTGGAAATATTGAGAAGAGGCCAGATTCTACATGTATTCTGAAGACCATGTTGAAAGGATGTCCTAAAGGACTGGATGTGGTATAAAATAAAGGAAGAAACTAAAGATGCCTGTGAGATTTTTGGCCTGAGTAAATGAAAATATGGTTTCCATTAATTGATTCAGAAGCCTCTCAGTGGAGCAACTTGTATGGAAGATCAACATTACAGGTTTGGATATGTCAAATTATAGATGTCCATTAAATACCTAAGAGAAGGAGTCAAGTATACACTTGGATATTTGATTTGGAGCTACAGTGAAGTCTGAGCTGTATGTATCCATCTGACAAGTTAAATGACTGGTATTTAAAAGCATGTGATAGGATGAGCTCACCAAAGGTATGAATGTTTGCAGAGCAGAGAAAAGGACAAGTGTAGGAACTGAGCAGTATGATACTCTAACACTACGAGGCTGGAAATAAGGGGGAAAATATCAAAAGAAACTAAGAAGGCATGAACAGTTTGGGTAGGAGGAATGTAAGAGTATAGCCTCCTGGAAGTTAAGCTACAAAAGTGTACCTGGGAGGAAATGATTAGCTGTGTCCAATGCTGTTGATTTATGAGAAAAAAATGAGGGGTGAGAAATGACTCATGTGTCTATTGGAGTAGAAATCACCAATGATTTTGACAAGAACACTTCCAGAGTTGTGACTGGTGTTAAAATCTAACTGTAGTGGACAGAGAAGAGAATAAGAGAAGATGAACTGAAACAGGAAGAATGGAGAATTCTTTCAGGAATTTTGCTTTTGGCTGGTAGCAAGGAAATGGAGGAAGTAGATGGGGCTAAAAGTAGACTCAAGACAAGTGTGTTTTAATGTGAGGAAATAACGCCATGGTTACATCACATATATGTACACATATGGAAAGAGAGGGAGAGAGAAACATTTTAATATGGTTTATTTTTTATGTGGTGAGAGACACAGATGAATAATTTAAAAACATACAGATATCCAATTTTTCCAGTATTATTTGTTGAAAGCATTATGCTTTCTCCACTAAATTGTGTATCCCTTTGTAAAAAATAAATTGAATCCATGTGTAAGTATATTTGTTTCATTGATCTATTTATCAATCATTACATCAAGAGTATGTAATAACTCTTGAATTTTAGATAGTATCCTCCTTTTACAAGTAATTTGGGTGATTTTAGGTCCTTTGTATTTTCATGTGAATATTAGATTAAGATTGTCAATTTGGATTTTTATTGGGATTACACTGAATGAGTAGGTCAATTTGGGAAATTGACATTTAAACAATATTGAGTCTTTTAAGTCAACAGACATGATATATTGCTCAATTTATATATAACTTCCTTAATTTCCTCCAGCAATGCTTTATTAATTTGTGTGCACGTCTTACATATCTTTAAACAATTTTTCTCAAAGCACTTTATATTTTTGGTGCTATTATAAGTGATTTTTTATGCAATATAAATTTAATTTTAAAAATTAAATCCTACCACTTAAAAATTAAGTCATATTATTTTTCACACCAAGGGAGGAACATATCCATTTAAAATAGATCTCAAGTGCATTAACCATTTTTTAAAAATTTGGTAAGCATGTTTTTAAATTCAATTACCAATTGTTCATTACTGTATACAGTAATACAGTGGGGTTTTGTACACTGGTAATTGAATTCTACAATCTTTCTAAGCCCACTAATTAGTTCTGGTACTATTTTTCTAGATTACATAAAATACTCCACATAGAAAATCATGTGTCTGAAAGAAAAAAAAAAGGAACACATTATTTTGTTCCTTACCAATCTGAATGCATTTTGTTTCTTCTTCTTGCCTTATTGCACATACTAGAAACTTACTAGAAGCGGACAGAAAAAGTGAACTCTCACTAGAGTAGCCATCTTTCCTTATTTATCATTCCAGTGGGAAAACATTCAGGTTTTGGCCATTAAGTATGTTAGTTAGCTATAGGTTTCTTGCAGATGTCTTTTTAGGTTAAGAAGGTTCCTATCTATTCCTAATTTCCTGAAGGATTTTATTAGAAATTAGTGTTGGATTTTATCAAATGTTTTTACTGCCCCTTTGAGATGTACATGTGCCTACAAAGTATTACTTTAATCTCTTAATATTGTTAATTACACTGATTTTTTAATATGCTAAATAAATCTTTTACTGAGATAAATCACACATTCATAATGTACTATTTTTCTATATTCCCAGATTCCATTTGCTAAAATTTTGTTAGGAATTTTGCTATCTATTTGCACAAGGAATATTGGCCTGTAGTTTTCTTTTAATATCTTGGTCTCATTTTGGTCTCAGAGTAACACAGATCTCATAGAATGAATGCATAAGAATTCATTCTTCAATTTTCTGGAAGAGTTTGTGTAGAATTGGTATCATTTCTTTCTTATAGGTTTGTTAGAATTTACCATCGTTGCCCTCCAGGACTGGAACTTTAGCTGTGGGAAGGATTTTAAAAACATATTCCATTTCTTTAATGGAGTTAATCAGGTTAGCTATTTTTCCTTCAATAAGTAGTTCACATCTTCCAAAAATTTGTTCATCTAATTTGTGGTATTGGCAAAATAATTCATAATAAATTTTCATAATATTACTTATTGTCCTTTTAATCTCTGTAAAAGCTTTTGTCATGTCTAGTTCTTGATTTTAATCATTTGTATTTTCACCTTTATTGTCTTGATTAGCCTGGGAAGGATTTTAAAAACATATTCCATTTCTTTAATGGAGTTAATCAGGTTAGCTATTTTTCCTTCAATAAGTAGTTCACATCTTCCAAAAATTTGTTCATCTAATTTGTGGTATTGGCAAAATAATTCATAATAAATTTTCATAATATTACTTATTGTCCTTTTAATCTCTGTAAAAGCTTTTGTCATGTCTAGTTCTTGATTTTAATCATTTGTATTTTCACCTTTATTGTCTTGATTAGCCTGGCAAGATATTCATCAATTTGATTTTTTTCAGTTTTTGCTTCATTTATCTTTTTCTATTGTTATCTGTTTTCCATTCCATTTATTTCTCCTCTGATCTTCATCATTTCTGTTCTTCTGATCATTTCAGGGTCCAGTAGTTTTTTTTTTTTCTTTCTAATTTTTAAGGTGAAAATGGAGGTCACTGATTTGAGAACTTTGTCTTCTTCTAATACAGATTTTTTTAAAGTTGCAAATTTCCCTCCAACCTCTTCTGTAGCTGCATCTTACAAATTTTATGTTTTGTTTTCATTTTCATTCAGTGTGAAATAATGTCTAATTTTCTTTTGAATTTATCTTTGATCTAGGAGTTATTTAGAACTGTGTTATTTAGTTATTGTGTTATTAGACGGATTTTCCAAATAACTTTCTGTGATTTATTTCTAATTTATTTGCACTGTGGTCAGAGAGCATACATTTTGTGACTTGAGTCCTCTTAAATTTGAGATTTGTTTATGGTCCAACAATGGTTGATCATTACAAATTTTCCTTGTGCCCGTGAAGAAAATACGTATTCTGATTTGGTTAGTTGGAGTCTTCTATGAATGTCATTGATAAGTTTATTGATAATGCTGTTCAAGTCTTCTACATCCTTACTGATTTACTCTCTGCTTGTTATATAAATTATTGAAAGAGAGGTGCAAATTTATTTCTTCTTGGTGTTCTACATTTTCTTTTCCTCTATGGGATTTGCTTTATTATCAAGTTTATGCTACTTTAGGATTATTACTTACTGTTGGTAAGTTGACACTTCTTTTATTATCAAATGATCTTTTTTCCTATTAATATTCTTTGTTCTGAAAACTGGTACTAATATAGTTCCACTTTCTTTTGAACACTGTTACCTCAGTATATTTTTTTCTATCCTTTACTTTTAACCTTTTTATATCTTTATATTTAAAGTGAATTTCTTATGGGAAGAATATAGTTGGGTCTGGCTTTTTGTTTTTTTACTCCATCTCTTAATGTCTCTCTATAGCATGTTTAGACAATTTTCATTTAATGTGATTGTTGATCTGAGTTAAACATTCATCTCACTATTTGATTTCTATTGGTTCCATTTGTCCTTTGTTCTTTTCCTTCCTTTTGTGCTTTCTTTTATACCACTTGAGTATTCACGATTCCTTTTTATTTCCTTTGTTGTTTTATTAGATACAACTTTTTCTTTTGTGTCATATTACTAGTTACTACAGGGTATATAGCAGGCATCTTTAGCTTATGAAAGTCTATCTAAAATGGTATTATATCACTTCACATATTATATAGACACTTCAACCACATATTTTTATTTTCCCCAGTTAACCTTTGTGTTGCCATCGTACTGCATTTTACTAAGACATATTTTAAAACCCCATAGTATATTTGCTATTTCTGCTTGAAACCATAAATTTTCTCTTTAAAATCTTCACTTATATAAGAAAGACAACTTTTCATGTTTATCTTTGAAGTTACTATTTCTAGTTCTTCACATTTCTTTACAGTTTCACGTTTCCCTTTGGTATCATTTTTTCCCCACCTAAATGATTTCCTTTAATTCTTCTTATAATGCAGTTTTGCTGGTAATTAAATCTTTCAGTTTTTTCTATGTCTGTGGAAGTTTACATTTGAGCTTTATTTCTGAACAATCTTTTTGCTGCATATAGAAATCTAGGCTGATTATTTCTCTTAGTAGTTTATTGATATTCTACTATTTTCCTATGTGCATTGCTCCCAAAGAGAAATCTGCTGTCATCTTTTTCTTCATTCTCTTTTATATAATGTGTCCATTTTCTCTTGCTGCTTTTAAGGTATTTGTTTTTTGTTTGTTTGTCGTTTACTTGTTTGTTTTTGTTGTTTTTACTAGTGGCTGCAAGTAATTTTATTTTGATGTGTCTTGTGGCAGTTTTCTTCAGGTTTGAAGAGTTTGAAGTTTGCTGAGCTTCCAGATCAGTGATTTTACGTTTTTCTTTATTTTAGTCCATTCCATTTACCTTAAGTAAACTTTTTATTTTAAGTACAGAATCAGAATTAAGATATAGTGAAATTAATATTTTCTTCCTTTAGGTCCTCAGTCCCTTTAAAGATGCGTGGCATCTTTTATACAAAATGATTTCCCTGAATAATACTTAACCTTAAGTTCCACTATTTTTATCTCTCCTCATGTCAAAATTTAGAATATTCTGAAGGTATTTTTCACAGGACAGATATAATGAACTATCTTGCTACTAATACCATTTCAGTGCGAACTTCTGTTTTCAGGTGAAGATAAATTGTATATTTTATGCCAGTTAGCAACATCTGAAACCTGGATACACAATGATTTAACCTATCTGAATAGGATAATCCTAAAAACAGGATTATCAGGCAGAAACATAACTGGTATAGAACACACCCATGGGCAGAAAAGCTTCTATAATATTAGCGGATACTAGGTCTATGTGTAAGACTTGCCCTGTACAACATAGCTAAACTACCTGGAAGTCTTCATTTATTATGACATACTTCTAAAGGCCAGAAAGTGAAAACTCTTTGGATACTATCAGTTCATGTCGTTGCGTTTTTTTGTGAATGAATGTTGGGGTGGGACAGGGAATAAAAATGCCTGGCAATAGTTTGTAGAAAAGGGTTCAATGAACTTCCATCCCTACCTTTAATGAAATTGCCTTGAGGGACTCCATAATAGTCTTTTTCTGTTTCCAGTCCCTGAAAAAGTGCTAATTTTATTCCCTCTTTTTTTTTCTTCTTCTCCTTTATGACCTTATTAGCAATGAGGCTTAATTGAACACATCTTCTTTAAAATGATAAGCATTTCCATGTCTATTACATTATCTCTAGGATTGATGGAGCAAAAGGATTCAGTGGAATGCACTGTTTTTTCAGGTGAACGAAAACTAAGGCTCTGTGATATTTTCTCCTACGAAAATGAACATGCTGTCATTGCTCACTCATAATTTAAAAATACCAAGCCAAATTCTCAGATGATAATTCTATGCTTTTTTTCCCCTTAAGCTTGTAGTAATGAGTCTATAAAATGTACCCTTTGGCTCACATATGTACTTAGAGGCTAAATTATACCATAATCACATTATAATAAAGCCTTATAAGCAGCTCTCTTGGGAAGTTAGACTGAACTCTTAGGTCAGAGCTCTAACATTGTTGAATAATTATCTCATGTATTTAGATAGTATAGTCAGTATTCAGGTACCAAATCCATAGGAAATAACATGTTAAGTGTGCCTTTTCTATGTCTTTGTCTCATGGGATTCTTTGGTAAGTTTATTTTTAAACTCAGTTATTTCTCACTCCAAATGATCAATGACCTGTTATATGACAGTACCAAATATAATTCAAGATACCAGAGAGTTTAGAGGTTTTCTATGTCTTGGCCACCACTCAATCCATCCTACAATTGTCCAGCTTGGCTTCACTTAACTATACACTTAATCTCAAAAAAGGAGATTTCACCAGATTTGGCAAAGTGTACTTATAATATAGTACAGGGTTCTGGCTGAACTGAGTATGATTCTAGTTATTATTTTATTATTCTTATTACCACTTACTCAGCAATAACTAGGTATCTAATATGGTGATATGTACTTCATAGTACTACTTCATTTAATTCTCTAAAGAGCATGAGTTAGATACTATTTTTTTTTAAGATTTTATTTATTTATTTCACAGCGGGAGAGAGATCACAAGGAGGCAGAGAGGCAGGCAGAGAGAGGGGGGAAGCAGGCTCCCTGCTGAGCAGAGAGCCCGATGCGGGCCTCGATCCCAGGACCCTGAGATCATGACCTGAGCTGAAAGCAGAGGCTTTAACCCACTGAGCCACCCAGGCGCCCATGAGTTAGATACTATTATCCTACACAAATATAAGAAAATTAAAGTGTTTAAAAATTAACTTCTCTAGGCCTCCTAGATGTAAATCATGCTCAAAAATATACCATATAGCTTCCTGCTAAACCTGCTTCCATAAATCCACTTTACAATAATATATAACATATAATCAGAAATAAGAAACTTCAGTATATTTTTGTAGTTTCTATCAACTTCTGGAGTCATGCATTCAAATGGACATGCTGTCCTCTGAATTTGGGTTAAGTCTCCAAAAAATTTATAGAGTGAGGCTACAAAATATTTCTCTTTTAAGACTCAGAAGCAGAATATTTGGTTTACATTTCTACACAATTATAATGATTCATTACTTAATGAAAGGAAAAACTTTAGAGGATATTTTGTAATTGATTAAGACATGATTCATTTTGAGCTAACTGGGTCCCAAACATGTGCAAAGTAATCAGGCTGCTTACAAAGAAATTTAATGGCAAATGATGTACTAAACAGGTATAGGGGAGATAAATAGATAATTAATCATAAAATGCTAAGCATGAGTAAAATGAATATATTATGCTAAAACTTCCTTAGAGTACTCAAAGATAATTAACTTAAAGATAATATATTGAGACAGAATGTACAATAGTGACTTTATATAGAATTCATAATATAGAGTCAAGTCTTTGTCACTATATCTACCTGCTTATGTCATAAGATTGATCTCTCCCCCCTTCTCTCTCTCTCTCACACACACACACACACACACACACACACAACCATTCTCTGGGAAAATGACTTCACCTAATGGTCATAAAAGTAATAAGTGTAAAAATTATTTTTTGTATATATATATATATAATTGGAATTAAATCTTTTGAGAGAAGGTAGGGGGAAAAATAGAAAATGTTAGCTGATGGGGAAGAAAGTGGAAAGACATTTAAATTTGAGTATAGTCATTGTGCCCTCCCCCCCAAAAAAGAAAGAAAATAGCTGTCATTCAGGACAGTATGCATAAATCTTCCAAGTTGCAGAGAATGAAGAATAGTTGCTTCTGGATCAATGCACAGTCATTTAGTGGACCTATCAAGCTGACAGTGAGAGTACCAAACCTGATACACATGAATGCCCAAGAAGAGTGTCTCTGGATGTCAGCCTTGTGTATGTCAATGAAAGAGAATACAGAAGTATCAAAGCACACTAACACACCACTGGTAAGCTTATTTCTGTTACAAATACAAAACCAAAGGTTAACTACAATCTACTCTTTGAAATGTATGCTATAGCACTAGTAGCCTTTAAGGCACTGACCCACACCTACTCGTATGGTAGGAAAATAACAGAGTCTGAGACATGAGTGAGAACTTGCATTGCATCTGAAAAATGTAAAACTCATTTGAATGGTCACAATTGCCTAACTTTGGGCTTGTGTTTGTGTAGCTAGTCTCTGTCAGCTCTAAAGAATTTATTATGATGCCCATTCAGTACTTAAAGGACCTAAAGTTTATTGAGTGGCACATAGTCATCTTTATAGTGAAGTCTTACGAAGGGTTGTGCTGTCCACAGTGCTGATTTTTACAGGTATAAACTAAAAGCTTCAGTTCAGTGATTTCAGCAAAACATAGGATACTGACTTAACAAAATCCTTTCATTTATACCAAGAAAATAATCCTTTTGTGTCTTAGTTTAAAATATATATATATATGATATATATCAGTATATATATACTGATAAAAACCAGCGCTGTTAGGAAACTAGTTTGTATGTTGTGGCATTGGAATGAATGGGGTTTTCATTTTTATAGCATTCTTAGGTACTTCATAAATAATGTATTATACTTTAAATCACAGACCAAACATAGCATTCAATTATCTTATAGCATTTAAATATGCATCTATGTATTGTAAAGATTACACTGTTGCCTCTGAACCATAGCAAGTGCCCACATAAAAATTCTGCTATAATACGGTCCACCTGCAAGATAATGATTATCCTTTTTCCTTAATACTAGCATGGTGAAAGGTTAATTGTTTTTTAGAGGGGCTTACAATTACTAATACTAAAATATTACTTATATATCTGGACTTTTTATCAACAAATATTTCAACAGTTCGTCAATGGTCTTGGCAGTGCTAGGAATCCAGTGTTAGTGCCTAAGAGAAAAATGACATAAATCCTTAGGCTATAAGGGTCTGGGAAATGTATATGGTTCTTCCTATGTTGAAGCCACAGTTGTTCTGCATAGCAGTTGACCTATCTAAGAATCATAACTAAAATACTGAATTAAATCATACACAATAGAGATCTGAGTGGAAGTAACTTGCTCTTTAGCAGATGGTATCATCTTTATTTTCCACCAGCTAAAGAAACCAGCTGATTGCTCTTGGCTTGTCCCTGTACTTGGCAAATATATAAGATATGAGACATTAGAGAGTCCATAAAATAGTCATACCTTTATGCTAATAATCCAATTTCTGAGAATTTGGAAATATAAATCAGCCTGATCAAAACTTCTTTGGATAAAGAATCACATATACATATGTCTGTGTATATGTGTGTGTATACACATATGTATACATATATTGAATATTAGGTATGTATGTGTGTGTATATACACATATGTATAGATATTGAATATTATGCATGATATGCTATATATACACATATATAATCTAACAATGTCTCATGAGGGACTTGATGTAATCAGTGAAGATATATAAACCAGGTAAATTATTAAGTATCCATTAAAATTATTCTTACGAAGATCATAGAAATTTGAGGTATGTTTTTTACCATTTTAAGTAAAAACAGCAGAATGTGAGTGGTGGTGCATAATACCTATGCACATATTTTTCTTTAAAATTCTTGGGCTCTGAATTCAGGTGACTTGGATGTGAATCCTGGGTTGTAAATTTATTCCATATGGGATCTGGGACAAATTACCTATCCTCCTTGTACTTCACTTTTGTCAACTGTAAAAGGGAAGCTAGTATTAAATAATATAGTATGTTGTTATGAGGGTTAAATAAGATGATTCTTAGAAAGTGCTTTATGCAATAACTCTAATAAAGCCAACATATAAGAAACACTTACCTACTATCTTTTCAATAATGAGGAATGTTTATAGTAGAAGATTTACTCTCTCATACTTTGCTGAGATAATACGAAAGGAAATAAAAAGAAGGAACAAAGTCTGAATTCTCCACAGAGAAGGTGTCAAGTGAATGAATGGTACCATTCTCATAGCTGGACTCATTGCTTTTACTCAGGAACCTTGTTTCATAGGTCTGTATTACTTGAAGGAAACATGATTGAATAATTGAACACGACAATAAATCTAAGCAAAAGAAATAACTAACTCCTATTGTTAAGATGAGAATATGATCCCCACATACTCTGTTCACTTGTATAATGCTAGCATACCACAACAAAATTTATGTAGGAAGAACCATTAGTTTTATCTCAAGTATAAAAGTTTGAGGGTAGTAAACTCAGAATTGTCTACCCCGACTATTGCTCAGTGTCCACTATAAACAAGAGTGGGGCGCCTGGGTGGCTCAGTGGGTTAAAGCCTCTGCTTTCGGCCCAGGTCATGATCTCAGGGTCCTGGGATCGAGGCCCGCATCGGGCTCTCTGCTTGGCAGGGAGCCTGCTTCCCCCTCTCTCTGTCTGCCTGCCTCTCTGCCTCCTTGTGATCTCTCTCCCGCTGTGAAATAAATAAATAAAATCTTTAAAAAATAAAAATAAAAATAAAAAATAAAAAAAAATAAACAAGAGTGACATCTCTCATCTCAAAGAAGTACATGGTTTTAAAGGTTAGTTAAGCATGACAAAGAGAAAATGTCTTCGTTTTGGAGGCTTTCAAGAGAAGCCAATAAATTTCCACATCTGCTCTATTATCTCAATTGCAACCAAGAAACATTTTCCCAATTAGTAAATTAACTTTAAGAACAAACCAACTTAGTTTAAAATGCAATTTAAACTCAAGCCTATAAATGGTAATTAAAACTGCATGCTACTGGTATAAACTTTTCAAAATATTTAAAGAGAGTGAATTTTAAAAGGATGCACATTTTATGGGAGACTAAGAGAGGCAAATTTGTTCAAATGGTAGCCTTTAAAAATAATATTTTAATTAGTCCTTTACTCACAATGATTTAGAATTCTAGATAAGAAAATAGTATCCACTCATTGTAGATGATTAATATTAGATTTTTTGTCTCTGCCAAAGATAATAAAGCAGGGTTCTCCTAATAATAAACTGAATCATTGACTAACAAAACTAAAATATAAACTGAGTAACACTTTTATTTTTTTATTTTTATTTTTTTATTTTTTAAAGATTTTATTTCTTTCACAGAGAGAGAGAGATCACAAGGAGGCAGAGAGGCAGGCAGAGAGAGAGGGGGAAGCAGGCTCCCCGCCGAGCAGGGAGCCCGATGCGGGCCTCGATCCCAGGACCCTGAGATCATGACCTGAGCTGAAAGCAGAGGCTTTAACCCACTGAGCCACCCAGGCGCCCCTGAGTAACAATTTTAAACACTCTTAAAAAATTGCTGACAATGCTAGTTCATAAACTTTAAGGCTACTAATAATGTGTTACTCGAACATCATTAATACCAATATTTAGTATTCACAAATAGCACTATTAATGTTAAATTTCTCTGGATTGATCTTAGGCATACATATAGAGAACAGGAATTTATTTTAATGTATTTGTTATAAATCAAATTAATGGCTTTATTCTCACTAATCGTTTGTCACTAATAAGAAAATGCCTCATAATCAAATAAAACTTGGAAGAGTAGGCTTTCTTTTTTTTTCCTAAAGGAGGGAATATAATTTCAAAAAATAGGACTATTTTTTTTTTATTGTCTAGGGTGGAATGTTTATAATTTAAAGCAAGGCATGAACTAAGTTGGATTTTTTTCAACAATATGGTACTCTACGTGGATCAAACTTTTTGACTGATCTCACTATCCTTCAGAGGGAGAAGAAG
The DNA here is from genome assembly GCA_002007465.1 of Ailurus styani. NCBI lineage: Eukaryota > Metazoa > Chordata > Mammalia > Carnivora > Ailuridae > Ailurus > Ailurus styani. Next base: position 621,656 of record LNAC01000544.1, read on the forward strand.
GCACATCTAGGGGATTTGGGCACTGGTGGAATTTGATATTTAAAAATATTTATTTTATCAAAATGTTTTTCCTTATGTCTTTGCTGATTCTCTTCCTTTTACCACGTTAATGTGTGTTTTTTTTCCTTATCCTGTCATCAACATCATCAGAGAACAGATGGAGATCCACATATTCAACTTAGGCATGAAGTAATTTCTTAAGTAATCACTCAGATTTTCTTCCTTTGGATGCAGTTTTTCTCTTTTTATAGACAAGTCGTAAGATTTCTAAGATTCTGAATATGATAAAATTCAGTTGAAATCTCTGAAGTTTCTGGTTAATTTCCTCTTTCAAATTTTGTTCCCAGGCTTTGCCATTTAAGGGATATAGATTTCTTTAATCTGATAGGTTTTATGAACTACAAGTATCAATTTCCTCCTAGATAATATTATTTTATATGTCACATAAGTTACATATTCCCTCTAAACAACATTAAAGAACTAATGGGAACAGAGTTTTTTAAAAGTAACAGCAAAAACGTGGCTCTTGTGTGGCTCAGTTAAGTGTCTGACTTTTGATTTCGGCTCAGGTCATGATCTCAGGGTCCAGAGAACAACCCAGGCTCCGCTGGGCATGGACCCTCCTTCCCTCCTTAAGATTCTTTCTTTCCAGGGCGCCTGGATGACTCTGTGGGTTGAGCCTCTGCTTTTGAGTCAGGTCATGATCTCAGGGTCCTGGGATTGAGCCAGGTTCCTGGGATTGAGTCCCACATCAGGTTTCCTGCTCAGCGAGGAGCCTGCTTCCCCCTCTCTCTCTGCCTGCCTCTGCCTAATTGTGATCTCTCTCTCTGTCAAATAAATATAAATAAAATCTTAAAAAAAAAAAGATTCTTTCTTTTCTTTCTCCCTGCCTTTCCCTTCCTGCTTACGTGCGTACTTTCTCAAAAGAAGAAAAAAAAAGTAAAAACAAAAACAAAAATCCCTAGCAAAGTGGTAAAGATTTGGAGATGTTATGATAAAGTAAGAAAGTAAAATTCTGCCTGGGATCTATGGGGTTCTTACTACTTAAATTTAAAAGTGTTAAATAATATAAATATATAAATTGAACAGAAGGGGTTTGGTGAAGAAGGTAATGACCATATTATAGAAAAAAATAAGAATACATATACATATTTGTACACATATGTATTCATTTATATACATAAAAACATATATATATATACACATATTTATATCACCTTCCATGTACTTTAAAAGACAGTCCTCATAGAGTAAAGAAATATTCCTTTGTAATTCCTAGTCTCAAGAGTTAAGAGTAGATGGCATGCAATATCCATTAGCAAGAGCATATATTATTAAATCCTCATAGCCTTTTTTTTTTTTACAAACTTTTTTTACAACAGTTTTAGGTTCAGAGCAAAATGGAGTAGAAGACGCAGAGAGTTCCCGTATACCCTTGCCCCCACACTTCCAGGGCCTCCCCATCATCGATGTCCCCCACCAGAGGGGTGCATCTGTTACAGCTGATGAACCTGCTCTGGCACATCATTATCACCCCAAGGACATGGTTTATAGTAAGGTGCACTCTCGGTGTTGTTCATTCTATAGATACGGCAAATTATTTTTTTTTTTAAGATTTTATTTATTTATTTAACAGAGGGAGAGAGATCACAAGGAGGCAGAGAGGCAGGCAGAGAGAGGGGTAAGCAGGCTCCCCGCCGAGCAGGGAGCCCGATGCGGGCTTCGATCCCAGGACCCTGAGATCATGACCTGAGCCGAAAGCAGAGGCATTAACCCACTAAGCCACCCAGGCGCCCGATACGGCAAATTATTAATGACATGGATCCACCATTCGAGTGTCATACAGAGTAGTTTCACTGCCTAAAAAATCGTCTATGCTCTATCAATCCCTTGCTGCTCCCCAATCATAGTCTTTTTCTAATTCCTGATGAATTGAGCTTAATGAGGTGTGAGCGTACAAAAGCCCCCTCCTCCTTCCCACTGTCTGACTGTGGGGTGGGCACCCACCACCATTCTGCCCTGCACTGCGGCACACAGAGGAGGCTTCGCTCTCTCACCCGAGTCACTACATGGTGGGCCTAGCTGTATAAGGCCCCTGCTTGTCAAGATGTCATATCAGACACCACAGACCCCTTTATCAAAAGTTACAGAGAGTTTCCCTTTAACAGGGTGCCCCTAAAGTTTTATATTACTGAATCTCTACCTACTTCTGTCACCATTTAGGTTGTGACACGAAAATAGGTATTTTCTGCTATGTTTGTTATTGGAATTATTTTGCAACTATTTCCAACTGATAATATATAAAGTTCTTTCCTATTTGCCACATCTGACATACTTCTAGTTAGTTTAGGGCTTAATGGTTTTGTTGTTGTTTTATGTTTTGTTTCTAAAGAATTGGAATTGGAGCTCTAATTAACTATATTCTGCCTGATACTCTGACTGGATCTCATGAGAATAAATTCCTTTTCAGAAAAAAAAAGATCCAAACAAATCCACCATGTATTTAGGCAAACAATCAAGACATGTTAAAAAATGTGAACTGAGAACACAAGCATTACATGTTATGTAAAGAATGGTATGAAGTATTGAATAAAGTCATGACATGAACCCTTCGTGAATCTAAAAGTAATTCACATTGAGTAGAGTTGAATTATGGGGTGAAGAGGTAGGCAAACACAAGCCCCCCAAAGGGCTACATATGGCCAAATTTCTCTCTGAAAAAATGGTATCACTTATAAGAGCTGTATATAAGAGAATCCGATTTCCTGTTTATTCCTTGTTTGGAACATCACCCCATTTATCTATACAACCAATGGGTGTTTCTCAAAATCAAGAAGTTATACGTCCTCTAGAAAATCATCCCATGATACCTTATTCCAAACTCACTCCTAATGTTTAGCATACTATTTATTTTGGAATTTATCAGTGTTGCTTGGTTTTGTTTATTAGGTTATTTATTCTTACATATGAACCTATTATACACTTAGAGATTAAAAAAGGATTACATGTAACATTTGAGTACAACTAACTGGTTTTTCCTGCCCAAGGTAGATTTTTCTTCTTCTGATCACAGCATCCAGATCATTCTTGGGAAGTCATTGAGTCACAATGGCCTCCCACCTTTTTTTAAAGCAATCCTTTATGGAAGTATCATATGCATAAAGAGCACAAGTAATGACTATATAACTTGATAATTTTTCATAAATTGAACACAAATATGTAGCCACAACCTAAGTCAAGAAATAGAACGTTGCCAGCACTTCAGAAGTCCCGTTGGTCACAGGCACGAACTTCCCGTCAAATAATAAATGCTATTCTGACACATGCAGTAGTTTTGCCTATTTTTTTTGAAACTTACATGAATAGAATCAATCACATGTACATTTCTGTGTATGGTTTTGGTTTCTCTTACTCCACATTAAACTTGTGAGATTTACCCATATCATTGGTCACAGCAGTAGTTTGTTTATTCTCCTTGCTGTGTTGTATTCCAATTTATGAACATATCTCATGGTAAGCAGAATAATGACCTCCTGAATATGTCTAGGTCCTAATCCCCAGAAGCTGTGAATAGGTAAATTACTTGGTGAAGGGGGATTAAGATTGCAGATGGAATTAAATTTGCTAATCAACTGACTTTATAATAAGGAGATCACCCTGAATTATCCAGGTGGGCTCAGCGTAAGCCTAAGGAGCCCTGAATACAGAGGATGGAGGCAGAAGAATCAGTGTCAGAGGGATGGGAGGTGAAAAAGCCTAACTGACAATTATTGGTTTTGAAAATGGAAGAGTGCCATAAACCCAGAATGAGGGTGGTCTCTTCAAAAGGGAAAAGGCAAGACAATGGATTATTCTTTAAAGTTCTCAGAAAGCAATGTGGTCCTGCCAACATACTCATTTTAGTCCAATGAAATTCATTTCAGACTCTAATTTCCAGAACTGTAAGATAATAAATTTGGGTTGTTTTAAGCCACTAACTTTGTGTTAATTTGTTACAGCAGCAATAGGAAATGAATAGAACAATAATTTTTCCTTTGGTGATGTATACTTTTGTTTAGATTTTGACTCTTACGAAAATGCTGTTAATCAACATATTTGAAACTCCTCTGGTGAAAATTTGTATATGTTTCTGTTAAGTATATAAAGGCATTATAAGAGAAAAATGTTCAATAACACAATGAGTTTATCTTCAGGTTTAGGCGATGGTGTCAAATAGTTTTTCAAACTAGTTGGACAAATTTACATTTTTACCAGCAGTGGATGAGCGTTGCAATTGTTCCAAACCTTTCCCAGTTATTGTCAGAATTAATTTTCCTTATTCTGTGGGTCTACAGTGATAACTCGCTGTGATTTTAACCTTTATTTCCTGGATGCCTGGTGAAGCTAGAAACTGTTCTGTATTATATAATTCATTTGATCTGAATATTATTTTTGTGAAGTAACTGTTCATGTACATTGCTCAGTCTTATAAACTCCTCGACCATTTCCCTTTTGATTTTGTGAGGTTTTGCATATTCTGGGTACAAATGACTTAAAAATATGGGTGTAAAAACCTATTTCCACTTCATGGCTTGTATTTTCTCTGTTGGTGGCACTGTTTCATTAACAGAAGTTCTGACCTTTAAATTAGTACATTTTTTTCTTCACAGTTTCTTTCTATAATTTCTTTCATACAGCATAATATTAGTTTCAGGTATACAATATAGTGATTCAACACTTCTATACATTACCTGGTGCTCATCATGACAAGTGCCCTCCTTAATCCCCATCACCTGTTTAACCTATCCCTTCCCCCCACCTCACCCCTGGTAACCATCAGTTTGTTCTCCAGAGTAAAGAGTCTGTTTCTTGGTTTGCCTCTCTTTCTCTCTCTTTTTTGCCCCTTTATTTGTTTGTTTTGTTTCTTAAATTCCACATATAACTGAAATCATATGGTATTTGTCTTTCTTTGATGACCTACTTCATTTAGCATAATACTCTATAGCTCCAGCCATGTCATTACAAAAGGCAAGATTTCATTTTTTTTAAGATTTTATTTATTTAGTTATCAGAGAGAAAGAGAGCACAAGCAGGCAGAGTGGCAGGCAGAGGCAGAGGGAGAAGCAGGCTCCCTGCTGAGCAAGGAGCCCAATGCGGGACTTGATCCCAGGACCCTGGGATCATGACCTGAGCCAAAGGCAGAGGCTTAACCCACTGAACCACCCAGGCATCCCTAGATTTCATTCTTTTTTATGGCTAAATAATAGTCCATCTATATATCCATTCCACACACACACACCACATCTTCCTTATCCATTCATCAGTCAATGGACATTGGCTGTTTCCATAATTTGGCTATTGTAGATAATGCTGCTACAAACATTGGGGTGCATGTATCCCTTGGAATTAGTACTAATAGTAGTTTTGTATTCTTTGGCTAAATACCTTATAATGCAATTGTTGGATCATAGGATAGTTCTGTTTTTAACTTTTCGAGGAACCTCCATACTGTTTTCCACAGTGGCAGCACCTGTTTGCACTCCCACAAACAGTGCAAGAGTGTTCCTTCTTTTTCACATCCTCACCAATACCTATTGTTTCTTGTGTTGTTTATTTTAACCACTCTGACAAGTGTGAGGTTATCTCATTGCAGAGTTAATTTGTATTCACCTGATGATCAATTGAGCATTTTTTCCATTGTGTCCATTGGCCATCTAAATGTTTTCTTTGGAAAATGTCTATTCATGTCTTCTGCCCACTTTTAATTGGATTATTTGGTTTTTGGGTGTTGAACTTTTTAAGTTCTTCATATATTTTGCATAATAACACATTATCTGATATGTTATTTGCGAATATCTTCTCCCGTTCTGTAGGTTGCCTTTTCGTTCTGTTGATTGCTTCCTTCACTGCTAGAACTGAAAAACAAATTCACTAAAGTCACAGGATACAAATCAGTGTACAGAAATCTGTTGCATTTCTATACACCAATAATGAAGCAGCAGAAAGAGAAATTAAGAAAACAATCCTGTTAAAATGCATCAAAAATAATAAGGTACCTGGGAATATATCTAGTCAAAGAAGTAAAAGACTTGTACTCTGAACACTATGAAACACTGATGAAAGAAACTGAGGATAACACAAAGAAACAGAAAGACATTCCATGATCATGGATTGGAGAATAAATATTGTTAAAACATCTGTACAACCCAAAGCAATCTGCACATTTAATGCAATTCCTATCAAAATACCAACATCAGTTTTCACAGCTAGAACAAAAAATGCCAAAATTTGTATGGAACCACAGAAGACTCCAAATAGCCCAAGAAAACTTCAAAAAGAAAAGCAACGCTGGAGACATCACAATTGTGGACTTCAAGTTATTTTGCAAAGTTGTAGTGATCAAAAGAGTATGGTAAAGGCACAAAAAGAGACACATTGATGAACAGAACAGAAAAGAAAACCCGGAAATAAACCCACAACTATATGGTCAAACTAATCTTCAGCAAAGCAGGAAAGAATATCCAATGGGGAAAAGGGAGTCTCTTCCTAAAAATGGTATTGGGGCATACCATTTGGACCAACTGGAAAGCATCATGTAAGAGAATGAAACTTTCTTATACCATAACCAAAATAAATTCAAAATGTATTAAGGACCTAAATGTGAGACCTGAAGTCACAAAAATCCTAGAAGAGAACTCAGGCCGTACCCTCTTTGACATGGCTGGTAGCAACTTCTTTCTAGATATGTCTCCTGAGGCAAGGGAAACAAAAGCAAAGATAAACTATTGGGACTTCATGAAAATATGGTATAATGTTTCTTACTTCTGGTCAACAATTTCCTTTAAGTGCTTTACTGTTTTATCTTTCATATATAATGTATGATATATCTGGAATTGAAAATTTTGTGTACTGTGAAGTAGAGATGAAAAATATTTTTTTCATATAGAGATCTAATTAATCAGTATCATTTATTAATAAAATCTTTCCCCTCCACCATACTGCAGTGCCATTTTTTTTTTCAGTGCCATGTTTTAAATGTAGCCAATTACCATCTGTAATAAGGCCGTACCTTCCAAAGGCTGCTCCTGGTCAATTACTGAACATCACAGGGATACTGAGGTGAACACAGGACACCTCTAACAGGCAACTTTGTTGCCCATATCTTTTCCTTGAGACGACCTTCAATCTAGGTCACTTCCATTCAAACCCTTGTCCTTTTCTCTTTCACAAAGGGTCAGGATTACATTCTGGCTTAACAACTTCCCAAATTTCTGGCACCTTCCCAATTTCTCTTGCATAGACATTTTCTCTGATAAAATATTTGCATGTTTAATTTCATTTTGAAGTCTGCTTCTCAGAAGATCTGGGCTAACACAAGTGTTGCCAGGGGGTCTGAGAAAACAGGCAGTAGGATGGGTATTTGGGATTGCCGCAAAGATAGGATGTGGCATGGATATGGATAGGATAAAGCAGTGGCTTGATCGTTAAAGGTTTCACCAGTAGTGACCTGGAAAAGTGTCCCAGTGGAACAGGGATGCTGTTGCAGGCTCAATGATACAGGCATTTGAAAGATACAAAACAAAGCCTACAGACACAGCAGAGTTGGCTGGTAACTGCCAAGTTCTGTTGATTCCCCACAGAAGGATAATGAGAAGCTAGGGGCTGTTAACAAGCAGCTGTTAATGGCTGAGTGTGAGAGCCAGGGAGCCCCAGTGGTGGATATAAAAGGCCCTTATCACCTGTACTGGAAGGGCAGACACAGACAAACAGCAGGTTGAAGACTTAATTGCGAGAACAGAGCTCCAGAGATGCTTAAATTTTCAGTTAAGGCAAGTCTGTTATGTGAAGGTCAGGGCCATATAGAAGAAATCTGGGATCCTCGAAATTGAATGGATGTCCCCAAGAGTTTTGACTCTACCCGTCCCCCCAGACTTTCTGGATCGACAGAAGTGGTCCACCATTCTCTAGTAATAGTTAGCACTTATACTGTGCTGGAAGACACTGCAGATGTCTCTCTACCACAAAACAACAAATGTCCCCTCAAGATCTGCCCCACTTTCCATCCTAGAGGCTAGGCTAATACCTGGGTATAAATGTAACCCCATCCTAGGCCTGGAAAGAGAACATTTAAACAAAGAACTCTAAGAATTAGACAGCATGTACCAGCAGGACCTAGGGGAGTATTCCTGGGGTTGTATTCTAGAGCCCTTCATCAAAGCAGCTATAATTCCAGACTGGATAAAGAAGAATTTGCTGACTTAGGGGTGTTCCATCAGGACACATGATTTACCACCTCACAAGAACACAAGGGAGTGAGGTAACTTTGTTGCTAGGGTGGCTCCTAGAAGCCTGGAAGAAAAAATGACCAACTCTCAGCAAAGTAAAAATGCCTGAATTACTGTAGAAGGTGGTAAAGGAAGGAAAAAAGAGTCTAAGGGAAGTGGATGCAATGGTTTTATGTGTCAACTTGACTCTCAACTTGACAGGGTGCCCAGATATTTGGATAAACATTATTTCTCAGTACATCTATCAGGGTGTTTCTGGAAGAGATTAATATTTAAATTGATAGGCTGAATAAAGCAGATGGCCCTCCCTCATGTGTGTGCCCTCATCCAGATCTTTGAAGGCCTCAACAAAACAAAAGGCTGAGTAAGAAATAATTCTCTCTGCCCGACTCTTTGAGTTGGGACATCCATCTTCCTCCTGCAGGACTGGACTCAGACTGGAACTGTACCATCAGCTCTCCTGGGTCTTCTCAACTCTCATAACTGGGTAAGCCAATACCTTTTCATAAATATCTTTTATACCTACATATCCTATTGGTTCTGTTTCTCTGGAGAACCCTGACTGATACAGATTTTGATATCGAGAGTACTTCTAGAGGAACCGAATTTTAAGGATAAGTTTTCTGAATTGCTTCTGGGATTTCTGCAATTGGCTCTCTAATCTGACTAGATTTAAAAATGCTGATGAAGGGGTGCCTGGGTGGCTCAGTTGGTTAAGCATCCAATTCTTGATTTTAGCTCAGGTCATGAGCTCATGGTCCTGAGATTGAGCCCTTTGTCTCAGCTCCGTGCTCAGCGGTGAGTCTGCTGGAGATTCTCTCCCTCTCCTTCTGGCCCTCCTCTCTCCCTCTCTCAAAATAAATAAATAAATATTAAAAAAAATACGAATGAGTCTATTTCCAGTGGTGAAGAGAGCACCAGTGGTCCATGGTGTGATCTGGCCACCAACAGATGCACAGTATCGCCTCTGGATACTCCCAATCAACCACTTACAAGAGCAAGGGGCTGTGTAATTGTGTATGGGATACTTTCAGACATTTTTGGAAATCTAGTGGATATAATGAGGTTGACTGGTTACTCCTAATGTTGCTGGCATGAAAACAGATGAATTTAGGAATTCGAATTCCCACCTTAAGCTCCCTATAAATTACGCAAAAGCTTCTCATGGAGCCTGAAGCAGATCGTTATCACCCATAGCCTCAGCGATGAGGTTGTTGAGAATAGACTGCAGGATCTCATCCTGTGACTGGAGGCTGAGTTACACAAGTTGAACTGTCAGCCTCACAGGGGGTCTGAAGGCACTGACTGGGAAAGAACGGGATTCTGTAAATTGGAATAAGAATGTGTGAAGCTGGGGACCTTCAGTCCCTAAATTCTTTCTTCTTCTTCTTTTTTTTTTAAAATGATTTTATTTATTTATTTGAGACAGAGAGATACAGAGAGAGAGAGAGAGAGCATGAGCAGGGGGAACGGCAGAGGGAGAGGGAGAAGCAAACTCCCTGCTTAGCCAGGAGCCTGATGTGGGGCTCGATTCCAGGACACTGGGTTTATGACCTGAGCTGAAGGCAGATGCTTAACCATCTGAGCCACCCAGGCTCCCCAAGAGTCCCTAAATTCTAATGAATCTTCTTTGCCAGTAGAACAGGCCTTTACACTCTCTACCTGGGTCTGAGGAGATCAACACTGCTTTTTGCATAAGGAAACTAACGGTTTTCCCTGAAGCAGTTGCTATACAAAACAATGGTGATTCTACTAAGGACTCACCCTTACTACTCCTTTTGCTTCAAAACTTGTAACTGATTCAAGTGCTAAGAGACTCCTAAAGGTGACATGCACAAAATGTGACTCCAGGTGGTATACTACACTCTAAAGAACTACTTGTATTTTTTTTAAAAGATTTTATTTATTCATTTGACACAGAGAGAGATTACAAGTAGGCAGAGAGGCAGGTGTATTTTCTTATTTACACAGAAACCTGGCAAGTATGTGGGGTAGTGAGTATTGAGAATATGGAATAATGGTGGAAGGAACACCATTTTGGATTAGGCTTAGTTTATTTACATGGGCTCACTGAGCAGGGACTCTCTATTTAGTATTACCACTCTGGGAGTTTGAAAGGGTTCTAAAAGATTATTTGGCTGAATAGTGGACCAAAATGTGGCCCATAGTGAGTGAAATGGAAATTCAGAACCTGCCTTGGCTTAACCATTCCAGAGGAATGGGTTCAAAAGCTTGGGGATTTTGAAATATTAGAGTGAATTTGTCATTGAAGACCTACTCATCTACTCTGCGAGGCTCCTGAAGACATATCTTTTACCACTACTATGAAAAATAAATTTGTGAGGAGAAATCTGGCGTCTTAGAAGAGTTCTGTGATCATTCTTTTCTGCCAGATCTTACAGTGGACACTTCAGCCAGTGGTTTGGGAAACAAGTTCAGTCAGTGGTTTGGGAATAACTGGATCCTAGGATGGTGGGGGCCAGGTGATGGCACTCAACCGACGAAGGCACGGTAAGCATGACTATCTTAATGGACAGCAGAGTCAAAGCAGCAATCAGAAGAGCCTGATTTGCACAGACCTATGGCATTGCCTAGTTGACCTGAGTGTTCCAAAAAGCGAAATGGATGGGATGCCTATTAAATGCTTTCTTGATTTACACACACAGAAAAGTTCTAGGTTAAGTGAATAAAACTTTAACTTGAATCAAAATAGATGTATCTCTAGTCAACTCTTTTACTTTTTTGAAAGATTTATCTACCCTTAGAGAGAAAGAGTATGGCACAACACCTGCACAGAGCAGGGGGAGAGGCAAAGGGGGAAGGAGAGGGAGAGAGAGAGAAAGAATCTCTCAAACAGACTACATGCTGAGCATGGAGTCTGATGCAGGGCTTAATCCCACAAATCCATGAGCTCATGGCTTGAGCTGAAACCAAGAGTCAGATGCTCAACAGCCATACAGGTGCCCCAACTCTCCTTTTAAAAGAAAAACCAACCAACCAACCAACAAAACCAAGTCAAGTATCCAAATTTCTTCTCTCTAGGAGTATTATTTGCACGGATGTTTCTGCTTGGTGGGGGGTACTCTACCACACACAGGCTGTGGTCCTACAGCTGTCCACTTCCGGGAAGGGTTAGCGTATTCACAACTATCTAGAGAGCAGACTGAATTTTTCTTCCCCAGTCAAGTGCTATGTAAATTCGAGCCACTTATTCAATGCTACCTATGTCTTCCTTTAGGATCTGCTCAAACACAAACCTGTTTATGAGTTTCATTTGATAACAGAGTGCTGCTGTACATGTCAGAAGCATGGTTCATACAACTCAGGTCATAAACATATCATATGGTGTCTTGATAGCTCATGGATAAACATTAAGTTTTCACTAAGGCCAGAAGCCGCTTTTCAAATAGTTTTCTGAAAAGGACAGAATAAACAGCTCCCCACCCCGCCACCCTGAAATCATACAGTTTTGGTGTGATTCACCTAAAGGATCCCACCACTGCAGGCTCCTGAACACAGCATTATCTTCCACATTGGTATACTGAAGTCTCATGGCCTATTTAACAGGGTAGCTTTTGTGGTAGGCCACAACTATCTCAAACCTCATTTTGACCAGAGGTCCATTAAAACCTGTCAATCTTAGCGGTCCCTGAGTGGTACAGTTGGTTAAGTGTCTGCCTTTGGCTCAGGTCATGATCCCAGGATCCTGAGATGGAGCCCTGACTCAGGTTCCTGTTCAGGGTGGAGTCTGCTTCTCCCTTTGCCCCTCTCCCTGTTTATGTGCTCTCTCTCTCTAATAAATCAATAAAGTCTTTAAGATAACTGGCAATCTTAGAAAACACTCTGTATATGGATACACCTTTTTGGTACCGAAAAGTATATAATCCAAAAATTCTCACTAGGTATTGCACTTCTTTTTTTAGTTATAAGATATGCCAAATGTATCAATTTGTTCTCTACTTTGGGGGGTCTTAACATGCCCTAGACCACTGCACCTCTAGAAATTTCACCAAGGTGTTAGAACCCTGAATTTCTGACTTTTATTTTATCCCTTGGAATGAATGTTTTTGTTTTTTACCAAAGTAACAAGGACATTTCTTAGCTTTTTGGTCAATAGATATCATCATGATATCAACGATCATCATGAAAACATTGATGTTAGGTCAGACTGATTTCCTGTAGAATGGGTACGCAGTCCATTCTTCTACAGATTAAATTGTGGTGGCATGCCAGAGTGTTGGTGAGTTAAACCTATTAAGGTAGCATGCTATATTTTTCAGGTGAAAACAAACTGCTCCTAAAATAAACATAGAGGGGAAAAAACTTGACAGATGGATACTTGCATGTCAAGTACCCATGTTTTTCTGCTCCCAAAGAGAAAGAGAAACTGTGTCTGCAATAGTAGCTGCGTTGTTGCAGTCCTTCTCAGCATGTGACATTGCTTTTGCTATTCTGGCAGACAGGGGCAGTTGTAGGTATTTAAACTTGACCTTTCTTAACATAACAACTTTCAATTCATATTTGAGAGAATCAATATGAAAATTTTACCCGTTGCTGAGTGTGTTTATTCCAATTGTATTTCAGAAGTGGGTGAATGATCCTGGGATTTGTTCTGGCATCCACCATGCTAGCTGTAAGAGAGCCCAAGTCACAACTCTATAAATTGCCTGCATCCAAAAGTCCCCACTCTTATTGGTAAATCAAAGTGATTTTTGGTTCCTGAGGACTTAGCATTAGTTCAGAGTGAGTGTTCAGTAATGTCCCCAAAGCCTTCATATTTTCCTTTTGCTAACACTTGTTCACATGAATGAATAGCTGTGCGTTCCTTTGGAGCAAGTCTACAAGAAAGACTGACAGTGTGAAATTTAGGCATTGTTTTAAGGTTCTTCAAGGGGTACCTCAGTCTTCATTAAGGCTTCCTTTTGGTCAAGGGCTTCTGGAACTAAAGTCTGGGGATTAGGGAGAGAGCCATGACTCTAAATAGTGATGATTTGGGTCAGATCTCAGTTAACTGAAGCAACAGGTTTTTGCTTATACAAATTATGTAAGACACTAGTATAGTAGCCCTCCCTCATGGGCAATTTTGCTTTCCATGATTTTAGTTACTCCTGGTCTACTGCTGTCTGGAAGCAGATAATCCTCCCTCTGATATCCTGGCACAAGGTCAACAGTAGCCTACAGACACATTCACCCTCTTCATCTTATCACATAGGCATTTTATCATCTCACTTCATCATTAAGAAGATGAGTGTGGTACAATAAGGTATCTTGAGAGAGAAAGAGAGACCTAGAAAGATAGAGAGAGAGTATATTACATTAACAAAATTGTCCTATTCTGTTATTATTGTTTTTAATCTCTTACTGTGCCTAATTTATAAAGTAAACTTGATCAGACATATACATGTATAGGAAAAATACATAGTATTTATAGGGTTCAGTCCTAGCTGCAGTTTCAGGTGTCCATTGGGGGTTGTGAAACATACCCCTGCAAATAAGGGGGGACTACTGGAGTAACTGTGGCTTTTTTTTTTTAAGATATTATTTATTTATTTCACAAAGGGAGAGAGATCACAAGTAGACTGAAAGACAGGCAGAGAGAGAGGAGGAAGCAGGCTCCCTGCTGAGCAGGGAGCCTGACGAGGGGCTCAATCCCAGAACCTTGAGATCATGACCTGAGCCAAAGGCAGAGGCTTTAACCCACTGAGCCACCCAGGTGCCCTGGAGTAACCATTTTTATTGCCAAGATGACCAAACATGGAATTATTCTGATAATTTTTGCAGTATTCATTCTCATTACAATAATGTCTATTTTCTCTTTGTTGACCAAACACTGTCATTTGGTTTCTGTCCCTCTGGGATCCCATTATTCCCAGTGAATTCAGGAAGCCCATTTTGACAGCAGCATCTCCCACCGTTACTTCTAGCCTGTGGAGAACAGCCACTGGAGATATTTTTAAAAACTGGCATTTGTTTCACCACTGTACTTTTCAAAGCCTTGTCTCAAAAGGTATCCCTATAGACCTTTCTGGGGGAAATAGTTAGGGAAACTGTAGGTTGCTTATGATAAATTCATCTCCTTGTCCCTATCTAAACCATAGGATACTTTCATCTACAGTTTATAAAGGAAGTTCTGTCATTACAGTTTCATTTAATTCAGGCCACTTTTGGGTTCAGGTTTCATTCAACCCGTTAAGCCAAATGCTAGAACCACTATCCAATGTCCAAGCTAACAAACTGAATCTAGACTATCTACTTAGTACGTTCATTGCTATACATTTTTCTTGTCTCCCAGCATTATATTCCCTCCACCCTGAGAATTCATTCTCAAACATGTTCCTAAGATTTCTGCGAATCTTAATTGGAAAAATCTTGCAATTCTTTGAGTGTGCCTATAATATTTTTCCAGATCATACTTGGAATCCATACCTCTAGGGTCTGCTGGGATTTAAGTCTGGCAGGACTGAGTTGATTGGTGAGAAAGGGAAAGCTGGAAGAATAGGTTTTTTGTTTGTTGGTTGGTTGGTTGGTTTTTAACTATAACCATTCATGGAAAGTGAAAATGGGCTATCACTACTGATAATGGAAGATGAGCAGATCTGGTGAGTTTCACAGAATCTCCCCATATGTTCTAATCACATTTTTCAACCACTGCAGTGACTATTTGAAGAGACCCAACAAGGCTATGAATATTGTGAATTCCAGGGCGCCTGGGTGGCTCAGCGGTTTAAAGCCTCTGCCTTCCGCTCAGGTCATGATCTCAGGGTCCTGGGATCAAGGCCCACATCGGGCTCTCTGCTTGGCGGGGAGCCTGCTTCCTCCTCTCTCTCTGCCTGCCTCTCTGCCTACTTGTGATCTCTCTCTCTCTGTCAAATAAATAAATAAAATCTTTAAAAAAATAAAAAATAAAAAAATTTAAAAAAGAATATTGTGAATTCCATATGTGCTGAAATTCAGCAACTGGCAAGATCTAAACTGTGGTGTGTGTGTGTGTGTGTGTGTGTGTGTGTGTGTGTGTGTGTGTGTGTGTGTGTGTGTGTGTCTTTAAAGATTTTATTTAATTATTTGAGAGAGAGAGAGAGGGAGAGAGAACCAGCAGAGGTAAGACACAGAGGTAAGAAGCAAAAGCAGGCTCCCTGCTCAAGATTCAATCCCAGGACCCAGGGATCACAACCCAAGCCAAAGGAAGACCCTTAACTGACTGAGCCACCCAGGCTCCCATAACCTGGGGCTGGTTTTTAGGGATCTTTTCCTTGAAGCTACAAGGATAAAGGATTCCTTCAGAATGACCACACAAATTTTCTGTTTCTCTACCCAGGTCTTGAATTAGAAGTTTAAAAGCCCTGAGCTCATTTTTTCTTACTATGAGTTTACTAGTATAATTAGAAGAAATCAAGCAACCTCTCTGTCTTTATAACCTTTATTCCCACTAAAGCTTTGCAGAGCGACTGGACTCTTCCAGGTGACTTCAGGGGACAACTTAAGAAAGTGTTTTGACATAGTATGTCATTTGCTACCAGTGTTGCATTTGCCACTAGGCAAAACAAATCAGAGAATCAGTTCTAAATTTCTCTCCTTAAGGTTATATTCCCCTGGAAGCACCTCCATTACCAAAACCTTTGTAAGTCTGGGTTTCATTGGAAAATTAGAGCAACTACATGCATATTATAAACTGAGTTCCATGGACTTAGAGTCTGAGCCCAGGATTCTCTTGCAAGTGATTGAGAGTGTTCTTAAGAGAAACTGCTAAGAAAGAGAGAGAAGCAGGATAGGAGGTGGGGATAGGGGACAAATAAAGGTGTCATTTTAGCTAAAGCCTAGCCTTAGTTTAATACCCTGAGGAGTTCTTGAGCATGAATGGCACCATGGAACTGCCCCTCCTTGAGGAAAGGGGTTCAAGTAGAGACAGGTTACCCCAGGAATTATTGGGTGGGGTGGCATCTACAGGTGATGGCCGTGCTTCAGAGAAGAGAGAAGCCATGTACCATGAGCTGCCAATGGTCACAGAATGTGGGGAATGGGTGCACTGACCAGTAAAGGGGATCTGGGCAGATCACCAACCGTTTCTCTACGTCAACAAAGTATGATGGGAATGAGGAAATTAATGTCGGAGTAGTTGACTGAGTAAGTATAGGGCAAACAGTAGTAAAGTCTCAGTCCGATGCCCTAGAGCAGGAAAGAATGCTCTAATACCAGAAAAATCTGTGGTCTGTTGTGACAGTGAAGTGTGAACTATGGTAAAGTTCTAAAAATCTGCTGGACCTCACAGCCAAGATCTTCTGAAGACTGGCTTGCTGCATTTCTGACTTCAAAATATCCAAAGTCTCTGTCCTTATAGTCTGGAACTCTAGGGAACTGTACTCTGGAGAAGAGGATTGTTGGTATCCCAGGTGACAACTCTCAATCCAGTACATGTGTCAATTAGGTCACAGTTGATATTCATATTTTTAAACTTTATATATCATTATTAATTGTCACCTTTCTCTATCAGGTCATTCTGAGAGGTTATGTTAGTGTTTCCCACTGCTGTTGTGATGGATATTTTTTCTTTGGCTTTTATCATCTCTTTCATAAATATCAAGAATATGTTATTAGGTACATAAAATTCAGAACTGTATTATCTTCTTGGTGTGCTGATACAATTTTATTATAAAATATTCCCTTTTATCTCTAGTAATGCTTCTTGCATTTAAGTCTATGGTGTCTGTTGTTATAATTGTGACACCAGCCATCTTTGATTATTGTTCGCATGGTATGTCTTTTTCCAGTGTGTCTTTAATAAACAACATTAATTAAATTCACTCTAATAATCTTTATTAATTGCATCACTTGTCCCATTTACATAAAATGTTATTAGTGTGTTTTTATGGTTATTTCTACCTATTTGCTTTTTATTCATCTAATTTTTTCCACTTGCTTTCTGACTTCTTTGTTCATTAATTTATTGTTATGATTTTATTCCCCCTCTATTAACTTACTGATTTTAAAATATTTTAATATTCCTTTACATTGCACCCTAGAGATTACAATATGTATCTTTAATTTAATACAACTTAATACAAACTGGCATTTTTATCATTTTTCAGGCAATGTGAGGACCTCAGAACTCTAACTACATGTCCTCCCCCATATTTTTCCCTGTAATTGTTATTTTTTTTTTGAAAATTTCAAAAGCTTTGCTTATGTAGGTTTTTACCTGAAAAATCCTCATGAAGTCATTGTCTTAATTTTGTTTTTAGTGGTTTTCTTATTTGTTTATTTTTGTTTTGTTTTGTACAAATCTATAGGTTTTAACACAGGCATAGATTCATGGAACTGTCACCCATTCAAGATATAGAATTGTCCTGTAACATAACAATCTTGATCAAACTACCCCTTCATCACACCTTCCTCTGAACACCGCCATCATCATGTTGCATTCTCCTCGGAAAAAAAAAAAAAGACAGCTCACTAATTACTACTCGAAACAGCCAACCCATTCCTCTGAATTCTACAGTTTTGTGGTTGTGATTTACCACCTTAATCAATAATGAAAGTTCTCCTTAAATATTAATAATATGTGCTTATAGTCAGTTTCTACTGCTGACATCCAAGAAACCTAACCAATTCACTCAAATGTGTACACTTCCATGTATGTATCATGTGTCTCCACAAGATTATGAGGCTATCCAGAAAATATTTTTTATTTCTTTGTTTGTAATACATTTCTGAAGCTTGTATATTAAGTTAACTGTATATGTGTTGAATTAGAGTGAATTTTATATTTCATCTCAGATTCCCAAATTAATAAAATATTATATCATCCAAAGTAAATAAAAACTGCAATTCAAATAATCCTATAATGTAAACCATGAAAATAAAAGAAGTCAAATGCATTGACATAATGTGTTTACTTATGAAGATGATTAGGTTCATTCTAAAACATTGCCTTTCTGATGCTAGTAGTCAAATCTAATCATAGTATGAAGGATACAGAAATTAGTCAATATGTGTTCAAAATTATATTTTTACCAAAGAGCATTAATAAAACAGGGAAAGGAGAATGACCACTTTTACTTTAAGAATTAGTAGCAACTTGGAAATTAAAATTTGTTCCTCATGCTGTGTATATTTCATGAACACAGAACGAGAATAGACTGCTGAAATAAAAGTAGAGATTTCTATAAACATAATAGGCTGTATTAAGCTACCCATTATGTTGGATACGATTTCCATTTAATGTCAGAAATTGGCTTTTGAAGATGGCACTCTAAAAATCAAAGCTTTCAATTTTTGCAGCTTCTAAATTGATTAAAGTAGAAAAAGAAGTAAGTGTTAAAGAAACATTCTGAGAATATCGTCATTCAAATCTCATTTCTGAGGGGTGGGGGCAGGTAGTGCTTTGTTTTTATTACATAAGGAAAGGAAAAGGAATGATTGGGACCAGCAATAAAAAGATAACTATGTCAGGGAGGAAAAGTATTCACACCGGAGCTCTCTAAGCCCTTCACTATTAGAATATAAATGCTCCATCTTGAAATAAACTAGAAAATGAAGGAATCTGTCTTTCTCTTTAAAGTGCCAGATCAGAAGAGGCGAGCTTTTTTCTGAGAATCGGGAGAGCAGCCTTCTGAGGTTTCTGTGATCAAAAATGGGGAAAGCACTGATGTGGAAAGACTGATATTTGAATCTCACAAAGCTGGTTTTCAGCACCAGTCGTGTTAATAGAAAGAATACCAGAGGCCTCAGGACCATCTAACCCGCTCACACAATAAATGTGTGCGTGGGCAACTGGGGAATCTAATTGTAAACTTACACAGCAACTCCATTCGATGTACATGAATACGCTTTGCTCATGTAATTTTTTGGTTTTATCAAGTCAATAAGTGGGGGGGACTGTTATTTATAGTACATTGGAGGTGAGAAAAGTAAGACTTTGTGCCCCTGGACTCCTGCAGTTCATTCAAGGGGAGTGTTTCTTCTGCGGGCATTACTATTATCTCTTAAAGAGAATGTATCCGTGTTATGAACTCGGGTTTATTTCAACCGAGTCACTGCAGAAAAGAAATAAGGAAGACAGATCTTAGGTGAAAAGTTAGTAAAGCCCTTTCCTCCAAACTCTTGATGCTTGACACATCTCTGGTACTTTTTCATAAATGAATTCATCTGCACTGTGGTTGCCTTGATGACATAAAGGGTTTTACTGAGAAACTGCTTTAGTCTCTACATCATACTGTTCATTTAAAATCTCTTAGTGAGGGGTACCTGGGTGGCTCACTCAAGCATCTGACTCTTGTTTTCATCCCAGGTCATGATCTCAGGGTCCTGATATTGAGCCCTGCATCAGGCTCCCTGCTGAGCGAGGAGTCTGCTTCTCCCTCTCCCCCTGCTAACTCTCTCTCTCTCTCATAAATAAACAAACTCTTAAAAAGCATATTAGAGATGAGTGCTTAGCATAAATTTGATGCTCAAAAATATTCATTAAATTAAGTAACCATTTTAGTCCTAATCTGTCTGAATACCAACAATCTAGCATAAATTAAGACCAGGTGCACAATTCTATAGATCAATTAGGAACATCATTTACTGGGTATGTGACATTTACATTGAACAATTTATTTAACTTCTCTTAATTCCAGCTTTCTTGTCTATAAACATTTATATGCTTGTCCTGCTCATTATAACATCATATTTATGAAGGGCCTTCCACAGAACCTAACATATCATATAGGCTATTATTTTTATTGCTATTAGAGACATTTGCAAATGACCAATGAGCCTTCATCTTCTAGATTTGTGAAACTGCTTTTCTTCTTGATTCAGTAACTCAATAAATGATCATTACGGGAAGCAAATTTTCAAAGTCCTACATCATCATGGGTCAATTACAAATAGCATTTTGTTTCATTTGCCATTTTTTTCCAGGACATACATACAGGCTTCACCACTCCATTAAATAATTGTATAAGGTTTTCTGTAATTTCTGCTAGAAATGTTATTCCTTCTCTTGTCATCCATCTATCATAAAATTCTGAGGGCAGGGACCAGATTTTCAAACTTCTTTCTTATTCACTAGGGCTTCTATTCACTCCCCTTACATGGGGTACTTAAGTGCTCTGAAAAGGCACTGAACATTACAGTGCTGGTTGTTTTACCACTTCTAGGAATTTAAAAGGACAAGATATTTCCAAGGGAGGCTTTTTGGGATCACATTCATTAATTTTTATTTATACTATTTGGCTGCAGTCACTAAATACAAAGAGCAGGCAACTGAGGCTCACTGAACACTGATAAGGGGCAAGATGTTCGTTTTAGAGTGTGAAATTAGGACAAAGCTGTAGTCCATTTTGGATGATAATCTATTTGTTCAGTGGAAAATACTACTGCTGGAAGCTGATCCTCTTTCAGTGAGAAAAGCCCTGCAAACATTCGGCCCATAAATGGAATAATGGTTGGATTAACCCACAAATCAGAATAAGGAGGTAGTTGCCCTCAACCACATTTTACTGATGCCTTTACATGACTTACTGGTCACGAAGTAAGGGAAGCAACACTCACACATGGAAAGGAAGTGAGGATGGGATAAAAAGATAGTGCTGCCTTCAAATAATAGCTAACACTGGCCTTCTTCAAACTTTACCGATATGATTCCTTATTTAGATGAAGTGACACTTATGTAAAATTCACGTTAAAAGCTGGAGGACCACTCTCAGCCATCTGCCATACTCTATGGCCTCTACCTACCAAAGCTCTCATCTCTGTCAACACTGGCAATGAACCACGTCTAGCCTCCAATCTGGTCTTCATTTCTGGTTTTGCTTCATTCCAACCCATTCTTCTAACTGTTGAATCATCTTTCTAAGCTAAATATCCTTTTTTTTTTCTTTTCTTTCCTTTCACCTACCTGTTAAAATCCTTCAACTATACCTTATTTCTTTTGGGAAGACACTCCAACTTCTTAAAATAGCCTCTCACAATTCCCAATACGGCCATGTAGTTATTTTTCTCTTTTAGAGAACAAATGAAATCAACAGATTGTTATTTTCAAAAGCCAGATGAGCCAGAGTCTACATATCAGTTCTGAAGAGAAGGAATTTTCAGCGTCTGAAAAGCCTGAGTGTCTTCTACCAAAAGTTTCTTAGCTAATAACATATCTGTGTCTGAAAGTTTCTTTGCCAACATCTCCTCATTTGGAAATTATACTTGCTTTTTTGAAAATGAGATAAGTGTATTACATATGTGTGTGTATTTCATTCATTTTTCATATTTCACTCACAGCTAGGCCTTGGTGTTCTCTTGTTGAACATAAACCATTTCAGAGAACAACTCAAACAAGGCTGCCATGGGAGCATGATGAAATGAGGCCAGAAGCAAGACCACTTCATATTTCTGTCTATTCACAGACATAAACAAGGTCACTGTGCACACCACAAAACATCCCCCACCTCCCGGCAAATATGAGTGCCTGCTGGTTTTTTAAATTAATTATGGCCTGATCCTTGCTTTAGTCTGTCCTTTTTCTAGATGAGATTAGCATATCCAATCATAGAATTATTCCATTTCCCAATTATTACCCAATGCAGAGAAAAATCCCTACTTCCTTGAGTCCTCCCCCAATCACCTAACCAAAGCCCATATTCTTTAAATTCTTTCTCACACCTTCTTACTGAGATGTCCCATAGTTTTTCATGTTGCATGGTCTCCCTATGTGTGTATGTGTATGTGCATGCATATGCGTGTATGTGTGTGTATGTGTATATGTGTATGTGCGAGCATGTGTACGTGCGTGTGAATGTGCATATGTGCATATGTGTGTATGTGTATGTATGCATGCATGCATGTATGTGTGCGTGTATATACACNCGTGCGTGTGAATGTGCATATGTGTGTATGTGTATGTATGCATGCATGCATGTATGTGTGCGTGTATATACACACACACACCAACATGTATATTCATACATACATACAAACACACTCAATGAATGGTTGAACACAACCAGTGGTTAAATCCAGAGTCTTTAAGCTCTATAAAGCAACAGGTCCCTAACCCTGATGACACTGATATGAAACTCTCTGAAATGGAGAAATTTACAAATGTGCGCAGAATAGAGACAACTCTCCTCGCAAAGTATTCCAGAACACCCCTCAGGGAACTCCCTAACACACAAGATAAGAGAAAAAGAAAGAAAGGAACTTGGAAACATGGATTCAAGGGAAGGAGACACAGCAACAACCTTAATAAGAGCACCACAGTTTGACCCAATTTTTAATTCAAACTTTACTAAAATAAGGTAAAAACAAAAAAGTAAAAGGGCTCTGATTGACTTTTATATATGACCAATACAGGTTCTGAGTTAATTTAATAATCTGCTAAAATGTACCAGTGGCAAAACTTCATGTCCTTAACCAATACTGGGGCTCAAATTACAATTATATGTGGGCATCCCACTAATTTAAACAAGATATACCTTGTAATCATAGGAAAATTCCTGGACATAAACTAGTAGCCAAAAGAGTACACTTCATCATAACCATTGGAACTATACCTTAATGTGTTCAAACAGGGCCTTCAAGGATTGAAACACATTATGTAAGACCAATTAGTGAAGGAGGGATTTTTTTCCACTGCATTTCTGTGTAATAGCCTGATTTACTCGTTCTTATATATGCAAAGTAAGAATGGCGTCTCAGTGTGGATTATCACACGCTTAATGTTGTGCTTGTGTGCATTAAGATTCCCATAGCCAATATTATTTAAATTACTGACTCCATCCAATTAGCAACGATTCTGGTAAGTCCTATTCTTGATTTCAGTTCAGGTCATGATCTTAGAGTTGTGAGTTCCAAGCATCATGCTGAGCTCTGTGCTAAGCAAGGAATCTGGTTGAGTTTCTCTCTCCCTCTCCCACTACTCCTCTAACCCTAGTCTCTCTCTCAAATAAATAAATAAACCTTCATTCAATCAATCAATCAATGTTATAAATTAAGCATGCTTTACTTTTATAATGAGAAGATATTTAATAATATAAAGATAGTATTCAATAATGTTCCTCTAAATTTACTTCTTTAGAAAATAACCCCCCCTCCAAAAAGGAGCAATTGTTGAATTCTTAAGATTTTAAATATTCATGATTAGAAATGTAGAGTTATGAACTATATATATAGCCCACATGGAGGAAAACCTTAGCCATAGAGAAAAATATGGCAAGGATTAAGAATTTTTCCATTTCATATAAAACCTAACTGGCCTATTTAGTACCAACAAAGAGGAATCCTTAATAATAAAATAAACCAATCTTTACTGAATAAACAGTAGAATGTGATTCATACAATTACCTTCATAAAAACTAGCTTAATGATGATGACACAATAAAGAATCTGAAAATTGGAGCATCTGCCCTTCTGACTTTAGATGTAGGGCTTTTATTTGAAATTATTAGTTATCTTTTCTGTCCGTGGTGTTTTAATATATTTTGGGAATGTCGAGATTCACTCCTTGTACCTCAATTTCAAGTGCTTAAGAGGGAAATGCCTATATCTTTGAGATGCTAATGAAAGCCCTACAACAAGAACTTTTAAGTATATCACAGTCTGTAGTTTAAGACAGACTATTCTAAACACAACTTCCTAATATGATGAAAAAATAATCACCATTTTAATATGATACAGCAACAAATACATATAAGCTTCATTTTATTTATGAAATACTATTTCTATGTTGGAAATGAAATGGGACTTTGAAAGTTAAAAGAAACTCACTCTAAAATCCTAAGGATTTGATGGAAACTTTCTTTAACTATCATGATGTGAGAAAAATAGTTTCAATTGAAAAATTGCTTTAATCTATTTAGAGTCCTGTAAGACACTCATTTGTTGTGTTTCCCTTTTGATAATGTGATTATAAAGTTTGACCTTCCACTTAGAGATGAGAAAATCAAATCATGAGTTTATATTTCTTCATAGTTCTATTAGAACAGTGCCTGAAGAGGGAGATGATGTAAATGATTTCAAAATTATGGAATTTGACCTTTTTTTATTGCAATGTTAAATGTTGAGGCAGGACCTACTTACACAATATTCAAAGTGATACTTTTGGGACAAATAAGTCAGTATGTTTCATGTCCATATTCATTAGTCAGGATTGGTTGAGTTATCCTGCAATAATAAAGAATTCCAAATTTTCAAGACCTTAAGACAATGGTAGTTAATGTCTTATTCAGGCAAGATTTGTTGTGAGCTGAGGCCAAATGCCAGGACAGATGACCTCCAAGTGTAAGCTCAAGGTGACTCATCTATGCTACCATAGGCATTCACAGGAGTCATGACAGTAAAAAAGGAGAGGTGGAGATTTGTGACCCAGTAATGAAATACTTCTGCCCCTACGTGACACACATCATTTCCACTAACAGTCCCATACCTATGCCTAATTTCCAAGTCAGGATATGGAAGGAAATGTGGAAGTATAAACCTATGACACACTAGAAAGAGTAAGTAAATCCAAGGTGAACAGTTGTAATATCTGCCATGCTATCTATCTGTGATTTGCCAAAACCAGAAGTATTCATCATTAGTAAATAAAACAGGTTTCCTTAATTCATTGTTTGCATTTTATAGGGGTGAGGCATCTAGGTTTCATATATGTGCTTTTGTGTGTTAACACATCTCACTGACATGGAGACAGACAGAAATAATATACAAGCATGTGGTATACGATTCTAACTGTAAATATTACCTAGACTTTCCCCCCATGAAAACACATACATAGAAAGACTCTGAAAACTGATTATTCCCTTCAGTTGCCTAGTGCAAGTGAAAGCATTGATTTTGGAAAGAATCCTGGGTTTTAATTCTAGCTTTTTGGAGTGACAGGTAGCTTCCCTATAGAATATATTGAAAAAGTCCCCATTCTATTGATGGAGAAACTAAAGCACCCAAAAATAGGTATACCCTTATTTGAAACATGCAATGGCTTAAATTAGAGCCCATATCAGCCTGTCTGTTCATATTTAATTGAAGCTCTTCATTATTTTTTAAAGTTTAATTCAAATTAAGTGTTCATCCTATGATACAAAATAATTAATAACATTAAATAACATTTACTATAAAACGTACCATAAAAGCAGGAAGAGTGGAAGATTAAAAATTTTTAGAAAATAAAATATTTTATGTAATAAAAATAGGTACCAAAAATGTATTAGGATAAATCATATCTCTCATGAAATGCCAACTTATAATTTTATACTGACTGGTAGCAATTTCTACCATAAAAGTATTAAGACAACTTTTATCACAGCAGACAGATTACATATTGAAGTTGTAAAGTAGATGGGGTACAATTAAATATGAGTTTCTACCACCTAATGAATCATTAAAGTCCGTACTTCACAGACAAAACATCCACCTCTATGATTTCAAACAAAACAACTTTTCCACTGCTAAATTTTCTTTACAAGTGTTTAAATATTTTTGTTTTGTAAAATGATGAAACGGGGTTGAAAGGTGCTCTCCCACCCAGAGAATTACAGATTAGAAAAAAGCATGTTTCACATTGTGTTAATGGTCTTAAACCTGGAATTTTTCTGAGTCTACCCTGAACTATATTTATAAATTACATGTATTTACCTGTCTTTTATTCCCCATAATGGTAATGAGGTTGTTTTATCCACTAAGTTTTTAATTTGGGGTCATGGCATTCTTTCCAGACTCACAAATTTGTTTTCATGTCACACTCCCTGAGGCTTAAATTATTTTTGTTGAATGAACTACCAATAGATGGTAAAAGATACCCTTAGTAAGTATTCAAATATTTTACAGTACAGATGAAACACTTAAAATCTCCTTTCCATGTTAGAATTATTAAAAAATGAGATTAAGAGTCTGTTATGGTTTGTCTCCTTCCCAATCCCATCTTGTTTCATACTGGGGGGTGAGGGCAGGAGGGATTGGGTGGGTGGGTTATGGACATTGGGGAGGGTTTGTGCTATGGTGAGTGCTGTGAAATGTGCAGGCGTGATGATTCACAGACCTGTACCCTGGGGCAAATAATACATTATATGTTAATAAAAAAAGAAAAGAAAAAAATGTTATTAAAAATATTTTATAAATACTCGCTAAGGATCATCCACCTTTGGAGACAGTTAAATTGGAACAAAGAGAGAGAAGAGGGAAAGGAAGCTCATATTTATTGAGCTGTTCATTTTTATATTCATACTAGCTTGGTGTTTTTCTAAGAGTTTCTTAGCATAATTCTTTTTTTTTTCTTAGCATAATTCTTACAAACAAACATGTACACAGCTGTATCCACTGGTAGAATTAAAATTCGGGATTGTTTCCCTTCAGAGTCTGTGTTCATCCCAGTACATTCAGCAGTGCAAAAGAACAGTTCACCAGTGACGCTACCATTAATACAACCACACTGCCTCCATTTTGACGACAGTGACTACGTAAACATCAGCATTAAAACTACTGAGCTCCTACCATATTTCAGGCAATAATCTTTTTTTTAAATTTTATTCATTTATTTGAGAGAGAGAGGGCATGAGAGGGGGAAGGTCAGAGAGAGAAGCAGACTCCCCGCTGAGCAGGGAGACCGATGCAGAACTCCTTTCTGGGACTCCAGAATCATGACCTGAGCTAAAGGCAGTTGCTTAACCAACTGAGCCACCCAGGTGCCCTCAGGCAATAATCTTTAACATGCATTATGTTAATTCTCACGAGTCTATGAACTAAGTAGCACCGTCACTTTCCCCATTTACAGATAAGAAAACTGTGATTTAGAGACTTTGAGTTAGTTGCCCAAAGTGGACACAGCAAGTAACTAAGTTAATGGTGGATCAGGAATCAAAACCTAAGTCCACTTGAAACCAAAGTTAAAATATGAAACCAATGCTCAGCAAAACTCAGAATCAAAACTGACAAGGAGTCTTTCTTTCCTCATTTGTAAAGTTACATGTGACTGATAAAATATTTGTCCATTTGAATGGAAGGGGCTACTGTGGAGGCTTCTATGAATAGCAAGAAGGTGCAGCCCTAAATTTTCACTATTTGTATGTTAAGCAGAAATTCCTGACCATTGTAAATGACTATTTAGAGGAAAAAGGACCATCAGAGTCATTTGCAGGCTTTTTCAGGATCTTTTATGGCTCATTAGCTTTTCTCATCCCTTTCATTTGTTTGACTTCTCCATGACCATTTGTTCACAATTAATCAGGTTGTCCAGTGGCAAGGTCAGGGAGCGCGTCTGAGTTGACACAAATCTACCAGCTCTATTGTTAAAAACAGCCCAGTGCTCCTGTCCTGCTGAGAAGTGGGTTAGGAGAATGTCTCCCATACAAAAAGGTTGGCGTTTTTGCATTTCAGTGTTGTGCACAGGTCTCTCTTCACTGGAGTGTGACACCTCAGCAGAGACACAAAACTCATTCCCCATCCTTAACCAGAACACGGGTGGCTCAATTCCACAGTCTTCTGTACTTTTCCTAGCTGGTTGCTTGCTGTGGTAATAACAGCAACCATTTACTGCACACTGTAGCAAATGCTGGCTGTGTCCACCCATGTCCCTCAAACCCTACCAAGTCTGCATATCTGGCTGATGCCAATGGCACTATCTGCATCTCCTGCTTGAGGAATGTTTCCCCATTACTATGGGTCCTTGTGCGCACAGATACTGTGGGCCACAGGTGCTGGGGAACTCATACCCTACGAGTAGCCTTCAACCAACCAATGCTGGGGATTCTTATGTAAAATCCCAGCTCACCACCTCTGAGCTGGTATAATCTAAGGGGTGTGATTTATACCCTTTATTGGCTACCTTCCTGTTCCTGTATTTCTTCTCCATGCCCACCCTGGTAATTTACCTCATGCCTTTCAAATATAGAAATCGTACTTCGAGATCTGTTTCAAGGTCTGGAATGGGGGAATCCCACATTAGGAAAAAAAAAATCCCTACAGTGTGCCAGCACTGTGATATTGAACATGCATGACTGAACATGCAACAATGATGAAGACACTCCTCTACTAGGGAGACTTTTACAGTAAGGATGAAAGGGCCAGATCTGGAAACATGGAGGAAGTCTCATTTTGTGAATTCAGTGGAAAAGGGTTTCAGGCAGAGGCAGGAGCATGAATAAATGCATTGCATGGCTGTTCATCAGAGCAGGTTGCTTTATTTTTTCATTTTTTTATTTTTTTTAATATTTATTTATTTGAGAGTAAGAGAGCGAGCATGCACACGCATGGGATGGGGGAGGGACAGAGGGACAGAATCTTTAAGCAGACTTCTCACTGAGCATGGAGCCCAACACCGGGCTCCATTTCAGGGTGCTGAGTTCACGACCTGAGCCAAAACCAAGAGTCAGAGTTAACCAAATGAACCATCCAGGCACCCTGGAGTGGGTCTCTTTAAATGTTCCCCTCCCTCCCACCATTCAACCCCAATTAATTCCTCATACTGCTGTGGAGTTAATTTTCTTAAAAAAACAATTGGTCAAGGGAGGAGAAATTGTAACAAAAGAGGTTTGAAGGATAGGACGGAGACCTGACAACTTGTTAAAGTATTTCCTTGACATTCACCAGAGATTTATCTCAAGATCTTTCTTGATACCCAAATGCACACATTTTACTACAGCAAATGTTCTCAGCTACTAAATGGAAACCGTAATAGTCACCTTCCAGAGTTGCTACAAAAACTAAATTAGACTATTATAGCTTTGTGGAGATGAGAATGATGAGAGATCGGTGTCCTTAGCAGAGCCTACTTATCTGTGGTTAAGTTCAGTGCCTCATAAAAACACTATTTAATATAGGTCATAGAACACTGAGGTTCCTCCTAAAAACTGTAAACAGAGAATTGTATGTCATACATTGTAAGGTCAGCTTGCTCTGACTATGGGCAAAACTGAGCATGCTCATTCATCTCCCACTCTCACTGTCTCAAAATACGATACTGTAGAAGAGAGGCCAGTGAAGTCGTCGCTCACATTACAGATTTTTGAACTTTTTTTTTTTAACAGATTTTTTTTTTTAACTTTGGCAATCCTTTAGTGGGCCTCCAGTGCCAAATAAACTAGGTTTAAATGGCTTAGCCTGGCATTCAAGGCCATCCATCATATTCTCCCAATCTAATGACATACCTTCACAGCCATCATTTTCTATAAAGACAACCAGGACTCCAACCAATATAAGAAAACTGCTACTCTCTAAGAACATGCTGTGTTTCCCCTCAAGCCTCTGTTCTCATCATTGCCTTCATTTAGAATGACATCACTCCCTCCCATGCTTCTCTTCCCTCAAAGCTTGGCTCATTCATCCCCTCTGCAATTCTCTTTATAGGAGTCCCTCAAGTCAGGGAATGCTCCCTCGACTTTTTTTTTTTTTTAATGTTCCTTTCTGCTTTTTATTCTGGCACACATATTTAGGTTCATGTTGAGTCTCTCCTACGAGAATGTAAATTCCTGAGGGAAAACAAGATCTTACATGTTGCCTGATTCCCCAGAGCATCGTGGCACAGCAACATGTACACTGGAAGTGCTGTTCGTGAGGAAAAATTCAATACTATATTCATCCCCTGCCCTGGAATCTCAACAAAGTTCTGGAGATCTTCTCATTCAGTCTTTATGGGGTCCTCCTAGAAGTATAATTAAGTCTTCTAGTTTCCAAGGGAAGTAAACAAATCTCAGGTTCCTCACTAGATAATAATAGTATATACATTTTATGCTTTATTACCTTCAATAAAATCATCTTATAAAGAAGCAGCACAGAGATTAGCACAAGAAAATTGCTCAACACATATAAGTAGGTCTAATTATAATTATCTTCATTTTTTCTTCAATTGAGTATTGAGCAATATTTGATATTTACATTAAAGTTTTTTTTTTTAAATGCCATCTGGAATTCCTTTATAATGAGTGCATTCTAGAAA
Source organism: Ailurus styani (assembly GCA_002007465.1). Classification (NCBI taxonomy): domain Eukaryota; kingdom Metazoa; phylum Chordata; class Mammalia; order Carnivora; family Ailuridae; genus Ailurus; species Ailurus styani. The sequence continues at coordinate 651,815 of LNAC01000544.1, forward strand.
AGTTATTACCAGGGTCTTCTTGGCAGAACAGTAGGAATAAAGGGTGACATTAGGGTTTTCAGAATATTTAAAGATCCACATTAAAAAATATATAAAAAAATAACAACAACAAAAACAACGACTTTGTCAGACAATTAAAAAACTGAGGGAATTTGTTCCCAGTAGACCTGCCTTGAAGAAATGTTAAAAGAAATTCTTCAGGGAGGAGAAAGACAGTAATTTAGGTTAGGAAATCCTATCTATACTATGAAAGAGCACTGGAGAATGAATAAGCAAAGGAAAACTAACAACTACTTTGAATATTTTTTATCTAACAGATGACAAAATAATAGCAACCAAGCATTTGACTTTGTATGCTTGCATACACACACACATCTCTATGTATGGTTGTATATAGTTATATATAAGTGAAATAAGAGACAGCAATGACACAAGGAATGTGAGGGAGGAATTAAAAATATTTTGCAAGTACTTACACCACCTGTGAAGTGGTAGAGTGTTATTTGAAAGTGGACTGGGGTTATTTGCAAGCATATATTGCAAATTCCAGGACAACTCCAAGAAAAGTAATCAGGGAAAAGTACAATAGATATGCTAAGAAGGGAAAGAAAATGCAATCATATAAAATGCTCAATTAAAACCAGAATGAGTACAAAAATGTGTGAAAGACAAAAAAAGAGCAAAGAAAAAGGATGAAGAGGGGCGCCTGGGTGGCTCAGTGGGTTAAAGCCTCTGCTTTCGGCTCAGGTCATGATCTCAGGGTCCTGGGATCGAGGCCCGCATCGGGCTCTCTGCTCAGCAGGGAGCCTGCTTCCCCTTCTCTCTCTGCCTGCCTCTCTGCCTCCTTGTGACCTCTCTCCCTCTGTGAAATAAATAAAATCTTTAAAAAAAAAAAAAAAAAAAAAAAGGATGAAGAATAAAATTTAAAACACAGCAGCAAATTAGGTAGGTATTAATACTACTATATCTGCAATGGGAATAGATGAATTCACTATTCTAGTTGGAGACTTTAACTCCCTTCTGTCAGAAATGGACAGATCCAGCAGGCAGAAAATTAGTAAGGACATAGCTGAACTCAACGACACCATCAATATACAGAATATGGTTCACATTTATAAACTACTTTATCGAAAAATGTATTTTTCAAAGTGCTGGAACAATACTAAAATTTGTATGGAACTAGAAAAGACCCTGAATTGCCAAGGAAATGTTGAAAAAGAAAAACAAAGCCGGGGGCATCATGTTGCCTGATTTTAAGCTGTATTACAAAGCTGTGACAACCAAGACACCATGGTACTGGCACAAACAGACACACAGATCAATGGAACAGAATAGAGCCCAGATATGGACTCTCAACTCTACAGTCAACTAATCTTCAACAAAGCAGGGAAAAATATCCAATGGAAAAAAGACAGTCTTTTCAACAAATGGTGCTGGGAACACTGGACAGCCACATGCAGAAGAATGAAACTGGACCACTTTCTTACACCATAAAGAAAAATAAATTCAAAATGGATTAAAGGCTTCAGTGTGAGACAGGAATCCATCAAAATCTTAGAGAAGAACATACGCAGTAACCTCTTCGACATCAACCACAGCAACTTCTTTCAAGACAGATCTCCAAAGGCAAGGGAAACAACAGAGAAAATGAACTTTTGGGACTTCATTCAGATAAAAGCTTCTGCACAGCAAAGGAAATAGTCAACAAAACTAGGAAGCAACACACAGAATGGGAGAAGATATTTGCAAATGACACTGCAGACAAAGGGCTGATATCCAAGATCTATAAAGAACTTTTCAAACTCAACAACCAAAAAACAAATAATCATGTCAAAAAATGGGCAGAAGACATGAACAGACACTTCTCCAAAGAAGACATACAAATGGCTGACACATGAAAAAAGGTTCAACATCATTAGCCGTCAAGGCAATTCAAATCAAAACCACATTGAGAGGGGCGCCCGGGTGGCTCAGTTGGTTAAGCGAGTGCCTTCGGCTCGGGTAATGATCCCGGAGTGCCGGGATCGAGTCCCACATTGGGCTCCCAGCTTCATGGCAAGTCTGCTTCTCCCTCTGACCTTCTCCCCTCTCATGCTCTTTCTTACTCTCTCTCTCTCTCTAAAATAAATAAATAAAATCTTTTAAAAAAACCCACACATTGAGATACCACTTTGCACCAGTTAGAATGGCAAAAATTGACAAGGCAAGAAACAACAATGTTGGAGAAGTTGTGGAGAAAGAGGAACCCTCTTATGCTGTTGGTGGGAATGCAAGTTGGTGCAGCCACTTTGGAAAACAGTGTGGAGGTTCCTCAAAAAGTTAAAAATAGAGCTACCCTATGGCCTAGCAATTGTACTACTGGGTATTTACCCCCAAGATACAGATGTAGTGAAAAGAAGGGCCATAAGGGCCATATGCACCCCAACATTCATAGCAGCAATGTCCACAGTAGCCAAACTGTGGAAAGAGCCCAGAAACCCTTCAACAGATGAATGAATAAAGACGATGTGGTCCATATATACAATGGAATATTACTCAACCATCAGAAAGGATGAATACCCAACATTTGCATCGACATGGATGGGACTGGAGGAGATTATGCTAAGTGAATAAGTCCAGCAGAGAAAGTCAATTATCATATGGTTTCACTTATTTGTGGAACGTAAGGAATAACGTGGAGGACATTAGGAGGAGGAAGGTAAAAATGAAGGGGAGGAAGTCGGAGTGGGAGACAAGGCATGGGAAAGTACAGACTCCAGGAAACAAACTGAGGGTTTTAGAGGGGAGAGGGATGGGGGAATGGGTGAACCTGGTGATGGATATAAAGGAGGGCATGGATTGCATGGAGCACTGGGTGTTATATGCAAAAAATGAATCAAGAACTAATGATGTACTCCATGGTGACTAACATAACATAATAACAAAATGCAGAATATACATTCTTCTCAAGCTCACATGAAACATTAAGATAGGCCATCAAGCACACCTTAACATATTTATAGTAATAGAAATTATACAGTGTGGGCTCTTAGACCACAATGAAATTAATCTAGAAATCAGTAATAAAAAGAAAGCTGGAAAAATCCCCAAATACTTGATGATTAAACAACATATTTCTAAATAAAGTATGGTCAAGTAACAAATGACAAGAGAAACTTTAAAAATATTTTGAACTAAAGGAAAATAAAATTTATTAAAATATGTGAGATGGAGCTAAAACCAGTGCTTAGAGGGGAATTTATACCACTGAATGCAAATTTTTGAAAAGAAGGAAGATATAAAATCAATAATCCAAACTTTCACTTTAGGAAACCACGAAAAGAAGAACAATATAAATCTAAAGGAAGCAGATGAAAAAGATAATAAAAATTAGAGCAGAAGTCAATATAGTTGAAAACAGAAAACCAATAGAGAAAACTGATAAAACTAAAACCTCAGTCTTTGAAAAGATTAATATAACTAATAAGTTAAGCAAAAAATAGAAGACACAAATAACCAATATGAGAAATGACAAAAGGGGACAGCACTACAGATCTCAGAGACATTAAAATGATAAGAAAGAGTATGAATAACTACTAGCACATAAATTTGAGAGCCTACGAGAAACGGACCAAGTCTTTGAAAGAAACGGTTTGCCAAAATTTGTACCAGAAAAAACATACCATCTAAATAGGCTCATACTTCTGAAAGAAATTGACTAAAAAAATGAATAACTTTTCAAAACAGAAAGTACTAATTCTACCAAACATTTATAGAAGAATTACTCCAATTTTCTACAATATCCTTGCAGAAAATAGCAGAGGAAATACTACTTAACTCATTCTGTGAGGCCAAAAGTACCCTAATAACAAAGCCAGGCATAGAAAGTACAGGAAAACTACCAACCAAAACTTTTGTGTACATAATCCTCAAAAAATTAGCAACTTGAATCCAATAACACATGAAAAGAATAACCAAGTGATATTTATCCCAGGTGTACACCATTGGTTAAATATTATAAAACTGATTAATGAAAGCCATCACACCAACAGTTTTAAAAAGAAAAATCATATGATCATGTCAATAGATGCAGAAAAATCATCTGGCAAAACCTAACACCAATCCATGGTAAGCAAAAAAAAAAGTCTCTTAGTAAACTAGAAGTACAGGAGAATACTTGATAAAGAATATCTAAGAAAACAAACAACAAAAAGTAACCTACTGTTAACACCATATCCTAATGGTAGAAACTCAAAGCTTTCCCACAAAGATTAAAAACCAGGCAAGAATGCTCCCTGTAACCACTGCTTTTCTTTCCTTTTCTTTCTTTTTTTTTTTTAAGATTTTATTTATTTTATTTGACACAGAGAGAGAGATTACAAGTAGGCAGAGAGGCAGGCAGAGAGACAGGGAGAGGAGGAAGCAGGCTCCCTGCTGAGCAGAGAGCCGGATGCGGGCCTTGATCCCAGGACGCTGAGATCATGACCTGAGCTGAAAGCAGAGGCTTTAACCCACTTAGCCACCCAGGCGCCCTAACCACTGCTTTTCAATATTTTCTGGAAATTCCGAGGGAATGGAATGAGGCACACACACACACAAATAAATGGCATACTGATTGATTGGGAAGGAAGAAATAAAACAATCTCTGTTCACAGATACACAAACTTCCATGAAGAAAACCTGAAGGAAGTGACCAAGAGAAGCTGCTGAAACTGATGCACAGTTACAGCAAGGCTGCAGGATACAGACGGGCATACAGAAGTCAATCTCGACTACATAGCAGCCAGGAACAAGGAGAATTTGAGCTTAAAAATTCGTAACCATGTATAGTAGCACCCCTCAAAGTTAAATACTTAACTATAAATCTAACAAAATGTGGATAAGACCCAAATGAGAAGAACTACAAAACTCGGATGAAAAACATCAAAAATGAACTTAATAATGGAGAGATGTTCCATATTCAGGGACAGAAAGACTCAATGTCATCAAGAAATTAGTTCTTTCCTGCTTGGTCTATAGATTTAGTACAGTCCCAACTGGAATCCTAGCAAGTTATTTTGTAGATATTGTTAATTTGCTACCAAAGAGTTGATATGAAGAGGCAAAATACCCAGAATGGCAATCACAATAATGAAGAACAAAGTTAGAGAACTGACACTATCTGACATTAAGACTACTATAAAGATACAGTAAATAAAATAGTGTGGTATCAGTGGAAGAACAGATACATTGATCAGTAGAACAAGGTAGAGAAGACAGAAGCAAACCACATAAATACAGTCAGTCGACCTTTGACAAAGTATCAAAAGCAATACAATGGAGAAGACTTTTCAATAATCGAATCCTGGAACAACTGCACAACTACATGCAAAAAAGAAGAAGAAGAAGAAGAAGAAGCATCTAGACACAGACCTTATACTCTTCACAAAAATTTAACCCAAAATAGATCAGAGACATAAAGGTAGAATGCAAAACTATAGAACTCATAGGTAACATAAAAAATCTAGATGACATTAGGTACAGCAGTTACTTTTTAGATAAAACACCAAAGACATGGTCCATGCAAGAAATAATTGGTAAGCTGGACTTTATTAAAATTACAAACTGCTTTAGGTGCTCCTGGCTGGCTCAGTCAGTTGACCCTCTGACACCTGATTTTAGCTTGGGTCATGATCTCAGGGTCATGAAATGAAGCTCCAACTCAGGCTCCATGCTCAGCAGGGAGTCTGCTTGTCACCCTCTATCTCTCTCTCTGCACACCCCCAATCACATGCACTCTCTCTCTAAAATAAATAAGTCTTAAAACAAACAAACAAACAAACAAACAAACAAAACAACAAACCACAACCTGCTCTATGAAAGACAACGTCAAGAGAATGAAAAGGCAAGATTCAGACTGGGAGAAAATATTGGCAAAAGCACTTCTGATGAAGGCTGTTCTCCAAAATATACAAAGAACTCTTAAAACTCTTAAAACTTAACAATAAGGAAACAAAGAACTCAATTAAAAACAGTCAAAATAAGGGGCACCTGGGTGTCTCAGTTGGGTAAGCATCTCTTTGACACTTGATCTCAGCTCTGGTCTTGATCTCAGGATCCTAAGGTGGACAAAATACTTGAACAGATACCTCATCATGGAAGATATACAGATGGAAAATAAGCATATGAAAAATGTTCAACACCATGTGTCATTCTATAAATCAAACCAACAATGAGAGACCACATGTTTATTAGATACCTTTTAGAATGGTCAAAACCCAAAACACTGACAAATCAACATGGTGTTGAGAAAGTAACAACAAGAAGCAACAAGGAAGCAACCAGAAATTTCATTCAATGATGATTGGAAGGCAAAATGGTACAGCCACTTGGAAAGACAGGTTAAAACTCAACTTACTTTTACTATATGATCCAGCAGTCACGTTCTCTGGTACATACCTAAATACATGGAAACCATAAAACTTGCACGCCGATATTCATAGCGCTTTTATTCATCATTGCCAAACTGTGATGCAGCCAGCATGTCCCTCTGTAGGTGAAAGAACTAAACTGTGGTCCATCCAGACAATGGATTCATATTCAGCACAAAATGAAATGAGCTATCAAGCCATGAAAATACATGGAAGAAACTTAAATGCACATTGCTAAGTGAAAGAAGCCAGTCTGAAAAAGCTACACACTGTGTGCTTCCAATTATTTAACATTCTGGGAAAAAGCAAAACTGTAGATATTGAAAAGACTGGTTTTTAGCAGTGGTTCAAAAGGAAAGAGGGATGAATAAGCAAAGCACAGGGGATTTTTAGGGCAGTTAAACCATTCCACATGATCTAACAATGGTGGAAATGTGTTATTATATTTTTATCAAAACCCAGAGAATGTACAAAACCAAGAATGAACCCTCATACAAGCTATGGACTTTGGGTAAGTAGGATTTGTCAATGTAGGTTCATTGGTTATAACCAAATATATCATTCTGGTGGGGATGTTGACAATGGGCAGAAGTTGGGCATGTGTGGGGACAGGGAACTCTGTATTTTGGGAACTCAGCACTTTCTAATCATTTTTATTGTAACTTTAAAACTGCTCTAAAAAATTAATGAATTAAAAAAAATCCTTTCTAGCACCCCAAATCCTTGCCATTAGTGGTAAAAATATTCCTTTAATTTAAACCTTTGTATCTTCACAATCTCTGAGTAAAATAATAATATGTTATTTGAAGTAAAAGCCACTCATAAAATTTACAATTTTCAATGAATAAACAGATTGATTTATATTATATTGTAGGACTTAATTGACTCCTATTTGGATTTAAGGGATTGGGAATAATAACCCCTAATGAAATCAGTTCCAGTTGCTCAAAAGAAAGAACAGACAGTAATTATAGGATTGCAACATAAGGCCTTATAAATTTAAATTAGCATTAACTAAAATTTTAAAAGTTATATAGTAAGTTTATGAAAATCCATAAATTCTTCACATTTAGAATTCTACGTATATGTCTCTTAGAGAATGGGTGCTTTTAGTCTGATTACACACTGGTAAGTGACATGTCATGACTTTCACGTCATATATTTTAGTATACGTTATAGAATAAAGGTGCCAGTTATTTAAAAAACTTGTTATTAAACTGTTGTTCCAACAGTTCCATTTAGACTGCTTTTATATATCAAAGGAGAAGAATTAGTTAAAATCATCAAGAGATGATTTCCAAGGACAAGGAGTTCTTTTTCTAGAACTTAAACAGAATTCGACAGTGGAAAAATTCAACAAAATATTTTAAAAAATGTTTTTGTTTTAAATTTTCACTCTAAAAATTAATGATAAGGGTACATTTTAGTGTGTAGTGAATTCACAACTCCTTTAAAGTATGTGCTTTCAAATGACTCTGCTTATTGGTGTAAACTTAGTTTGTACATCAGTTTTCATTTTATATGTGTACATTTAAATAGCATGATTTTTAAAATGTGCTCAAATATTCAGTAAAGAGGGAAGTTGTGCTGCTTTTATTAATGTATGAGTTTCTTTTATTACTCAAATGGTGCTGAAAATAATTCAAGATGTGGGTTTAAAAGAGTGAAAAGTATGCCAGCAAGAAAATCTAACTTTTTGAGTAGTATCTAAAAGGTTACTGCATGAACAATCACTTGATATTTGCATGGTCTAATACTGAAAATAAAGCATCTGTTCCATGTCTCATTCAAAAAAAATTTAAGCTATGCTATTGACCAAAAGGGCAGAATTTTTTTCAAGATAACTGACACATCAAAATATCTCTTTACTGATAACATGTCAGTGGCAGAAAAGGTGAAACTATTTACTTAATTAGTGAGAGAATGAGAAGTGTTACGTATAAGTCCAAAAATTGTTGGAAGCCTGAGAAAACATACCACTTTGAGAGAAAAATCAAAGTATGAGAAATGTGTATAAAGAAGTTGAAAAGTGGAAAACACTAGAACTTGATAGAAACATTAAAGAAAGCAATAAAAATAGTAATAATAATAATAATAAAGTCTAAGATGTGGCAAAGACTGACCCCAACTTCCTAATTACTGAACGGTATCATTTCTGTATCTCTCTGCATGGCATATTCACTAGAGTGTTAAGGGAGTAACTAATGAAGGTACGGGAACGTTGGCAATTACTTTTGAAAAGTCTTCTAGAACTGGGAAGGTGATATGTTGGAAGACTATTTAAAAAAAAGCAATTTTATTTCAGGTATTCAGAAAAAACAAGAGCAATAATCCATAACTCATTGGTCAGTTTTCCCAACCTCAATCTTATTTGAAAAAACAAAGAAAAACCTTCCACTATATTATTCTTCAATTTAAAACAACAATAATAACAACAACAAAGGAATTTCTGATGGTCAGCAATCTGGGTCCGTTCAGGGAACTAAGGATTGGGGAATTTTGTTTTCAAATAAATAGATAAGAATTTAATGGTGTCAGGGTGCCTGGGTGGCTCAGTTGGTTGAACACCTACCTTTGGCTTGGGTCATGGTCCCGGGGTCCTGGGATCAAGCCCCACATCCTGGCTCCCTGCTCAGGGGGGAGCCTGCTTCTCCTTTTCCCTCTGCCCTCGGCTCCTCCCCTCCCCCGAGCCCCCCCTCATGCTTTTTCTCTCTCAAGTAAATAAAACCTTTGAAAAATATAATTTAATGGTGTCAAGAATAGGGATGTGGGGGAGTGGATAATGGGGAGACAAGCTTTTATTATAATAATGAAAGGAGGGATTGCTGTCTTGAAATCACTGAGGTATTTAGAGGTCACATTTGTTTACGTATGTGCACTGCTTCATGAGTCTAGAATTGGCAAGGCATTCAGGACAAAGAAAAATGATAAATGACATGACATCATTTCAAATGGGGAGGGTAAGACCAGAGGGACCGCAAAGATTGGTGTGAGGTTTGTTTAAATGTGATGTCCTCTCAAATGATCCAAGAGTGAGTAGGAGCCAAATATTAATAACAGCTGTTGATGATATGTGAAAAGGAGGTGTTATGAACACCAGTCAGGACTAAGGCAAAATAATAATTCTTTTAAGGCTCATGGAGAATTGAAAAATAGGCAGGGCATAACAAATGAGGTTCAACGTGGAAAATATATCAGTAGAAAAATATTCTGAAGCAGATAAGGATGGGAAGAAGTTGAAGTCAGAGCTGTGGAAGGGTTATTTCCTCTAAAGAATGTTTTATTTTTATTTATTTATGTAAGTTTGTATTTAAATTCGAATTAGTTAACACACAGTGTCCTATTAGTTTTAGGTGTACAATTTAGTGATTCAGCACCTCCATATAACACCCAGTGCTCATCACAAGTGCAGTTTTCAAAAGCTGCATGCCTCCAAAGAGGGTTTTTTTGTCCACTTTGTGTACAGCCTATCTTATTCAGAACTTGATAATGTTTTCATAGTTCTCTCTAGAAAAAGGTTAAGAAGCAAGTTTATTATATTGAAACTGATGATATTGTACACAAACAAGTGAATTGGTTGTTTTAGGGCTTGGCACTTTTCTCTGTTCCTGGAAAGATGCTCCATGCTGTTAAGATCAATTCATAATTAAAAAATGATTGTGTTAAGTCATCTGACACACAGTTAACTGAGTACATATTAGCTGCTGATGATAGATGATTAAAACAGAATTCCTAACTCCAAGAAGCTAAAAAAAATCTAGTACTCAGTGAAAATGGGTATGGGGGTAGAGAGCAGGTATCAGAGATATTCATCAACCCATAGCTTGTCTTTGCCAATCAGAAGCCGATTCTTCAGTTTAGATTCATGGATATGAAGGATTCTACTGGGTTAATTTATGCAATCTGTGAGCATGAAATCAGCCAAATATAAAAATCAAAATATAAGCTACAGAGAATAATCTCATATGATAATAAAATGGGTTAGGGTGAGTATCTGCAGATCAGTCAGGGTAAAATAAAATCATACTCTATTCTCAATTCTAAGAAACTGTGATGTTTCTGCCAATAGTTTCTAAATATGATCAAAGTACCTCATAAAGAATCATTACATTCGATTTTCTTAATATGGATTGGAAAAAGAAGTATTCAGACCTCCTCCTCCCCAGTGAGTAGTTGGGTGGGTGCAAAGACAGACACTGTTAGAGTCTTAGAATTGAAGTGTAGAGTCCTCTGCAAAAAAGGGAATGGCTTGTGTTCATTCTGCCAGGGTCATCGCTCTACATCTGCTGACAAACCTGGCAATTTCCCAAAAACAAAACCGCCAACTCTGGAATTCTGGCATAATCCAGACTATGGGAGCCAATAAGGGCACCACCCTCCATTTGTCAGCAAATTGCCCTTCCTTCACAGGTACCTTGAAACATTTACTTAGCCAGTGATTTTCTGCCTTTATTAAGCTAACTCCTGGGCATTTGGAAATTAGGGTCAGATGATTCCATGGGCACGGATCAGGCATTTCTTATTAGTCCTTTGGCAACATTTTACTTCATGTCCTCCATCCAGCATAGAATGGATTTCATATGTGCAAATGTCCCTTGATTTCTGTGTAAATAAAAGAAGGCACTATGGGGAAAGAGGTGCAAGGGGAATGATGTCTAGGAGATGCAGAGAGCTAGTACAGTATGTTGTATACAAAGTCATGAAGGCTGAGTGTTGGACTTATGTCCCAGCACTAGAACTGCTATGCTTCATTTTCATGAGTATTACCAATTTGACCATTTCAACAAACATGAGTTTTGATACCAATTCCTTATTATACTGACATGTATTTGCTGAGAATATCATTATGAATGCAGGATGGAGTGGAAACAATCTAACCAGAGTAGAAACAATCTCTCAAACTCACCATGGATTGGATAAGATAGGACAGCTATTAACAATATTTATAACAATTATTATTAATAATAACAATAGTAACAACATTATTATTTCTCTAAAGTTGCATAACAGGTTAACAAGGCATCTCAGGTACACAGAGGAAGCAGGAATGCAGTCCAGCTGTGGATGCTGCATGTTGGAGAATTTCAGCTGAACCCTTGGTTCAGCGGTCAGAATCCAATCAGGAGACAGAAACCAAACAAATGTTAACTATCAAGAAGTATTAACTAAGGCGTAAGAAAAATCTAATATAGGACTAGCAGATATGGCCAACAATCATGACCCGTAGGGCTCAGACAGATTACCTATGTCAGGAAGGACCAAATCTACGAGAACCTCTCTCCCTGCCTTCCTTGCTATCTCTGGACTTAGACACAGACCTTCATCAAGAGAGGGAAGCTATGGCAGAGACGTCCGCTGAGGTGCCACACCAGCAGAGGCCATTACAAAGCCATCTTCTGGAATGCCAGAGCAAACCCTCCTCCATGGGGAGAGTACGCACTAGATGTCACTGCAAAACTGAAGTGGATCTGAAATGTTGCCACTGTTTCTATTTATGTAATATAATCATAACGAAAATAACATAGAGCTTAACATTAGAATTTTACGTTCAAATCCTCTCCCTGCCTCTTAACAGCCGGTAATTATTTACCTTCTTTAAAACCTAGGTTCCTCATCTCTAAATAATGCTAGCCACCCTACTTCAACCTCACAACAGCCACCCTAATCCTCATTAAAGATTAAATGGTGGAACATCTACAAAATATGCCAGTAATTATAAAGCTCTACAGAAATATTAGTAATCAAAGCAGAAGAGCAAATTGTGAAACTCCACACATCCTCACCCCTGCTTTCACACCCATTCTATGGCAAACCACCAACATCTTCACATTGACTTCTTAGTAGAAAGAAGATCTCACCTGTCCACTCAGTGGACCTTATGCTCATTTCAGGAGGATCTCCCAGCTCCCAGCCTCTCCTTCCCAACCACCTCCCTGAGCCTCTCACAGACCATAGAGCCAAGCATCAGAAATGGATAGACACTTCACTGATTCATGTCCAGTCTGAGAACAAAGTCACACCGTTTCACTAGGCCTCCCATTCGAACAACAGCTAACATCTCTTCAGTGCCTACCACACAACACGGATGGTTCTCAACACCATGTCTTTACCATTTAATAATCACAAATGCCCTTTAAGTATTATTATCATCCCCACTTCACATATGAGAAGACAGTGGTTTAGCGTTCGTAGGATATCTGCCCAAGGTCCCACTGCTAGTTAGCTGTACGGCTAGAAATCAAACCCAGGTTTGGCTTCAGATATGATGCTCTTTAGCTGCCCCCCAACCTCACCTTGCCTGTGAACCTTGCATACTCTCCACAAGCCTGTTTGCCTGTACCCTTGATCTTGGACCGCTTTCCTGAGACTCCCTCTCTGCCGCCTAGTTAAAGCCAGACAGTAGCTGACTTTTCCATGCTGAGAAATCTGAACTTCTGGAGAGGACACACCCACCCCAGGAAGCCTGTCTCTTGCAAAATTTGAGAGCCATTTCCTTCCATAGCCCCAGTTTGACCCCAGGGGCTCAAGGTGGACTATTTTATAACTTTAGAGCAGTTAAGTGCATCATGGCATCATCTTTGCTTTCCTGGCCCAGTACCCAAGGTAGAAACCCAACATCATCTGTCCTATCTCAAATTATAATCCCCACTGTGCTTTGTGTTTCTCATTTCCTCCATCAAACTCCCACCATTCTCCTCTCTTTCCAGGTTTTCTCCTTTGTTATATGGATCCTCACTAAGTTATGCTCTTCCATCTTTTCTCTCTTCATTAAACATTCCTTTTACATTAGTGTTGCCAAAAGCTTGGCTCACTGCACAAGACAGAATTAATATATACTTCTGAGGCTCTGGCTTAAGATTCCTCACCTTCTGCCTTCATTTCCAGATAATCTTTCCTCCATCCTTCTGTAAATTTCCCTGCTCCTTTGAAGTACACATCTTCAGATATATTGTCACCCATCACTTTTCACTGCTAGAATTTGAAAACTTTGATCATGATCTCTAATTTATTAAAGACTTTGGCCCCAGACTTCTGGTTTTCCTTCTCCCCTAAAGCTTCTCATGGCCAACACTTAGGGTCTTCTACAATGATCTTCTCTTCCACTGTCTTGACCATGCTCTCCTAAGGCCACACCTGAATTCACTTGAACCCAGTTGTTACTGAGTAGCAAAGTTTCCCACAACCCTTACTATTTCTATTGTAGAAAGCTCATCGTACACTAAAAAGAAAGAAAGAAAAAAGCTTTGGCACAATACAACAGGAAGTGCTTCCTTCTTCAAATAAAATGTTACAAGAACATGAAGCTTTTCCCTTCTACCTAGTAGCATACCAGGAAGAAAACAAAGGAGTAGTATAAATATGCCCACATATCTTCCCTTCAACAGAAAATTAACAGTATCAACAACTTGTTACACTCGCCAGGTGAAGTTTGAGCCTCATTGGAAATAGAGAGCCTCTCTAGCAGGAGGTCTGAAAGAATGAGAGGTAAACCAAGATTCAGTGTTCATGGGCACTAGTCACAATGGCCGTGTAATTTTCATTTAATCTGGGACAGCTGTGAGAGACAGTGGACACTGTGAAAAGTGATGCTCTGGCTACAGTTTAAACTGGAACTGTCCTGACAACACTGGGACATATAGGCTACATGTTTTGGTTTTCTGTTTTTTGCTTTTTTTTTTTAAGATGATAGTTTATATGTATTCTATTTACTATATAATAGTTTATATATATTAATAGCATTATATATACATATATTTTATACACATATATATACATGTTATGGCCCCAAAATGTCCCAAGGTGCCTACCGCCTCCCACCAAGCACCATAAGGACTGTGAATTTTGATGACTTCATTCTTTCACAATGCAGTCCAAAAAAAAAAAAAAATCTTCCTTTACTACAAATTCCTTTACTAAAAATCTGGTTATGTTATTGCTTTTCTTAAAATCCTTCACTACTTTCTCATTTCCCAGCCATTTTACATGGTTTACAAAGTCCCCCCCCCCAAGTCTTTAGCTATATTATTACTCATACCCTGGCATGCTATAGTCAGGCCACACCAAAGAATCTCTGTTCCGAAAACGTTTGTTCTTTCCCTTTTCATTTATTTTACATGTTTTTCCATCTACTTGGTACTTTCCATCTCCTTCACTTGGCCAATTCATTGCCCATCAAATCTCACCTTAAACACCAACTGTGCCAGGAACTGTTCCTCTATCCCCCTGCGAACCATCAGCTGTGCTCTGGGTGGTCTCCCAGGATCGTATGCTTCTGTCAGAGAACCCACCATTCTTTATTGATACTACATATTTCATCTTTTGCCTTTTTCATTATAAAGAAAAGGCCTAAGTTCAAAGAAACTTCTTTCTCCAGCACCGGATATAAGGATGAGGCTATGGAAAGATTAAGTATATGAAACATAATTTTAGCTGAGCACTTACTATGCATCAGGCATTTATTCCTCTAACTATCCCTATAAAAGAGTACTTACTTTCCCTGCTTTAGAAGTGAGGAAACAAAGGCAGAGAAATTCTTTTTTTTTTAATTACCCAAGTTCTTATGGCTAGTAAGCAGAAGAGCCAGAATACAAACTCCAGCGTATCTCCCAACATTTGAAGGTTTCTTCGTACATCACGTGTTGCCTTAATGTGTGTTGAGGAAGTTTAAGCAGATCTCTAAGGTACAATGTTTGGTATAAGGCATAAGTAAAATTAGTTCAATGTAAAGTTGAACTTTTAAAAAATTGATTAAAAAAGACTACTTGCCTGGTTAAAGAGTGAGCTCCCCATCATCAGAAGAGCTTAAATAAAGACTGGTTAGCCTTTTTTGAGGGATATTTAGAGAGTGCTCCAGAATTTGTTAGAAAGCAAGCAAGCTGACCTGGTAGGACTTTAAGAGTCCATGAAAATAACTGGCACTTAAAGGGCAATTGAATGTCTGCTCCCTCAAAGATGCGGCGGTGTGAGAGATGACCCGCAATTTTAGCACTTATCCCGCAATCTTCAGTCTCTAAATCCTACCCGGTCAGCTGGCATCGTGGGCCTTCTTTCCAGTTAGTTTTGCCGACATCCGAACTTAATTGGACCCTAAATGTTTTCCCTGTAGAGCTCTTATCTGGTGAACCAACTGCTTAATCTATTTTGGCAGATCCAGGATTCATAGCTCTTCAGGGAGCTGTAAAATACCTTTTTAAAAAAAGTCAGCCTGCTCCAGTGGGAGAGCCTAGTGACAGACCTCATTTTCTATTCTGAAGAGTTTCCTCTCGCATGGTTATTATATTATTATGCAATGTTTTCTAATGTCTTGGAGTTGTAATGCGGTCTTATGACGTTTGAACACTCGGGATATTTTTCTAATTGTCTGATTAATACAATCAACAAAGAGAGTATTAATGGCTTTAAAAACCATACAATGTAATACAACAGTAATATATATATATTCTTTTTTCAAATGAGATGAAGTATGTTGAGCCTTCAGCTATGTGGACTAATGGTAGAATTCAAGAGTGAGAAAAAGACTTTCCTTAAAGCTCACTTCCTGTCACAGATTCATTGGCTGGAAAGAAATTCTTGGCAGGCCAAACACTCTGCACTGCAGTGTGCCAGGATTGATTTTACCAGAAATAACTTATTGTTCATCTGTTAATATTTCTGCTTAGATTTAGTACTTTTTGTAAAGGAAAAGAGTTATTTTTGTTATTCTTTGAGTCATGACTTTTGGATTTGAAACATATTCTTCTCTCTAGGTACTTAAATCTGTAGGGAGATTATCATTCAGACTTGAGAAGCTTTCTCTTTCAGAAAGAAACCACAAAAAGTTAAAAAAGTTAAAACCTATGGGTAGGAAGCATGGAAAAAAAGAATTTCACAAGGAGCAATCTAAGTGTGATGAACTTTTTTTAAATTACAAATTGTACATCTTTTTGTTTTATTTATAAAGCACTTCATGGTATGATTAAATGTTTGGTATAGATGAACATATGAACTACACCTGAAACACTCAGTATATAGAGCAAAATTTTGACATAATCTACATTAGACAGTTCTCATCAACCCTAGATGGGATCATGCTTTAGTTCTTGTTTACTAGTGTTTTGGAAATAATTGTTGGATGAATAAATGATCATTGTATATGTTGGGCATCAATCTCTGCTTTCAAAAGCATTGCAGATCTTGAATAAAGTCATGCTTAAGCCTAGCACAAATGTATTCCATAAAATAGTATGCATTGTTTGCAAAATTTAGCAGTCACATACAATGTTCAAAATAATTCCTTTGTTCTTACTAGCACTGCTTACTAGAATAAATTAAGGAGATAGTTGAATAATGAAAACTAACCAAGTATGGGGGAAAAGTAGAATCAAAGTTGATATTTAAACATATTCTTACTAAAATTATTATTTGAACAAATTAAAAAAAACCCACAAAATTAATTAATCTAGACTCAGAAGATTTGTTCCTTATAGCATCCCCCCCCCCAAAAAAAATAGTGCTATTTGAATTCCAGGAAAAAAGTTCATATATTCATTTCTCTCATTCCTCCAAACCTGGTGTCTATTAAAGAATCATTCTACTGGGGAGAACAACAGAAATGATATTTAGGGACAAGTCATAAAATCCTGTCCTAAAGGGAAAATAAGATGACCGGAAAGTGTTGGAAATTTCAGTAAGGATACAACATTTCAAAATCTAGAGACCTTTGAGCGGGAATAATAAAATAATAAATAGGATTTATACTATCCCATAGCTTATGTCTACTTCTTTCCTGTAAATGTTGTAGACTATCTCTCCCAGATGCTTATCCAAGCCAAAGTTTTAAATGTGAACATGAGAAAAAATTCCATTCCTGCAGGGCCATTTTTAATAAAATAAATCCATAAAAAATAATAAAATAAAATAAAATAAATACATTTGTTAGCACAACCAGCCAATAATAAGCCAATATCAGGTTAAAGATGTTTTTACCCTCCCAACTTCTCTATTATGCAACCTGTTTCTGTGTAATGAGAATAAATTGTATTCTAATAACATTAAAAGAAAAGACCATCATTAATAGACAGAGACAAAATAAACCCAGTCCTTTAACACATTTAATTTTGAGTTTTAATGCAATTAATACTCATTGTAAATACCTCCAAATCTTAAAATAGTTCGGTAGGTATTCTTCAACCATTACCTAGTGCCCGCTTTTATCTTCTGTGACCTTTTCTGTTTTCTTCAAAGGAACAAAGTCACAGAATTTAAGGAAAAAGCTATTTGTCTAATTAAAAGTTGGCAATCCTTGCTTCCAATATTATTTATTACTTCTGTGATTTGTTGGGTTCAATATGGATGCTGATAAATATAGGAGCAGCCACCTCCTTCGAGACACTTCTGGATAGAACTACTACTTTTATTTTACAGCTTACAAAATGAACCTACACAATTCCTCCAGAAACAAATACATGTTTATATAGTTATAAAAGAAAAGATATAGCAAAATTACAAGAATGAGAGAGAGAGGGTAGGAGCAAGATTTCACATATTTAATATGTTCCTATGTAAATGGATTTATTACCTGAGATGTTCAGAAAACTTGAAAATATTGTGTCCTGTCTCTTGCAAAGTGGCTCTCAGCTAAGATGCTTTGGGTACTTACTAGGTTTGTGGAATAGATGAAATATGCCTGATTTGCCTAAGGTCTGTCTATGGGCTGATGTGACTTTCGACTTGTGTCCACTCCAGATACAAGGACAGTTGTGAACACATGAACGCTGTCCTCCTTTCCTACAGTTGTATTTGTAAAACATGTAAGCCACGGCTCTATTTTATGTTTTTATGGAACTTAACTTCAAGGGGCTTACATTTCTCCCAGTTTGGCAATAAGTAGCACCAGTTGGAGGGGTGAAATGTTGCAAGAGAAGGCCCCTAATTGTGGTCCTTCCCCAAATCATCTGTGGAAGATCATGCTGGATCAGGCCCGTCCCCCATTAGTTTCAGAAACAGATGATACCAGGAAAGAAGTGAGACACCTCCATTCTGCTGTGTAGCATATTTTCATGACCTCCAGATGTGACAGCTCTTCTAGAACTTACTGCTCAGAGCCACACTGCACTTAGATGTTCTGAAGAGGCATAAACACAAAATTGTACAGAGTAAAACATTCCGTGCCTGACTTGCCATCCACAGGGTTTCAAGAAAGCACTAAAGGGCCCTAAAAGCAGAAGGAGGTAGGGTTGGTGAAGGAGTAAAAGCAATGCTATCGAAAAAAAAAAAATTGGGGAGACACTATGATAGAATGTAGATGAATTTAATGTAAATATTATGCAAAATTCTCTATGCAGGCCCCGGATCCTCTATTCATGGTACTAAGGGAACAGACAAGCAAAAACAACAATAACAAAATCACTCACTGCTTCCCAGTCATAGTCCTAGTACCCACAGACCTACTATTACTGAGACATGTCACTAGATTTTGAAACAAACAAACAAAAAAGACAGACAAAGCAAGGATAAAAAGTTTAGCTGGCCTTTCAACAATGGGGGGTTAGGGGTACTTATCGCGCCATGCCGTCAAAAATCCGCATATAACTTTTGATTCCCCCCAAACTTAACTGCAACAGCCTACCATACCAATAACACACTCTTTGTATGTGTATTATACAGAGTATCCTTACAATAAAGTAAGCTAGAGAAAAGATTAAGAAAATCATGAGAAAATACATTTAGAGTACTGTATTTATAAAACAAAAATCCCATATAAGTGGACCCTCAAAATTCGAATCCATGGTGTTTAAGGGTAAACTAGTTGTTTACATTCCAACCTCTTTTGTTGACTGATTAGTAAATTGAGATTTAATGAGACTGGATGATGAATATATCTTCTAATGGATAGGAAGACATCTATCTACAAGGTACAACTGATAAGAATGGTAGCTGAATGTCTAAGATGAGAAAGAAGGAAATAACGAATCTGAATGCACTTACCTAGGGTGGGCATTTGGGTGAATGGTGATTTCACATAGGAGAGAAAATGATGTTCTGACTTCAAAAATATAGTCAGAGCTTCCAGCCTTCCTGAGGCTAGTCACTTTTTACCTGGTTCTCCTGTTACATAAGTTAGTCATAGTTGAGACATTTTATCATCTACTTTAAAAAGAAACTTTCCAAAATACTGAATATCTGAATCTCTGAATATTTCCATTTCAGTGACTAGACCTCACTTTTCTTAGTAAAGAACACTCACCATGTGCTAAGTGACCTGTTACCTAGGGCCAAGTTTAGATATGAAATGCTTACTACCTAACTTCTCACTGTTCTCACCATGCACAAGATCTATGCAGTGAAATATTATTATTAACAATAAACCAAAACCAATAAAAAAGTAAGACTCTAAATTCTACTAAGATAACTAAGAAGTTCCTCTAGTGTCTTCTTTATATATATATATATATATATATTAGATGTAGATATAGATATATAGATAACAGTTGAATTTGGGAACTGAAATCTATTAGGCTTCACCTGCAATTATGGCACCATATATTCAGCCTTGAAATTTTGTTCAATGACTGCTCAGAATTGTCCAAACACCTCTTAAGAATATTAATCATGGCATTCCAACCAGTGCTAGCAACACTGACCTCCAGTTTCTTTTTCCTTGCTGCGGTTTACCCTCCCAACTTCTCTGTCTATTATGCAACCAGTTTTAGTTTCCCAGTTTATCATATATTTATATCAAAATCTTTTGTGAAAGGAAGAAAGTGTATACATAAATCTATATAAATCAGCCCTCGCTTTTGTCTTTGAGTCCAAATCCAGAGGTAGAAACACAGCACATAGCTACATCTTCATTTTCATTTGAATCCTCAAGTGAAAACTTTATGACCAAACAATAACCATAAGCCAAAATATCTGGAGCTTCTAGTTTTACTGGAAAACTTGATATCTGAAGGCTTCCCTATCCTAACCTACTATTGTACGTGATTCCACCTCAATACTGTGTTGTTCTGAAGACTAGACTACCTAAAATCATAGAACGAACATGGAAGGTGTTTCCAGTCAAGATTTGGCTCACATAAATGAATTCTTATATAATCTGTCAAGCTGGGTCATTTGTTCATAAAAGATATCTTTTTAGGAGAAATTGTGTTGATATTATGGAAGATAAATATTGTGCTGCTTTGCCACACCATATAGACTACACCTGGAAATGTCCACATGGAAACACTGGCTGATGCTATTGCATATTAATATGTGGAATATATTTTGTAAATAAACACACACACACACACACACACACACACACACACACACACACACACATAGCTTAAGCCAGGCTATTCAGCATACATTTCTGAAGTTACTTAATTTTCACTAGGAAAACCTGAAAAACAAACTATTTCAAAATGACTCCAAAGGAAAGGATAATTTTAGGTGGTTGTTTCTAAAATACCTAAATGATCCTCCATTCAATCATTTCATTCAGCAATTACACTTCTGTGCCAGTGATGCAAAATAAAATAGTAGCCATTCTTATGGTAAGAAAAGTGTATTTGTCTAAATAAATTTAAGAAATCTGTATGAAGAAGCTTCTTTTATTTTATTATTATTATTTTTATGAAGACGCTTCTTATGTAAGCTGTCGCCAAAAATAAATAGCCAGTTTGAAATGAAGATAGAGATTATCAAGGATAAACATCAGTCACTACTTTAAGGAAATTAGTTAGAGACAGGCCATGGATTTCTTGCTACAGCCTATCTTTCTTGCCTAAACATAGAAGCCAGCGTCCCTGTGTCACATACTCCCAGGGACATCATTTACACTAAGCAATGGCACTCCCAGAAGTTGTGCACAGCCCCCAGAACTCAGCAGTTCTGAATGGAATCACCACTGCTAAATGAGATCCCAGGACTTTTCTCAAATATGCCTATTCAAAAGTCCATGAGAATTTATAAGATAAAACATGATTTTTTTTTACAATAAAACTTAATAAATACAAAATTTATTTATTATATACTTTGAGTCAGTTGTACCTTAGGAGTCTGGTAAAATCATAAAGCTAAACTATCATGGATCATTGACTGGGGTTTTGGGAATCAGTACAGATGGACCAGAAAGGTTGACCCAATTGACCAAGTGTCTTCTCTTGGGAGGAGGGGGGTGAAATCAACAAAAATATGAGAAAACACCTTCTTGACAGCTGTCTCCATATCCTCCTTGGACAAACCCACAGGAGGTCATACTAGAACGACAAAGTAAAGAAAGCAGTAATTGTCCTCTAGTGGTTGTTAGAGCAGAGACACCTGATAGGACTAATATAGTTCTCAAATGTTGCATTTCAGACAAATTTCCAGATAACAGTGATGCTGCTGGCCTGGAGACCCCACTTCGAGGTGGACATATCTAATATAATAGAGAGATCACCTAACCAGTAAGAATCATGTGGACTAAAACTTGTTCATAGATAAGATAAAAAGACACGATGCAAGTTTTATGCACAGTATATTCCCAAACTTGTAATGAACCAAATATTATTGATGGGATGAATATGTTTGAAATGCATAAATTTATTTACTGTGGTCGTCTTTGGGTATTAAGACCACAGAAAATTATTTTATATTTTCCACTTCATTTTCTAAAGCATAATGAATTTTAACTATAAAATAAAATGAACAGCAGCAGCTTTATTTTAAAAGGTGAGGAAACAAAATGAGTATTTTTTTGCATTCTGGGGAGAACAGAAACAGAAAAGCTCCAGAAAGACATTAGGCATGAACAAGGGTTAGAACACCTCTAGAAACAGGCATCATTGTAGAGCAGGGAGAAGACGTAGTCACGCAGTCCCGAAGTGAACTCTAACCAACAGAGAGAACATGAAGATACATGTATTCTAATTTAAAGTGAAGGCACTAGGTTATTGCAACTCATTAACAGGTCTGCCCTTTCCATTCTTTAGAATTGTAAACCACATGGTTTTTGAGGGGATTATCACAGGGCGATTGGAAATTGTGTATTTTCTGTTACCAACCTATACTTCCTATATCCTATTGCAGATAATCTTCCTAAACTAGAGTTCTGTCCATGCCACATCCCAACTAAAAGACCTTTAGTGATTGTTATTGTCTACCCTGGAAAAAAAATAAAAATAAAAAATTCCATACTTTCTAGTGAACGGCAAGCTAATTCTCTCCTATCTTTAGAATTTTATCCCTATGCACCTGCCAATTTGACTTACTCACCATCCCCTAAAGTTACTTGAGGTATTTTAGCTGATTGCTTTGGCCCATCTCATTATTCTGCCATCATATAGTCCTCCTTCCTTTTCCTCATCTACAAATACTATCCATCTTCAATGTGGATTAAAAAATATATCCATTTATCACAATCAAACCAGAAGTATTTGAAAGATTTCTTCCTTCAAACTGCACATGAAACCTGTCATGTAAACTGTTTATCAAATTGTTTCGCCCTTTGAAGAATATGAAGATTGATTATATTTTAGATATTTTTATTTATTCTTATTTTTTTATTGGTAAGTGCTGAGTATATAATCAACCTCAGAATATGCAAATCCTGTAATACGGTGGTGTTTTTTTTTTATTTGCCCCAGGGGTACAGGTCTGTGAATCATCAGGCTTACACCTTCACAGCATTCAGCATAGCACAAACCCTCCCCAATGTCCATAACCCATCCACCCGATCCCTACCCTCCCACCCCCCAGTAACCCTCAGTTTGTTTTGTGAGATTAGGAGTCTCTTATGGTTTGTCTCCTTCCCCACCCCATCTTGTTTCATTATTTTTCCCTCCCTACCCCCCACAACCCCCCATCCTGCCCCTCAAGTTCCTCACATCAGAGAGATCATATGATAATTGTCTTTCTCTGATTGACTTATTTCGCTCTGCATAATAACCTCTAGTTCCATCCACGTCGTTGCAAATGGCAAGATCTCGTTTCTTTTGATGGTTGCATAGTATTCCATTGTATATATATACCACATCTTCTTTATCCATTCATCTGTTGATGGACATCTAGGTTCTTTCCATAGTTTGGCTATTGTGGACAGTGCTGCTATAAACATTCGGGTGCATGTGCCCCTGAGGATCACTACTAATGGAGTTTGCTCCATTCAGAATTGTTTCTCTCTTATACTCACTTTGGTCACAAAGTGATGACTATTGTTTCATGTATATGATTGTCTTTAGTCAACCCTTCTTGAGGTGCTTCAGGCAAGAGGAACTGATATTTTCCTCTCTGTTTTTGGAGATCTTATACAGAATGGTTTAAGATGAGAGTTTCCTTTCATCATTCCTTTATTTTCTAAAGGTGATCCTATGGTTATAAAGCTGTAGAGAGTCTATAGACTATTACGATACAATTTTAAAAAAATTACATCTTGTATATATCACAGGAGTCTACTGAAATCATGAGACTAAACTATAATGGATTCTGGGAATTTGGGGATAAAAGCATAGATGTAACAGTAAGGTACTATCTGTCTTCTTTTCAGAAAAATTAAAATCAACAAAAATATTAAGAGCACCTTCATTACCACTCCCTGAGGTTATGAGTTGGCTTCTTCATGGTCCTTCTCCCCAGTCTATAATCCTCTGCAAATCTAACTCATCTCTGGGTCTTTAGAGAATTGCAAATGGTACCCCTTGTTCAAACACCCCAAACTGATTAATACTGAGAATCAAAGAATTTCTGCAACCTTCTTCATGGGTCAACTAGCAGATCCCAAGGAAGAAAATTCGCAATACTGTATTCTGTGAGACACTGAGTCCATTCAGAGTTCCCTGATTTAAGAATGCATATTCATCACTTTGTTTGGCTTCCACATCATGTTAAGGTAGAGAAAGTGCATCACAGATTCCTGTAATGTCAAAAAATATTTATCCTGGGTAATGGGGAAAAGACAATGCTCATTCGTTTCTCATTAATATAATCACATGGGGTAAAAACAAGAACAATTTTCTACTTTTGCCCTGACTCTGCAACTGCCTAGTTGTGTGACCTACACAATCTGGACCCTGTGTTCCTAAAATTCAGTTATCTAGAACAGTAGTTCCCAAATCTGCCTGATAACTAGAGATATTTAAGAAACTTGTTGAAAATATAATTTCTGGGGCCTTGTCCCTGAATATATATATATATATATTAAAGATTTTATTTATTTATTTGACATACAGAGAGAGATTACAAGTAGGCAGAGAGGCAGGCAGAGAGACAGGGAGAGGAGGAAGCAGGCTCCCTGCTGAGCAGAGAGCCTGATGCAGGCCTCGATCCCAGGACGCTGAGATCATGACCTGAGCCGAAAGCAGAGGCTTTAACCCACTGAGCCACCCAGGCGCCCATCCCTGAATATTTTTATTCAGTAGTTCAAAGAATCTCCATTCAAGAAATTTCTCAAGAGACTTCCAAAATTATATTTGAGAGAATCACTTGCCCATGTGATTTCTGGAGTCCTTTGAAAAATCTAAAAATCTATTTTTTGTTTCTATTCCTACCTTATTACATCAATAATAAAAATATATATTGTAGGTGTTGAAAAAATTGAGAGCATTTACCATAGGTCAGGAATAAGACAAGGATGTCCACTCTGACCACTCTTATTCAACATAGTATGGGAAGTCCTAGCAACAGCATTCAGGCAACGAAAAGAAATAAAAATCATCCAAATTGTTAAGGAAAAAATCGAACTTGCACTATTTGCAGATAACATGATACTCTATTGAGAAAACCCTAAAGACTCCACTAAAACAAACAAACAAACAAACAAAACAAAACAAAAAACCCACTAGAATTGATAAGAATTCAGCAAGGTCTCAGGATAGAAAATCAAAGCCCAGAAATTCATTGCATTTTTATACACTGATAATGAAGTGGCAGAAAGAGAAATTAAGAAAACAATTCCATTTAAAACTGCATCAAAAGTAATAAATTAGCTAGGAATAAACTTAACCAAGGAGGTGAAAGACCTGTATTTTAAAACTAAAATACTGATAGAAAAAAATGAAGATGACATAAACAAATGGAAAGGCATTCCATGGTCATGGGTTGCAAGAACAAATATGGTTAAAATGTTCATACTACTCCAAGCAATCTACAGATTTAAAGCAATTCCTATCTAAACGCTATCAGCATTTTCCATAGAACTGGAGCAAACAATCCAAAAATTTGCATGGAACCACAAAAAACAGTGAATAGCCAAAGCAGTCTTGAAAAAGAAAAACAAAACTGGAAGTATCACAACTCCAGATTTCAAGTTATATTACAAAGCAGTTATAATCGAAACAATATGGTACTGGCACAAAAACAGACACATAGATCAGTGGAATAGAGGGCCCAGAAATAAACCTACACTTTTATGGTCAATTAATGTTTGACAAAGGAGGAAAGACTATGAAATGGAAAAAAGACAGCCTCTTCAACAAATGGTGGGAAAACTGGATAGCTACATGCAAAAGAATGAAAGTGGACTACTTTCTTACACCATACACAAGAATAAACTCAAAATGAATGAGGGGCCAAAATGTGAGACCTGAAACCATAAAAATCCTAGAAGAGAGCACATGCATTCATTTCTCAGACATTGGTCACAGCAACATTCTTCTAAATAAGTCTCCTGAGGCAAGGAAAAAAAAAGCAAAAATAAACTACTGGAACTACCTCAAAAATAAAAACTCTTCTGCACAGCAAAGGAAACAATCAACAAAACTAAAAGACAGACTACTGAATGGGAGAAGATATTTGCAAATGACATATCCAATAAAGGGTTAGTATCCAAAATATATAAGGAACTTATATAACTAAACACATGCACACACACCCCTGACCAAATAGTCCAGTTACAAATGATATTTACTGAATAGATAGTTCTCCAAAGAAGACATGCAGATGACCAAAGGACACATGAAAAGATGCTCAACATCACTGATTATCAGGGAAATGCAAATCAAAACCACAATGAGATATCACTTCAAACCTCAGAATGGCTAAAATCAAAAACACAAGAAACAAGTGTTGGTGAGGACTAGAGAAAAAGGAACCCTCATGCACTGTTGGTGGGAAGCAAACTGGTGCAGTCATGGCAGAAAATAGTATGGAGGGTCCATACACATTAAAAATAGAACTACCATGTGATCCAGTAATCCTAGTGCCAAGTATTGACCCAAAGAATATGAACCACTAATTTGAAAAGATATATGCATTACTATGTTCTACTGTAACATTATTTTCATTACTCAAATTATCCAGCGCAAGGATCCACTGGTAGATGAATGGATGAAGAGATTGTGGTCTATATATACAGTGGACTATTACTCAGTAATAAAAAATAATAAAATCTTGCCATTTGCAGCAATGTGGGCGAGAATAGAGAGTATAATGCTAAGAAAAAATATATCAGTCAGAGAAAGACAAATATGATATGATTTTAACTTATATGTGGAATTCAAGAGACAAAACTAAGACAAAAAAAAATAGAAACCAAAAAGCAGACTCTTAACTATGGATGGTTACCAGAGGGGAGGTGAGGTGGAATGGGTGAAATAGGTGAAGGGGATTAAGAGTATATTTATCTTGAGAAGCACTGAATAATGTATAGACTTGTTGAATCGCTATACTGTACATCTGAAAGTAATAAAACACTGTATGCTAACTATACAGGAATTAAATATTTTAAAATATATATCATATATACACAAGTATTTATAGCAGCTTTATTTGTAACTTACAAAACTTGGAAGGAACCAAGATGTCCTTCAGTAGATAAATGGGTAAATAAACTGTGGTCATCCAAGCAGTGGGATATTATTCAGTACTAAAAACAAAGAGCTATCTAGCCAGAAAGAGACACAGAGGATGCTTAGTGCACAGTACTAAGCAAAGGAAACCAGTTTAAAAGGCTACGTATTGTATGATTCCAACTGTACAACGTGCTAGCAAAGTCAAAACTAATCAGTGAAAAGATTAGTGGTTGCCAGGGCTCAGAGGGCAGGTGATGACTAGGCGGGCCACCCAGCAGTTTTGGAGCAGTGAACTACTGTGTATGACATGATATGTTGTATACATGTTATCATATATTTGTCAATGCACAGGATGCATACAACACCAAGAGTGAACCCTAATGTAAACTGTGGACTCTGGGTAATGATGGTGTGTCCATATAGGTTCATTAGTTGTAACAATGTACCACTCTGATGGGTATGCTCATAATGGTGCTGGCTATGCACGGCTGGGGGCACAGGGTATAGGAGAAATCTCTTTACTTTCTGCTCAATTTTGCAATAAACCTAAAAATTCTCTAAAAAATTGATTCTGTAATACAAGAGGAGTCAATGAATGGCCATTATTTTTTCATTTTTTAAAAGGAAAGATAAAAATGATACTGTAGGGAAAACTTAAGTTTTTATTTTTTACAACATCCAGCGTCGAAGTTAGGTCCCTTAAGTTGGAGATAATAAACATTGATAAAGCATATCCTCTGTAATGTAATGGAACTATTTCTTACTATTCTGAAATAATCAGCACATGCTTTTAAGGGGTGCCTGTGTGGTTCAGTCAGTTGAGCATCTGACTCTTGATTTTGGCTCTGGTCATGTTCTTGAGGTCATGGAATCAAGCCCTGTATCCTGCTCTGAGCACAGCAAGGAGTCTGCCTCTCTCCCTCTGTCCCTTCGTCCTGCTTGCACTTTTGTGCACGCACTCTCTCTCTCAAATAAATAAATAAATCTTAAAAAAAAAAACCCAAACTTCCAGTAGCTTAGACAATATGAGTGTGAAAGAGAGGAAGAATAGAGCCTATTTTTCTTGACTCAGTTTCTTTGTCACTGTAAAATTCAGTTGAAGGATGCTCACTGAGTGCTATGACACTCTCAATATAAAGCACATACATTATTCTTAATCAATATGTAGGGAGAAAACACATCTCCCAAACTATGATATTTAGATTGTTCTTTTCTTAAAATGATACTTTTTTAGTCACCTTGGAAATATGTGCAAATGCAAATCTAAATCCCATATGCAGTAATGATTTGGTTGAAACAAATACTATTCCCTTAAGCTATGTTGGTTTGGGGGGAAAATGCTCCTTTAATGGGAAGATTGCAATGGCTCGGCTCCTAAGGGAAGAAGGAAAAAAAAATCATACAGATAAGATGCTCTCTTATTTATAACATTTAACAAGATACGTTGCAAGACATGAGCATCTTTCTGATGACTTATCCTGCTGATAAGAGTACAAAAGAGTTTATTTTCATAATTACAACAGATGGAAAACAATAAAATTATACTTTAGGCTAATGCACTCTCACCCTGATTATCCTTTTCTTGTATGTGTGTCTCCCCTGAAGCTATTTTATAACAATATAAAAATTGCAGAAATATGGTACTGCAAAAGCCTGACCAGATTTCCTAATTATCTGTCATGACTCAAGACTGCAGTGAGAAATTAGCTCTCCTGGGAAAGAAAAAAAATGACGGAACTTAAAATAATAGAAAGAATCTTATGATGTCTTTCCTCCACAAGTTGAGAAAGAAATCCATCCATTTTTAGTAGGATTACCCTAACTTTCTCTTTTCTTTTATATATACATATTTTTATCTCAGCTACAGAGAGGTATGCTAATCATATTCTTCAAGACATGACATGTTGTCATGGAAAGATTCACTCTTGTTTCATTAATTAAATTTTATTCACCTCCAATTCTATTCCATTCCTATCTTCTTACCACAAGTGTTAATTATCGTGTGTAAGGAATAAGATTATGCACTTGTGTGATCTCTGTATCTATATCTGTATCTGTAACTAT
This sequence comes from Ailurus styani, assembly GCA_002007465.1. Lineage (NCBI taxonomy): Eukaryota > Metazoa > Chordata > Mammalia > Carnivora > Ailuridae > Ailurus > Ailurus styani. The sequence goes on from LNAC01000544.1 coordinate 681,000, forward strand.
ATTTATACCTAAATCTGTATCAACACAACTACTTCCTTTTCTCCATATTTCTGAGCCTCCCTCGTACTTAGATATACCCATGGGAGTCAATTCTGACCAATGGAATGTGGGGAGAGGTAATATGCACCTGTCCCCAAACATCCTCCATGTACTATTTTTTCTCCTTTGTCATCCTTTAGATGGATAGTAAACCAAAAGGTGACATAAAAGCTACTCAGAAGGTGAGAAAAATCTTCATCACACTGGGTCCTTAAATGACTGTGGATCTTGGAATTCATCCCCCAATACATACCGATGATAAGACTCTTACATGAGTAAGAAAAAGACTTCTAGGTTATTAAGTCACTGAAATTTTAAAGTTTATTTGTATTCCCCTTACCTCATTACTTATTTCACTGTAGAGACCGCCTTATGAGGGTCTCATGGTCTTTATGTAACCAAATCTTTTCATCAATTTTTGTCTTTTATAATTCAAATAAAATGCCTGGAAAGCCAGGCTCAGAGGAAGATGGCAATAGGCCAACTGATTTTTTTCCTCTTAACCTGGTTCATTGTGACAGTGTTGAACACTGGGTTCATTGAGCAGCTTAGATGTCTCACTGATTGCTCAGCCATCAAGAGAGTACTGAATCCACTTTAGGAGCTCAAGGCAAACTACCTTAACCAAAATAAAAGGTGGTACTATCATGTATCCTGAGTACTTTGACATCAGGTAAAAAGATAAGACAAGTGCCTGTTTCAGCAGATTAAATGTAATCTTGCTGTTCGGGGACAGGGATGGGGGAGGGAAGAAACCAAAACCAAAAACCAAACAAACAAACAAAGGAACAAACAAAAACCCACCTCTAGTAATAATAAGCCCTCTGTCAGACTAAATCACAAAAGTTTCTATCAGAGAACATCTACCCTTCCCTAAGTCCATTTACTGTGCTTGAGGACTGCCAGATACATAGACGGTTTGGGGATGCAGGGGCATACTGGTCATGGCAGCATTAGAATTCTCCATGAGATGAAGTCATTATTTTTAATAGACTATTTTTAGATCAATTTTAGGTTTACACAAAAATTGAGCAGAAAGTACAGAGTTCCCATATATCCCTTTTCCTCCATACCTTCAGCTTTCACTCTTATTAATATCTTGCATTCCTGTGGTACATTTGTTACAACTGGTGAACCAATACTGATACATTATTAACTAAAGACCATTTACATTTGAGTTCACCAGTGTAGTGAAGTTCTATCAGTTTTGCCAAACACATAATGTCATGTATCCACTATTACAGTATGTAACAGAATATTTTCATTGCCCTGAAAATCCCCTGTGCTCCACTAATTCATCCCTTCCCCTGAACTCCTGGCAAACACTAATCTTTTTACTGTTTCTACAATTTTGCCTTTTCAAAAACGTCATATAGTATGACGTAACATACAGTATACATCTATTTCAGACTGGCTTCTTTCACTTAGCAATATGCATCTAAGGTTTTTCCATATTGTGTGTATGGGTGTGTGTGTGTGTGTGTGTGTGTGTGTGTGTGTGTTGGGGGGGTTCGATAGCTCATTCCTTGTTATCACTGAATAATATTCCATTATGCGCATGTTCTACAATTTGTTTATCCATTTACCTACTAAAGGATATCTAGATTGTTTCCAAGTTTTGGCAATTATGAATAAAGCTGTTGCAAGTATTCACATGCAGTTTTTCTATGGACACATATTTTCAACTTATTTGGGTAAATGACTAGGAGCATAATTGCTGGGTACTGTGGTGAGACTAGCTTTGCAAGAAACTGCCATTCAATTTTCTAAAATGGCTCCAGCACTTGGACTTCCCACCAGACTGAATGAGAGTCCTTGTTGGTCCACATTCTCTCTGGCATTCGGCGTTGTTTTAGGTTTTTGCCATTTTAATAGGTGTCTTGTGATACCTCCTTGTTTCGGTTTGCAATCCTTAATGACATATAATGTTGAGCATCTTTTCATATGCTTATTTGGTATTTGTCTATCTTTATGAGTTCAGATCTTTTGCCCATTTTTAATTGAGTTGTTTTCTTACTTTTGAGGTGTAAGAATTCTTTGTATATTTTAAAAACAAGACATTTTTCATACATATGCTATTGAACTATTTTCTCCCAGTCTGTGGCTTATGCTTTTCTCCTCTTAATAGTATCTTTCAAAAAGTAGTTGTTTTTAATCTTATTGAAGTCCAACTGACGTTTTTTTCTTTAATGAAGTGTGGTTTTGGTGTTGTATCTAAAAAGTCATTGCCAAATCCAAGATCATCTAAATGTTCTCCTGTGTTACCTTTTGGAATTTACTTTTAATCCTCAAAAAAGTTATAATCTTCATACCCCTGAAGGGAAATAGAGCCCTGAGTTCATATACCTGATTTCATACAATTTTGACTGGTCCATCCCATTTCTGACATACACAGTATTTCCCTATTCTGAGAAATCATGATGTGTTTGTCAAGAAGGGATGCTTGTTCTTTGCTTACCAGCCTAAATTTGTAAATATTTTTTTCTGAGTCCTTCAGAATCTTCTTGGGAGTGGGACAAAACATCTTTATTCTTGGGGAGTGAGGGGAAAGTGTACCTGCTAGACCACAGATGTGGCACTGGTCTCTTTATTCCCACAAGCCACGGACTTTATATATGGAGGTTAATGGACATTAATGAAGGCACTCTTTTATAAGAGGAAAATATATTCTACCTCAATCAATGATTGACATTAACAATGAATAAATTGCTGACATCTTCTCCAAGGGATAGCTCAAAGATTATCAGCCAAAGCTGGAGAAAGGTAGGGTGTATCTCCTCTCCAATATGACTCCAGAAGGGAAGGGAGATCAAGTTAAGGAGAGTGTCAGTCTTCACTAGTGAGAAAGCAGATCTTTAAACAGAAACAGGGAGATATCTGCAATTGGAAAATGTCTATTCCTGGGATGTTTGTGTTATCATTGGAAGTTCTGACTATATAATAAGGCAAAATAGGGCACCTGGGTGGCTCAGTCATTAAGTGTCTGCCTTTGGCTCAGGTCATGATCCCAGGGTCCTGGCATGGAGTCCCACATTGGGCTCCCTGCTTGGCAGTGGGAAGCCTGCTTCTCCCTCTCCGACTCCCCCTGCTTGTGTTCCCTCTCTCGCTGTGTCTCTCTCTGTCAAATTAATAAATAAAATCTTTAAATAAAATTAAAAACAAAAATATATAATAAGTCAAAATAAACTTAATTTCTCAATATAGCATTCCAAAAAGTGACTTACTTATTTCAAAGATTCTGTCATTGTTAAGACACTCTCACACCTATTGTTTAGAAATATGCTGCTTACAGCATTCATAAGAGGTCAAAGGAAAATAATTCAACTTGTTTTTAAATCATGCTTCAAATGAATGACTATTTGAAAAATAAAAAATCATTATAGTATTAAAACCGAAATAATAAAACTTGACTTTACTCAGATTCAAACTAGAATAAAAAGAATCTATGAACATAAAACACCAAGAGTGAATTGTAATGTAAACTATGGACTTTGGATGATCATGATGTGTGAGTGTAGTTTTGTCAGTTGTGACAAATATACCTCGAGGTGGGGATACTGGTAATGGGAGAGGCTGTGCACGGGGACAAGGAGCTGATGGGACATTTCTGTGTATATACATATATATGATATTATCCATATTATATTATATAATATATAGTAATATTATATTATTAATATACCAGGATATTAATATAATATTAATATATTATATTGCATATACCATATATAATGTTATATATGTGTAAGTTCTATTGTAGAGTACTATTAATATTTATTGAACTTTTATTCTTCACCAAATGAAATGGTTCATTATACCTTGTATCTTAGTCACATAATTTTTCCTTTACTACCAAAACTGACTAACACTATTCCATCTCACCAGTAACTACTTTTGTAAGATAAAGTTTGAGGGCTTATCAGTCCCTTAAATAATCACAAATAATTCAACATTCTTTGCAGCTACTTACTTCCATTATAAAACAAAGCTATTCTTCTAATGGAGTCAGAGATATTAGAACTCATTTCCCTGAGGCTTCTTTCCTCTCTTACCTTTTTAGCAGATTCTTAGTCCCCCTTTCTAATTTGTATTTTAAACTCAGGGGAAGGGACTGTGTCTTACTCTATGTCAACTAGGTGTTCAATAAACATTATTATTATTAAAATCATAATGATGTCAGACTTGGCCTAATCAATTTTAATTCAGCTTAGTCTAGTTCAATTAAGTTTAATTGAGGAGGTGCTGTCCTGATACACACGCATACGCACGCATGCACATTTTTAACCTAGATTTCCAATTTATCTCTGCAATAGGCTCGTTATTATTTTTTTTTTCAGCTTCACAAATTTCTGTAGGCAAGAAGTTTTCTTTGTGCTATTGCTAAGGTGCATTTTATCTGACAAATGCTTTTAGACTATTTTGATTCCCTTGCCCATAGAAAAATATTACCCACAGCTTTTCATGTTATAGCTAATTTTTCCCTCAATGAATTGAAAGAAGCTGACCTGAACAAAGTCACCCCTGGGTAATCATGGTGAATGTTAAAAAAAGTGGGAAGAAGAGCAGGGTGCCACCTAATTGTTTCTGTGCTTTCAAGAAAGCTCTCCTGGAGCCATGTGGAAGATGGATTGAGCTCAGCAAGAGTGGAAACAAGAAGGTGTATTAAGAAACTACTGAAATTATCTACATTTGTGATCACCGAGGACTGCACAAAGCTTGGATGGTACAGATACAGAGTTTTGGGTGTAGGCATTGGGAGAGGAAGACAAAAGATCAGTTGCTGGAGGGCAGGAAATGGATCTGTAGGCAAGAGCGGGGTCAAGGATGACCCAGGGGCACACTGCTGCCCGGCAGGCAGAGCAGCAGGTCTGCGGTGGGAGGGATGGGGTGAGCAGCAGGTGGGAGCAATTTAAGAAATGAAATTTGCAAGTGTTGTGAGTCACCTTTCCCCAGGAAAACCTGGTGGCCCCAAAGTGAGGAGAGTAAGTACATACAAAATGAAGAGGGTAGAGGTTGGGGATATCGGAAACACCAATAGTGATGGAGACGAGTGAAGAAATACAAATCAAAGAAGTGTACTGAAGTAGGAGTGAACAGAAAAACAAGATAATGAAGGAAACAGGTTATATCAACCATCTGTTATTTTATCATCAGGGGCTCTTGAAAGGAGAATAGCATGAGATTGTGACCTTCTGGGATGGGCTCTCCCTCAAGAGAAATTAAGTTATCTGGCACTAAAAACAGAATTGGCATAAGCAGAGGGGGCTTATTTAGCTGGTCGGCTCCAGTACATCTCGAGAGTCACTGGAGTTAGTATCTCTTCTAATAAATCAGTCTATGCTGGTTCAGTATTCAGAATATCGCCTCTGACTGAAACTGTAGCCTTCTCTACTTCCTTCCATCTGCCCTACCCATGGAGCTTCTTACTTTAAGAATAACGTGGTTTCCTGCTTCTTGTTTCTAACTAAGATCAGCCCTAAAATAATTTGTGAAGGTGTCATGATGCAGCCGGATAAGGAGCTACACACACCTGGAGTCCCACATATGCTGCTTATTAGCTTTGTGAACTTGCTTTAAGTTATTAAAAGTTTCTGAATTTTGACTATCTAAATAAAAATAACCCCCCAAATGCAAGAATGTTAAAAATACAATGACTTGCCAGGCAGGAAACTATTTAACATAAAATCAACATGATATAGGTACTCTAAATATTCATTTTCCTTTATATCTGCTAAGTCAGTTGTATCTCTCCTTTCTTTCAGATATTTTTGCACCCTGGTATTCCTGAATCTTAAAATGAGGGCCTGAGTCCCCTAGTCCTTGCTAGGGTAATAAGAGTAGTGCTGCATTCTTTTTGGAAGGAACTGTTTGAAAGAAGCAACTCTTCAAATGGGGAACACAAGGAGAATACATACCTACATGACAGACCTGCACTGCTAATCATTCCTTTACCTGTTCTTAACAAACTCTCCTTGATGTAGTTTTTTAAAAGATTTCTTTATTTTAGAGAGAGAGAGAGTGTGTGTGAGCAGGGGGAGGGGCACAGAGAGAGAATTCTCAAGCAGACTTCCTGCTGACCACAGGGTCCTAGGCTGCAGGGGCTCCATCCCAGAATCCTGAGATCATGACCTGAGCCTAAATCAAGAGTCAGCCACTTACCTGACTGAGCCTCTCAGGTGCCCCTTGCCTGTATTTTCTGAAGCAATCTGAGTTCAGCAATCTGAACACTGCTGGGAAACATCATGTCTTTCATTGTTCCCTCCTTCTTCCATTTCAGCCTGTATCTTCTTACTCTTTAGGCAAATATACAATGATAGCTCAACTGATGAAGTGCTGAAATAAACATCTGCTCATACACATCCTGCTGAAATGCAGACTAAAGCCTCAAACATTTTTAGCTGACAAGTTCTCTGTACATATGCAGCATTTTACACTTACTAAGAAGAATCTATGTGCTAAAAGCACTGAAAAACGTGATCTGCAGCACCATACTATATGAAGATTTTCCTTTGGGTTCTGTAATTCCCATGGTTAGAACCATGTATACCCATGATGCTATACCCTAAGTTATGAGGCTTTTGATCTTCATGTGAGTGGTCAAAATAAAGTCATCTTGATTTATTTGAATCAAACAAGTAATAGAAATCTTTGGTTTCCAGAAGCAATGATCTTCAATTGGAGATGCAGTGGATGGGAGAATTCATAAAAGAAAGTTTCAAAATAAGCATCCCACTAGGCTCATCTGCAACAGAGATGATGAGAGACAGCATGCGGTACCGAATAGAGTGCTAGATTGGTTATCTGTTATCTAGAGACCTGGTGTTTTACACCTGACTGGTGTAAAACGTTGAATTAATTTTCTTGACTACACTATCAATATCTCTAAAATGTGGGTATTGGATGTAAGAACTCCAAAAGAAAGCAACCTAGAGGCAGATGGGACATAAGAGGTCGCCAACCAATTCTAGTTGCCCTCTTATAATCTCTGTGCTAGGATTCTAGCACTGATCCCATATGAACATATTGAATCAATTATATATGTACTTTGATATTATTCATATACAGTTGTGTTTTGGATGAGTCTACCACAGTGCATTTACAGCGGCTTCACAGGAATTTAACAGTCAACTCTGTCACCATACTTTCTTACTTAATGTCTTTCAGAGTAACAATTTTGAGTGTAATGTTTAGGCTAACAGGGAATACTCATATTACCTTAAGCCAGGTCATTGGGTTTTTAAGCCAGGTTTTGGGTTTTTTGTTTTGTTTTGTTTTGTTTGTCAATATAACATTGTTTGAAATAACACAGTAGATAGTTTAGTCAATAGTTTCCTTAATAATGTAACCCCCAAAACTTTACAACTAATTAAATATCATAAATATAAATCAAATGTATAAAATATGCTCATACATCCATTTCTATTTATGTTATGAGAACACAGAATGTGTCAGCATTTGAGCAAGACAATCTACACAAGGAGTTTCAAAATAGATTTTAAGCAGTGGCTGGTGTGGGGCTCTTTGCACAGCATCAACAGCTAGTGCACTGGCTTATTTCAGATGAACTGAAATCACAGAACCAAGTCCTAGTCCCATAGACAATAGAAGGTTTGGGTTGATTAGGCCACTACATCCTTAAAGTTCAATGAGAGATCGTGGTTAAAGACAGCAAGATTACTTGGTAAAGGAAACGTGCAAGGTAGTCAACAAAGAAAAAAGAGAGAAAACTTAATAACAACTGAAAAGTAAAATCAAAGGTGATGCCTTGACCTGAGCTTAGAGAGGCTGAGAAACTCAGCAATGAAGTTTTTCACTTCATCTATAATACACGCTGTTTTTCTCTGGTCCTGAAAATAGCATGTGACTTATGGAGCATCCTATTAGCTGTTTCAGGAAAGCACATTTTATTCTGAAAAGAAATTGGTTTAAGAATAAAAGAAACAAGTACAAACACAAAGCCAAACACACTGCGGTCTACAATGGGCACTCATTCAAAATGTCATGTCACCCAAACACATCTCCAGTTTTTAATGGTGCTTCACTTGGGTCTAATCACATTCAAACCCTGCTGGGTTGCACGCTATTATATGCTTTAAAAATGTATAGCCAAGACACAACTAATACAAAAACTCATGCAAGCCAGAAGCTGAAGCACAGAAAGAAGACACCTTTGGGATTCTATTTCATCTGGTGCAACCAAATCACAAGGTCATCTGTGACTTGTTGCCCACCTGTGTCTCTGTTTCCTCATTGTTAAAATAAGAGTGATCATTAGAAATGATTGAGGACCTAAGGCTGTCATATTTATTTTCTTTAAATTACATTTAGGAGCCTGTTTTAGGACACCAGAAAAACAGCTCTTCTTCCATTTACCATTACAAATGAAAGATCTTGGGAAGACATATTCCCAAACATCTATTTCTACCAAAATGTGAGCTGTGCTATTTTTGTATTTTCGAGGAAGGGCATTGTTCTGAGAAGTTTCAAATGAAAGGGTGATATAAAACTTTCTTCCTAAATATTTCAAATGATGAATTTCTTGTTCTGAGCATTTTAGCTTTGTAGAAGGTCATATCAAATTGTATGTGCACATCAAACAGTATTATGTATCTTTAGGTGAGTACATAGGGATAACTCATCCTTTGATTACCTTCCTGCGAAGTTTGAACATTTGCTCATGAAGCCTCTGCTCTGTTTTTATTTTTTATTGTTGACATTCAAATGGAATTGAACCAGGAGTTTTCTGGTCAGGAGAAAAAAAAAGATAAAACCCTTTATAAACCAATGGAATCTGTGACACTGTCTGAAAATTTCCTAATGTGGTTGCTTCCTCAGCTCAAATGTCCAAGAGATGTAATCAGAAACAAAGTACATTTTATGATAAATGCCTTGAGGTAAATGTAGCTTACAAAAGATATTATAGTTTTCCTCTATTTTGCTTCCTCAAGAAAAAAAAAAAGCCTTTTATTTTGAATTGTCTTAATATTAGCAGGTTCTCCAAAGAGAAAGGGAAACACACATATCCGCACACTCATCAAGTTTGGCTGCTGTAGCTAAGAGGTGACCACATTATGTTTTATTTTCCTAATCCCAGAACAACTAAACATTAACACGTTTTGCCCTGAGTAACTGGATGTGACATGAAATATGAAAGACATATCTGAGGTGTAGACAGCTGGTCCCAAAGTAAATTAAAATGGCATAGGTTTAAAAAATACTCCTGTAGGGGGCTGCGTTCCACCTGCAGAACTCAATCTGTGCCAGTGACAACCCAATCAGACATGAAGAGCAAAACTGTGGCACAGCGACTGAGCGGGGGGTTGGAGTCAGATGAGCTGGGCAGGACATGTGGGCGAGCTAATGAGACCCTGCTGATCTGTGGGGCCTGGATGGGCCTGGGGGGAGCATCTGGGGGCTGCTAAAGGGCCACAGCGGTGGAGGGCACTCAGGATTTCAGCAGATCACAGGGGCCTCTGTGGCCACAGTAGTGCTGATGAAGCAGTGGACTCTGCGGAGTCACAACAAGCACAAGAAGTGCACATTCTTTTCTGCCTCAGCCCAAAGTGGGAAGCCCACCACGTGGCAACAAACACCCTTTGATCAGACCAACAACCACTGAGAATCCCCCTTGCAACATCCTAAGAGGCAAAGCTTTAAAATGATGGAGCGAGCTGACCTAGGCAGTAGCAGGACAACCTCCTGTCTACTTCCAGCTGAGTCTTCCTCTCCTGGGTTAATCTGCAGCCCGGTCTTTATCTCCTGGGTTAGTCTGCAGCTGAGTCTTCCTCTCCCGGGTTAAGTCCAGAGCCAGGTGAGAACCTGATGAGACTGGTCCTTTATTCATAAAACTATATGAATAAAAATGATTAATGACTCCATGTAGAGGTATAGTGACAACTGCTTGAGGACCAAACTGAAAGACAGCATGCAGTGCTTAGACTGCATTTTGAAAACTTATCTTTTATTCAATACTATTTAAAAAAAAAAAAACAGCATTTTCTCCAACACCAGGGAACACTGTGAATTATGAAGCAAGCAAGAGGCCAACAGCTAAATGATCTCTAACATTTACTCAGCCCCGTGATTCAGCCCAGAGGTCCCTTGTCCTGGGGGACTGCTGTCTACCCTAGATGCCCCTTTCTCACCCTGGATGACTACGGATTGAACGAGCACCCCTGTGGCATTAGCACTGTGAGCTCTGCAAGCTGAAGCATGCTCCTTAGATCAGCAGTTTTTACCCAGAGCAGGTATCAGAATTACCAGGGGGACTTTTTAAAAACTGAGATTGCTGGGCCCTTCCACTCAGGGTCTAGGTCTGTAGGTCTGGGCAGGGCCAGGGAATGCGCATTTCTAACAATTCCCAGGTGATGCTGAGCCACGGCCTTGTGATTATCACTCATCATTTTCTCTCCACTTCTCATAATATTCTCTCCACTACTCTCTCCATTACATAAAAATAAAATTCCGGAGCTGAGATGATTGTAGACAGCATCTGACTCACCTACTTCCTTTTGAGGAAACTGAGGCCCAGAACGCTTAATAAATATCATGAATGTTATAACCCAGGTCACCTGACTCCAGTTCAGAGATCCTTTCCTGCTATCATCCTACCTCATGGCTGGTTCCTTTTAATATTTTCAATGTTTTATCCCTGCAAAGTTCAAATTAATTTATATTGGCTGCACAGAATATTATGAGAGGCTTTTAAAAAGGAATATGACTCTTCTGTGTTAAGCCCCAAATTAAAGATCAAACTCTCAAGTTTATAATGATCATCTTTAGAAGATTAATTTTTAAGGTAAGTTCTTCATGTTTATATTAATTAGACTATTCTTGGGTATTTTGTAGAGACCAAAATATTTGAATCTGTTGGGTCTGTTAGAATAAGTTTATATATATAGTCAGCAGCCTCTTTGTTCAATTTTGCTGTAAAAGACAGCTAATATTTTTTGAATAAAACTCTGCGACAGCGCATTTCATTCTTCTAGTGTGGAATTTCCAATATACTTTTGTGATATCTCAGCCATTCTGAGTGTGTGACTGTGTGTGTGTGTGAGTAAGTGTGTTTGTGCTGGAAAAAGACTGGAGGAAGAGGTTATGGGAGAATCAGAGGGATGCAACAATGCTGTCTCTTTTGTGGCTTCATTTTCCTTTTGCAGTTGACTGTTTTTGTTTTTGTTGTTGTTGTTGTTTCCATGACAGGGCTGGTTCTTCGGTTGTATTTGCAAACAAAATTTGAGCTAGACTCAGTGGAGGATGGATCACAAAGTCAAATCCCATTGACAGAAGTCTAATGACCATCACGTGCCTGAAAATCCACTTACAGACAGGGACAGTTCCCTGTATGTCCTATTCCAGAGAATTACTGAGATGGATTTTCACATAATGGTTCTTTGGAAGACACGGGTTTTCAAGAAAAAAGCCTGAATTCAAGAATTTTGGTTTTGGTTTTTGCTATTCTCACTGCCAAATACTCCAAGTCAGATCTGTCTCTATTTTAAGAAAGGCATGAAATAGGATACAAACATCTTCACTCAAGGTGAATACCTGGTGCAGAAGTGATAACAGCAGGAAGCAGGAATTCTTCAGAAAGCAGGGGCAGATCTTTCCTCCAGTATCTTAAGCACAGTTGCCAATTATGTCCATCTAAACTACTGGCATCCTTAGTGATCTGGCAGTTGCAAATAATATTCCTTTGAGGTTATCCACAGTTACAGTGATTCCGATGCTAATTCCTGAAGCTACCTCTCTTAAAATACTTAAAAATGGAGCAGCAGGAAGACTTCATATGGTTTGGTATGTTATGGATTTTTAAATCTGAGCTTCTAAGAGACAGGGGGCTATGAAGAGTTTATTTACAGTGGGATCTCAGGTACTCCTCATGTACGATTCACTGTGAATCACGTTGACCCTCAAAGGCAAAAATCTATAGTCAGACTTCCCATCTCTGAAACTGTCTATGTCTATGTCTATGTCTATGGGAATGCAGCATTGTAACAATGGAAAGAACCTTGAAATATCATCTGGTTATAGACATCTTTGCTATATGGAAATAAATATCCAGATAATCCAGGATAAATATTGCCCATTTTCTTTTTCAAAGTTCACAAAAATAATTGGTTCTGAGTTCATTCTCTTTTAATAACCAATGAAATGAATATATTAGATGCATAATGGTCCTTGGCCCAGAAAGCTTATAATTTAGCAGGAGAAGCAGCCATATAAGTATTAATTTAAAGTATAGGTAATAATTAGATAAGTCTTCCAATATAAATATCATCAAAATGCTGTGGAAGAACAGAGGGATGACTCATTAAATTTACTCAGGGACACTGGAGGAAGGTGTCAGTAGAAGGTAGACTTTGAGCTGAAGCTTCAAGGACCAAACCAGCTTTGGTAGGTAAAGAGAGCTTTGTGACAGCCACCAAGAGTTAGGGATGTACATGGGATCTGTCTGGGAAAATGGTGAATGTAACCAGAGTGAAGAATTAAGCAGCGTGAAGAAGTGAAAGAAAACATATTGGAAAGTTCAGTTTGAGCAACACTTTGAATTTAGGTAAAATAATTTGAAATGTATTCTTCAGACAATTGCAATCCATTGAAGATTTTGAGCAGAGGTTCAACAACACTGTTGCCATGCTGTAGGGAAATCAGACTGGTGTTAACCACCCCCTGAATCCATCTCCTACTACTGGCTTTTATTCAACTCCAAATAAGTTCCTATCACTAAGCCTTTGAACTTGCTGTCCCCTCTCCTTGGAAACTCTTTTTTTAGATATTCATATGACTTCCTTCTTATTCCTTCCTGTGTTTCATTTGTCTGCAAACGGACCTTTGTCTCAATGCCTCTAAAAGTACAACACCCTCTTCTCCCATCTTCCTTCTTTGCTGTATTTTTTCTGTAGTACATGTGACATCTAATATAATACATATTACATGTATATTATATATATACAATATAAATTGTATATCCCTACAACTTACTTTCCATGAGGGCAAGAATTTTGTTTTCTTTCCTCTTTTGTTCATTGTCTAGAATAGTGCTTGGAGCATACTTGAGACTAACAAATATTTATAAAGTGAATGAAAAAGAGACAGAAGAAAAGGAGCACGTCTTAGTCAGCTCAGGCTGCCATAACAAAATACTAAAGATTCAGCATCTTAAAACTCAGAAATGCATTTTCTCATAGTGGTCGAAGCTGGACATCTGAGATCACAGTGCCAGCATGACCAGGTCTGGTGAGAGCTTTCTTCCTGGCCAGATGGCTGCCTTTTGGCTGTATCTTCACATGACAGAGAGAAAGACAGCAAGTTCTCTCCTATCACCTCTTCTAAGGACACTAATCCCATCATGAGGGCCCCACCCTCATGACCTCATCTAGAAGTAGTTTCTTCCCAAAGGCCCATCTCCAAGTACCATCACAGAGGGGGTAGGGCTTCAACATAAAAATTTGGTGGGGACACAAACATTCAGTCCATAATAGAACAATTAGAGATGAAAGAAGAAAAATAGGAATGAGATGGTATCTGATTTCAAAGGATGAGGTGCTTCTGGGCAGCATTAGCCAGCCTTCCTTTCAGCCCCTAACATACTGCCCAGCTGACAGTCCCAGAGAAAAAGTGGGGATTAAGAAGGATGACTCTATGTCAGAAATGTAAAGTGCCTTCTAGAGGAAATAAAGATGCGGATGTAATGAAAGGGGCATAAGGTCAACCGGAAATAAATAGAGGTGAAAGCCAAAATCCCCTCTGTACTTCAAACATTGCTCTTTAGGAAGGATAAGGGACAGGAAGCCAAGGAAGAAGAGAAAATCTCTGCAAGAAGGCATTGCTGGAATGCCTTGATAAAGCTTCCTTCCCCACCGGACAACAGTCAGAAAGCTTAGCCGTTGACATGACTCCTGGTATGGGTGGTGACAATGTTGTAGTCAGGGGACCTAGGGATGTCCCTCAGGGCCAGGTGAGGACACTCAACACAAAGGTCAGAAATGAGAGCACAGAGTAGAGAGAAATATTATTTTATTTATTTTATTTTATTTTATTTTATTTTATTTTCTTGGTAACTGACTATATTGAGAAGGCAATAAAATTCATCACATCTATAAAACAGTAAATGGGTCAAAAAGAAGAGGTCATCATGCTAAACAAGAGGAATTCAGCTCTCTGAAAGACACAAACTGGATGAAGCAGAAGACACAGAATAAGTTAGAGATGAGTTTGATATAAACTTGGGAAATACATCAATTCAACTACTTTGTCACGTTAAAGAGAAAAACATTTGGGATTTGGAAAAAAAGACAAACATGTCTGCCAAGCTAAAAGTCGGTAGGATACCACCACAGACAAAAAGATAGAGGAAATGATTGCTGATGTAGATGATAAACTTTAAAAACTCACCAAGAACTCACAGGAAAAGGATAAGGAGAAAATGTGAGAGACACGAGAAATAAAACACAGAGATCCAAACTATATATAAAAGAATTTCCAGAATTATGAAAGTATTTTTAAAAGAATGGAAGGACTACTTGAAGTAGCTAAAGAAATACATGGGCATAAAGAAGAGAGACTAGTTATGTGTGGATCAGAACAGACCAGGACACAGCTCCCACCACCCTACCTTTATCCTAGGACCCCAGCTGCTAGTCTTGTCCTTTGACCTCTTTCCTTTGAGACTTTCCTCTCCCCATTTGTCTCAGAGTCCCTGTCTTCTTATCCCTTTCCCTCAAAGAACTGTGTTTTATCTCAATGGGATGTTTAAATGTGGATAGCATCACTGATAGACTAACACAGCAGGTGTGTTAATGTTTTATTATCCTAGATTTATTACTTACATGTTAAATCAAGAATTAAGAGCTCTAGGTGTGCTCATTTTATTAAAAAAAAATATACAGCTGATGCCATCTTTCATTCATCATTTTGAAAAGTGATCTTGACTTCAAACAAAACAAAACTACAAGCAGCTCTTTGTCTAGTGAAAATGACTTGGATGTTAATAAAGCCATGTCTTTCGGCTTGCAGAACAATGAGTTGGGAGCCTTCACAGCTTTGTTCAAACTATTTCTGGATTTGGTCACTTTTATTTTTATCTCTCCTGAGTCTCATTTTTGGCCACCTGTCCAACTTAAGTAACTTTTAGGCTTTGAAAAATTCCATTGTGATCCTTGGATTAGGAACCACAGGAAAAACAAGAACAACTGGTAATTCTTGAATTAACAAAGAAGATATTATTTCAGGGCCATGCTGGACTTCAATCACAGATGTCTACTTGACCTCTGACAGTCTGCTCTGGGCCCTTGCCCAGCTTTGGGAAGAAGCTCTATAGACCCCAGCTGCTGCCTATCCCAATGATGATGCCAACATGGTTTGGGGCCACTTCAGCCATCAGATCATTTGAATTCCTTGTTTCTCAAATGACTTGTGTCAAGGGTCTACAGATAGTTTGTATCTATGGATCCTGTTATGCATGGTACTAATTTTCTGATAAGACAAAGGCACAATGGACAAACAGAAGACAACCAAATGTGCATGCACCTAGATGGATGCAGGAGAGTCATCATTCCTTCAGCAAAACTCTTCCAAAACTGCTCAGCCCAGGTCAGCCTAGCCCGCCCTAGCTCAGCTCAGCTGAGCCTGGAATAGCTGTCTTCTAAATAAAAGGCAACATTTTGCTTTACCCTGAGCATGGCAGTCTTCTATAACATGAAAAGGGATTCCCATAGGCAACCAAATAGTCCTTTGTTTGTTAAGAGAAATTCTTATTGAACTAAAGCAATTTATTTTTGCTCCAGCATTCAGTGAAACAGATATATATGGAACGTAAGTAGACTCTTCTTTGATTTTGCTATTTTGCTATTTTCCCTTTTATCCTGCACGAAAGAGTAGAGAGGCTTAATATGGTGGACTTTTAAAACCCTCTACCTATGTGTCAAAGAGGAAGTCAAATGGAATTGTTCACTGACATACAGTTAACTCTAAACAAAGTCTATTATATACTAAATGTATATATAGGGTCATGGAATTTAAGAAGTGCGTGAAACCACAGGAATCATACAGATCATTTCCTCCTATTATTACCCTCTGGGTTTACTAAAAAAAATAAATAAATAAAAAAGAGAGAGAAAGAGACATGTTTGCTTTTGTCTTTGGATTTCAATTTAGAATTATTGTTGATAAGTAATACACATTGTATTTCCATTAGTAATCCCCTCAGGTGAAGGATCAGTATTAACCTTAAAACTCCTACAACGATGCAAAATTCACCATGATTTTTTCTTAACTTAACAAAGCATAATTTAAAAAAACTGTTTTAGCTAAACAAAAACAACAAAAAATTTAAGAATCTAGCCTCCCCCCAAAAAAGAAGATAAAGATGAATGCAAGGATGAAGAAGAATAAAATAAGATAAAATAAAATAAAAAAACTTCCTTCAGTTTTCACCCAAGGTTCTGCATCTTTCGACTTCTGAATTCTCAGAAACTATAGGTGAAACTGAAGAGCTGTTTTGAATGAATCCCTTTAAACTTTAAATTTTCTAAACTTTGTTCTTAGAACAAAAATGTACCTTGAAACATTAAATGATGTTTTGCTGGAAAAAATGTTCTATGATCCAATAAGTTTTGGAAATTCTATATGTTCTATCCCCTTTTGGAGAGAGGATGTATTAAAAGCTCTAAGGAATCCTATAGAAGTATGTTTCTGTTTGCACTTCAAAGTTGTCCACACTTATTCTACCCACAGATCCTTATAAAAATGCAAGTCTGGCTTATATTAATAGGTAAAAATCTGATCAAAAGGAGAAATTTAATAGGTTTCTTTAAGACAGTTGTTTATTATTTCAATGTGTACTAAAATGGGCTCTTGGATCACAATAAAACAACACACACGACCAACTCCCGTAGACTTGGTATGCTCCTTATCTGCTTACTTATGTCTGACTCAGTGCTGGAGGGATGATTTCACAATGGTAAACTTTTCTGTGCTGCAGTACTGATAAAGTTTAAAGACAGGCATTTTTTCCTAATAGCATCTCTAGTGGTATTTTTATTTTCCCTGTGCTTCCTTGGTTCCCAGAACATGACCTTTTGTCTATTTCTGTCTTTTGATGATTATGGGCATGAAGAGACTTAGATATGGAGGGGAAGAAAATTGCCCTGGGCCACAAGAGTAAGTAGTGACTAAGTGTATGAGAAGATCATACATCTTGCAATCTACTTTCCTCCAACACCATCATTACTGCGGCCACCACCCCATGAGGTAAGGGAGCTCACTTACGTCTGAAAGTAGTTAATGACAAAACAAAGCTCAAAGAAAAAAATGTTAAAAAAAATAACAACAACAACAAAGAAAGCCCTACCCCTTCCACCTTATTCTATTCTTGGCTAAACAGACTTGCCACTACTAATTTGCATTCATTATATTTGATTTATATACCTACGCCTAATCATCCAATTGTAGCCTACTTAAAAACTGTGCCTACAGCAAAACAGTTAGAATTTGTGTTCCTAGCATAACTGTAGCCAGGGCTGACTTGGGTTCTGATAATGTCAACCTATTTAAAATTTCCTTGACTGTTCTATAGGCAAGTCCAGATGTCACATAGGCAAAATACCCAAAGAGAGGAATAACTTGAGAATTGTTGATAGTTTGCTTATTAGCTTGTTCTCTTGTGATAAAAATTTTTTTGATGGTAGGAGTGTGTAGGTACAAGAAGTCTATAGTTTTCAGAGATCAGCACTTAGGGAGATTTGATATTAGGGGATGCTTATTGCTTCCCTGTAAAGGAAAATTAAATATTTCCAGCCTTTTTTGCTTAATTGATATTGACTTGGAACATAGATTTTTTTTAGCCATAAAAAAAGTGCCTATAAAGTGCCACCCAGCCTGAAGCTGGAGACCCTTCATGCTAAACATCATGGAGGGGAGGGAGTGCAGTAAGACAGGCTGGCCACGGCAGGTGGTAGGCATCTGGGCATTAGGGGTCTTCTCCTCTGCACAAGGAATCTACATTTCAAGAGGTTGGTATCTAACATCCACTTGCCTCATGGCTTCCCTATCTCTCCTCTGACCTCTGATCTACCTTGGCATTATGTCTTCTTAGATAATTCACAATTTCATCTTTTCTATATTCTTGTTCCAATCCAGTGCAGGAACCGTGCTCTGTTGGTATATGAATAAGGACTACAAGCACTAGGGATGCTTAGGTCATGCATCTTGGGCAAATATTTTTTGTTGTTTTGTTGAGTTTTGCCTCTGTGAGGTTGTATCTTCAGGAGATCGTTCTTAGATTTTCTGACTTTCCTGGATTACTGAAACTGAATTTTTAACTCTAGCCCTAGTGAGACTTGAGCACCTTTGTCTGATGGACCCAAACACCTTGGTTCAGTAATGGCAGCAGAAAGCACACGAGTCACCTCGAACTTGAAGAATCCAGTCCAGTCTCCAAGTCTAAGAAAGTCAAGAAAAGACAATAAACCCAAATACTTAAATTCATTGGCAGAGTGTCTGGCAATAAGTAAGAAATTGTGAACAAAAGATGCACAGACCAATTTTAGAGCTGCTCCAAATCTTTCCAAATAATTTCTTTAAGAAAACAGATGAGGTACTCAAATGTATGCATGCGCACTTTAAAATAATTCAGTCACTTAGATTCTCTATAGTGAACCAAAAAAGCCCTCCTAGACTGTTTCTGATAAAGCAAATTCCATTTATTTTGATGGATTATTACTAGTTTTTTAATTCTTTATAAGATTTTTTATTTATTTATTTGAAAGAGAGAGAGAGAGTACAAGGAGAGGTAGAGAGAGAGTACAAGCAGAGGGAGTGGCAGGCAGAGGGAGAAGCAGACTCCCCACTGAGCAGGGAGCTTGGTACAGGGCTCAATCCCAGGACCCTGAGATCATGACCTGAGCTGAAGGCAGAGGTTCAACCCACTGAGACACCCAGACGCCCCTGTGATCCATGTCTTAGATCACTTACACTCTGTGAGTTCTAGGATTTCTACCTGAGTGTACAATTTAATCACATGTATATTTTAATATCATTTAGGGAAAGAAGAATAAGAAAAGGTCTGAAGAGTAAAATCCTAAATTATACAGTTTCTTGAGAATGAAGAAATCAACAAGTCGTTTCCAAGTCAGGGAAATGAGAATCATCTTAAGAATGGCCAAATAGAGTCCTGGATTTTTTTCCAAGGTCTTTTAGCTCCATTGTTAAAAGTGGCAAGAGGGAATTGAAATACAATTGATTAGAAAGAAGTGGGGACTCGGTCCCCCACATGACTGGGTCAGTAAGGATGTAGGATCAACAAACAAACTGAAGTAAATGTTCATGACTTTTGTATTTAGTCAATTACGAATCCCCAGTGCCTGAGACCGGGAATGAGGTGGAAAACAAACACTGGCAAAATGCCACGGTCCACCTGAAATGCTGTGCCTGTCCTTGGAGGTCCCCGTGAACCCTTCTGGGCAGAGAAGGCCTTCCTTTCAAAAGAGCATTACTATATAATGGTGTCTATTCAGTTCTCCACAGCAGGGTAAAGAATACAATATTAGTGCCATATCATTTTCCCCCATTGTCTACGAAATATTTGAAGTGGAAATTGCTTCTTTCAACACCAGAGACCATGTGGGAAATGACCTGTGCGCAGGAGAAGTTGACAGGCACGGTGGGGAATTTCATTACACCTCAGAATTTGACTGGCACGAGCAGCTCACTCTGGGCTCTCCCTAACCTCTGGCAAGTGCTCGGAATTGAATCTGTAAATGTTAATCAATATTTCAGGCCTATTAAATAAAGAAAGGCGTTGTGAAAATCAAAGTACTAATGGCCAGCCTGGCTCTGTGAAGGTCTGCTCAGCTGTCAAAAGCATGAGATCTAGCAAGAGGGAATATATTTTTATAAAATTCTTTCAAATTTTTACACAATGCAATGCTTTTGTTCTACCACAGTACATACACTATCAGCACCTCAGAATACTCAAACATGTTAAACAGAAATAAGCTTATTTCTTTCTAAAAACACTTGGAACTAATGTCCCTTAACATACTGGGGGAAAACAGAAAATAACCTTTTGAGATCATCTTTCAGTCATTTAAAATTTTAGCAAAGAAGCCATGTCACACCGTTCATACTCCACTCTCGCCCAAACAAAACCCAGGCACATGTAAGAGCTAAACGTAAAACACAAATGTATAAAAGCATTAAAATAAAATATTATCACTGGGGCTGGGGATGTTTTCCTATGGAAGATACAAAGAGGAATCCATGAAGGAAAAAGAAAATCTAAATCATAAATATCAGAAATTTCTTTACAAAGAAAGAATCCATAATAAAGTTAAAATCATACATTATTGTGAGAGAGAGTATTTTAAAAGGAGACATCAACTGAAGGAATTATACCCAAAGATGTAAACAGTCCTAATTAATCAAATGAATATGACTATTGCTAAGGGAAAAAATAGGCTAAGAAATAAGCAATTCATACAATACAAAGAAGTGAGTTAAAAATATGAGAAAATACTTTTGTTCACAAGTAATAAAAATTTATTACAATAATGAATACAGTTTATGTTTATTAAATAGACATTCAAGTGATCGATAATATCCACTGTTGATAAGGACAAGAAAATGAACAGTTGCGTAACTATTGGTATGAAGATAACTGACAGGTCATGACCCAGGGTCCTGGGATAGAGCCTTCCCAGCTGAGCAGGAAGCCTCCTTCTCTCCCTCTGACACTCCCCCTGCTTGTGGTCCCATTCTTTCTCTCAAATAAATAAATATTTTTTAAAAAAGAAAAAAATAATAAAGATAACTGATGTAGCACTGGAGGACCATCAGAAATGAAAACATCTATACCTTTCCTATTAATAATTTCATTCCTAGAGATCTATTTTAAAGACAAATGCACACATATGAGAAAAATTCATGCATGAAAGATGTAATGGATAAAAGCTAAGTGTTAGGTATCCTTCTAAAAGTTACAGATACGGAAGAAAATACAAAAGAGGCACAGCAGAAAATACAAAACACAAATCTTTGCCCTGCCTGGGTGGAACAGGCAATAAACAACTAATAAGTAAGACACATATAATGCATATAATATATACTTGAACAAGTGCTAAGGAGAATAATGATATAGGGATTGAGGTTTGAGATGTCTGTGGACATGTGTTACAACTTCAGACAGGATGGCTTAGTAAGGTCTCCCTGTGATGCTATTTGAGAAAAACTCACATAAAAAAAAGAACAAGCTATGTAGACATGGAATGACTGAATATTCCAGTTACAGAATGTGATATGGATAAAGAGGCTAAGACTGGAACATGTTCACAATGTTCAGTGAACATAAAGAATGAAGCTGAGGAGCGCCCAGGTGGCTCAGTGGATTAAAGCCTCTGCCTTCGGCTCAGGTCCTGATCTCAGGGTCCTGGGATCGAGCCCCACATCGGGCTCTCTGCTCAGTGGGGAGCCTGCTTCCTCCTCTCTCTCTGCCTGCCTCTCTGCCTACTTGTGATCTCTCTCTCTCTCCCTCTCTCTCTCTCTCTCTCTCTCTCTCAAATAAATGAATAAAATCTTAAAAAAAAAAAAAAAGAATGAGGCTGAGTGAGGAGAAGCAAAGGAGATGAGTCAGAGAGGCAACAAAAAAAAGTCCGGAAAATGCAAGGGTTGACTGTTGTCATCTGGATTTGGCTTTATTCTGAGTGACATGGGGAGTCTAGGCTTGGTAAGGTCTCTACAGGGTCAAGCTGACTACCGTGTTAAGGAAACCTGAGAAGCAAGAGCAGACTCAGGGAGACGAGTTAGGAATTGAGTGGAGCATCTTTGCCTATCTGCTCCAACACTGTAATAGAGAAAGAAAAAAACCAAAAACTCATCCACATTGTCCTGCAGATCTAGCTAAATTATAGTACTGTAGAATATTATGTGGCCATTAAAAATGAGATGCACTTAGTCTAATTCACATACTAAATCCTAAAGACACATTATTGAGTGTAAATATATGTATTCACCTTGATCCCATTATCTAAAAAAAGAAAGGAAAAAAATATATGTGCTTATCTCTACATGTTAGTAATGAAGAACTTTCCAGTTATATATACAACCAAGAAAGGGAATGGCAAAAGCAGTGAACATTTACATTCTGCTCTATACACATTCATTGTTCTTGGACCTTCTATAAAAATCTATTCATTATTATTGTGTGACTTTAAATATCATATCTTTGGATCTGAGTAGATATTTTTCTGAAGAAGACATACAGATGGCCAACAGGTACATGGTCTAAAGACATTCAATGTCACTAACCATCAGGAAAATCATCATTGCTTCACCCGTCAGAATGGCTGCTGTCAAAGAGACAAGAGGTAACAAGGGTCGGCGAGGATGTGGAGAATTGGGAACCTTCATGCACTGCTGGAGGGAATGTAAATTGGTGCAGCCACCATGGAAAACAGTATGGAGGTTCCTCAAAAACTTAAAAACAGAACTACCATATGACCCAGGAATTCCACTTATGATTACTTATCTGAAGAAAATGATAACACTACCTAAAGACACCTTCATGTGTTCACCCCAGTATTATTTACAATAGCTAAGATATAGAAACAACCTATGTGTCCATGGATGGATGACTGGATAAAGAAACTGTGAGAACAGATACAGATATAGACACAAACACACACATAAAATGGGATATTATTCTGTCATTAAAAGAATAAAGACTAGCCATTCGTGACAACATGGGTGAAGCAGGAGGGCATTTGGCTAGGTGAAGTCAGTCAGGCAGACAAAGACAAATACCTTATGATCTCACTTAAATGGGGAATCTTAAAACAAAAACAAAAACAAATTCATACACAGATTGGTGGGTTGCCAGAAGTGGGGGGGCAGGGGGGGATGGGCAAAAGGGGTGAAGATGGCCAAGAGGTCAAACTATCAGTTATAAAATAAGTAAGTCGTCGGGATATAATGTACAACACAGTGACTATACAGTTCACAATGTATTGCATATTTGTTAGTTTTTAAGATGATAATCTTAAAAGTTCTCATCTTAAGAAACTATGCAACTATGTACAGCAATGGATGTTAACCAGACTTATAGTGCTGTTTATTTTGTAATATATACGAATATAAAATCATTCTGTTGTACACGTGAAACTAATATAATGTTTTATGTCAATTATACCTCAACAATATAAATAATAAATAAATAAAACTTTTTAAGGTGGGAATAAAGGAAATTGTGAATGCAATACACCTTTCTGTGGGACTGCTAAAAACATTTTATTTCATCATACCTTTGAAATTAAATGGCTTTATTTATTCCATGACACAGGACATAGTCCTTAAAAATATGTCATCTTTTATTATTATTTAGCTATTAAAAAAGAATTCTAAAGAAGAAAAGTAGTCTCTAAAAGCAACAAGACTCAAAATATGACTTTTGTATACCATTGTATACATTCTGAATTGCTAATAGGTAACCAGAACAGAAAGACAATATTCCAATGGAGCACATTTCTTTAAACAGATGGGTAACTATGATCTAGGTCAACTTTCTAGGTGGGTTTTTTTTAAGTGAAGTAATTTTAGTACTTCAATTGGGCTACGAGGAAAAAAAAAAAAAGCACAGGTTGTGAATTAAGTTAACTTTTCTTGACTTCCAAAGTCAAGCTTCCAAAAGCACAGGGACATTCAGTTGGACACAGAAAAATCCAAAGTGACAAATTCAATTCAGCATTTGCCATTACCTTTTAGACTTTTCAAATAGAAGTTTGAAAACGCATAGTATTTGAGAACTGGTTAAGCAGTCAGGAGAAAAAAAATATAGGTAAGATTTCCATCACACACTTTCAAAAAATAATTCAAAATTCAAAAGATAAAAATAAAGTATTAAAATTACCAGAATAAAATATATGTGAATATTTCTGTAATTCTGATGTGCAGAAATCTTTTCTTATCTTGGCACCAAAGTAAGAGACTAAAAAGGGTAAGATAGATAGTTTTGATTAAATGATATTTTAGGATGTGAACAATATAAATAATAAAAGATCAAAGTTAAGAAACTGTAATTTGAATAAAATGAATAAGCAGCTTTAATATATAATGTGTTCTTACACATATAATATACATATACACATAATATACAATGCGTTCTCTCACAGATCCACCTCCTTAACACTGTTCTCTGAATAGGATAATCCCACCAACTTCCCAGCATGCTTACTTCTCCCAATAAATGAATGAAATAATCAGTCAATCTCCCCTATTCCTAACTTTCTCACCTGCTACTACCTTTTCCTATCTTCTCCACCCTTTGTTAAACTTCTTGAAAAGTTTTAATCTTACCAGACATTTTTATTCCCTTAAATTTTGAGACACCACACACTCCTGGTTTTCTTGTCACAACTCTGGTCATATTTTCTCTCCCTTTTGTTGTCTCATTACCTTTACTTGCCTGCCCAGTATGCGAATTCCTCTAGACTCAGTCATGAGTTCTTTGTCTCTTTTCCCTTTACTTTCTCTCTTTAGGCCAACTCTGTTTCATGACAAACTAAGTACAGATGATCCTACATGTACATGCTCAGTTTCGGAATATCCAGAACTGTGGACTGGTAGAATAAAACTACACGCTTACTATCTCCTCTTGGATATCCCAAAGATGTTTAGACTTCACTTGACCAAAAATAAATTCAGTGATCTTTCATCTTCCAATATTATCTATTTCAGGGCATGACACCTCCAACCACTCAGTTATTGAGAGCCAGAAATTTAGGAGTCATCACTGTCTCTCTTGACTACCTGCGTCTAATCCATTACAAAATCCTATGATTAAAGAATGAATCATTAAACCTCTCAAATGTCTTTTCTATCTTTATCACCGTTACCATCATCAACCCTTACCTAGAGTGTCACAACAGCCTCCTAACCAATTTCCAGGGCTTTCATCCATGTGCCATGCCATATCAAATGATGGTATCAAAACATGTATCCCATGTGTCCCACCAAGTCACCCCCCAGCTCCTGACCTCTACTTTAGTGCCACTATTGTTTTTGGAATAAATAACAACTTTCCTGACATGTCCTCTAAAGCTTTAAGTGGTCTGGTTCCTACTAAGCCTTGTGCCAACCCACGTTTTCCTGAGGTCAGTTGTTTCCTAGTTATGATTTTCAGACCACCAGCATCAGTATCACCTGAGAACTGGTTAGAAATGCAAATTCTCAGGGCCCACCCTAGTCTACTGTATCGGAAACCTTGTGGGGGTGAGGGAGAAGGCCCAACAGCATGTGTTTAACAAGCCTTCCAGGAAAGTTCTGATGCATGATTGCACCAGATCCCTGTGTCCCACGAATAGTGGCCTTTTCTCTTCCTGGCACTGACCATATTCCCTTCTACTCCAGGGCTTTTGCACATGCTGTTTCCTCAGCCTGACACTTTTTTTCCTCTGCCCTTTCAAATAGTTATCTCCTATTTTTCTTTCTGATCACAGCACATTTATGCTTGCTCACCAGGCAAACTCCAATTTATACTTTTCTCATAGGTTTATCTGTTTTTCATAACACTCGCCACAATTTTAGTTTTAGGTGTATTTTTAGATGATTGTGTGACTATTTTTTGTCTCCCTCCAATAGAACGTAATCTAGTAATGGCCACGCAGCTTCTGTTATTGCTTACCATTGCACTTGAAACATTTGAAACATAGCTTGGCACAAACTAAAGTATCAATAAATATTTTAAATGAATGAATATTGGCGTATAGATTGGCATGTCTATAGACCTAAACATTCTTAGTTTTATTCACCAGATGATTGAATGAATATATTCTTTATGCTTTTCTGCATTTATACTATCTTAAACATAAATATGACTTACAAAAATAACAAATAAATTCAAGGGGAGAAAGAACAATACATGATGAGTACAGGTTAAATGTTCATAACTCACTGTGATGGTTCATATCATATGTCAACTTCACTGGACAGAGACATGGGATGCCCAGATACTTGCTTCAAAACATCTTTCCTGGGGTTGTCTGTGAGGGTGTTTCCAGAGAGATTAGCATTTGAATTGGTGAGCTCAGTAAAGCAGAGGGCTCTCTCCAGGGTGAGGGCATCATCCAATCCATTGAGGACTTGGATACAAAGAACAAGGAGGCCAGGAAAGCTGGATTCATTCTGACTCCTGAAGCTGGAGTACGCTTCTGCCCTGAGTCCTCCTGATTCTCAGTACTTCCACTGCTCCCCTGGTTCTCATGGGCCTCTAGCTTCCGAGCCTTCAAAATCATGAGACAGCCCTTGTAATAAATTTCATATATATACTGTTTTTTTGGAGAACCCCGTGCTACTGAATTTGATTTACATGAAATGATTATTACCTACATATTTTTCAGCTGAAGCTATTGCCTTTATTGTCTTCCCAGTGAAATTAACATTTAAATGATAATACTTTATAAAACTTCATTGATGCATTTACATATACACAGAGGAATATAATTAAGAATATATAATTAGAATTATGTATATAAGACTATATATATGTATGCATATATATAAATTAGGTACATATGCATATGTATATATATATATACACGCCCATAATTAAGAACACAGATTCTTACAACAGTCCCCAGATAAAGGAAAGATTTTTACAGCATCCCAGAAGACCCTTTCATGATACTTACAGTCAGTACACACTGAGGATAACCACTACCCCTGATTATCAAAAGTTTATATTGGCTTTAGCTGTTTTTGTACACTTTATATAAGTGGACACAAACCCTATATGCCCTTTAATGTCAAACTTGAAGAGTACGTTTATTAGATTCATTCTTCTTGTATGTAATTCCAGGCCATTCATTCTCAATGCCAAATAATAGTTCATTAAGTGAATAAGCAGTATTTCTTTATCCATACTACTGTTGGGCATTTTGGCAACTTCAGGTTAGGGACTATTAAAATCAGTGCTCTCTTGAATATTCTACATATGTTTTGATGAAGATCTGCACTAATTTCTGTTGCATGTAGAACTAGGACTGGAACCACAGAGTCACAGAATAGACATATGAGTAGCCTTGATGGACACTATCAAGCATTTTGGCAAAACAAATGTACCAATTTACATTACATGCTCACGTGCAATTTGATTCCTAGTGGTTCCACATGTTTGCTAACATTTGTTATTTTCCAATTTTTAAATGTGGCCACTGCTGTAGTGAGTGGTAGCATAGTTTTAATTAGTGTTTCTGATGAATACTAAAGTCAAATATCTTTTCAACATGTAATAGGATTTTAAATGCTGAATTCAGCTTGCCAGGGTCAATTTTACAAGTGAAAATAATGAATTTAATATAATACAGATTCCTGAAATTAATTTAAAAATCACTAATTTCTTAACTGTACATAGAGAAAAATCTGTATCTGATCTGAATATGTCTGTATATACATGAATATACACACACACATGCATTTACTCCATTTTGAAAAATATCTTAAAATAGTCCATTTTTAAATCCAGACCCTTTCTGGTTCACCATTTCATTATTTCTAATAGTGTCAGTTCAGTAAAATGATCCCTAACATTGAAATTCTCAATAACTTTGGCAATGACACCATCAGAAAAGACAGCAACTATTCGCTTGAAAAATTCCCAGTGAAAAGGGAAGTCATTGCTGTCTTCTCTGCTATAATTCTAGAGTCTGAGGCAAATATCCCTTCTCATTTAGCCTTGTTTTAGACACCTCATCTTTTATGGCCTCTAGGCAAACTCCAAGATTTCTTTTTTATTAGGCTACTGAAATTAAACTAATATGGTGGGCTGGAATCATTTTTAAAACTATAATGGGCACTAGTAAACCAAGGAGTCCCTCACAGTGAGGAAACTAAGGCAGAACTGTTCAGGTCACACTGGAACGTTAAGAGCAGGTTGACACACATTTAGACTGGCTTCTTGGTTGTCATTAAAATCTGTTGGGGGAATTATTATACAGAAGGGCTAATGTTTGGGCGCCTGGGTGGCTCAGTGGGTTAAAGCCTCTGCCTTCGGCTCAGGTCATGATCTCAGGGTCCTGGGATCGAGGCCTGCATCGGGCTCTCTGCTCGGCGGAGAGCCTGCTTCCTCTTCTCTCTCTGCCTGCCTCTCTGCCTACTTGTGATATCTCTCTCTCTGTCAAATAAATAAATAAAATCTTAAAAAAAAAAGGGCTAATGTTTTTAGCCATTCCTTGAGAAAATCAAAGCTTTCACAATTCTACTCATTAATACAAAAGCTGCAAACGCGTTTGGAAAAATGTTTTCCAACTGTATTTTCTAAGAGAATTTAGTATTCACTACCACCATTCCAGCTGTGACCCTTACTCTTACCTGGAAAAATGCATTAGCTTTTCCTAGTTCTTCTCACTTCTGGTTACTTACGGGCTACATTCACCCGACACATCTCTGCCAGATTAATCTGAAGTCCCCATTTAGCCTCTCCCACAGATTTCCAAGCTACCGCCAAACACTTTCAATGCACTCCAGCGTTTTTCAACTATTGCTGCGTAGGGTCCTCAGTCAAGTCTGTAAATAGGACATGGATGGACTTTTCCCCAGTACTTTCAATTTCTTCTTCTTNTTTTAAAGATTTATTTATTTGGGGGGGTTGACAGAGGGAGAGAGAGAACCCACAAGCAGATTCCTCGCTAAGTGCGGAGCCCATGCAAGGCTTGATCTTACAGCGTGAGATCACGACCTGAGCCAAAATCAAGAGTCAGATGCCTAACTGACTGAGCCATCCAGATGCCTCTCAATTTCTTATTTTCTGCTGGAAGATACTGTGAACCCCTATCTGGTAGTTAAGTTGAATGTGCCTTTATGGCAATATCCAGTGTCATGTTCTCCAATAAACCTGGCTAGATTCTTCCAAATGATTACCCACTTTCCTCCCAGAGGTAAATATCCTGACTTATGCAAAAATCATCCTTTTGTTCTTATTTTCAATTTAGTAATTATGAATCTATCTTTAACTAATATGATATTTAGTCTTGACATTCTTGAAGCTTCAAACAAATGGAATCAAATTTTATGTGTAATTTTGTTACCTGCATCTTACATTCCATTTCATGGACCACTTTTGGGTCACTTGTTTGGATGTGGAGGTCAATTCTAGTTTGCTGAAGTTACCATTGATGCTAGTATAGCATTCATTCTTGTATGCATCTTCTGACATGCACACATTAGAGTATCTCTAGGATATATACACATATACGTGACAAGAGAATTACTGAGTTACATGGTAATAAGTGTCCACTTTTAAAGGATGATGTCACATCTTCACAAATGGTTATACCAGTTTTAAACTTGATCTGCTATGTATAAATGCACATTGACCGACATCCTCTCTAAAATGTGATTATTAAATGTCTTAATTTTGGTCAATTTTCATGGGTATAAAGTAGTATGTATCTATGGTTGATATATATATTTTTTACCAGACCACTCTGAGTATTGCTTCTACTTTTATTTCTCTCTGGCATCCCATTATATGTTTATTATTGCTCTGAGACGAAGACAAGCAGGGTTTATGGCTCTAGGTCCCATGTCTCAGGGAGCTCTGTGCTTTGGAATGTCTTCCTTAATATTTTCTAAATCCTTCTCTGTGACAATGCCAACTGGGCCCTAAGCTTGGCTGACGGGCCTCAATCTTTGTTTCACTTGTTTGAGGCACTCTCTGGCCCTTTAAACCACATGCAGGTCAATCAGATCCTCCAAGAAGCTACTGAACTGTTTATGGAGTTGGTCTGGGACTTGAGGCTTGGACGTCAATTTCAAAAGGACAGCACAGGGGATGGATTGTTCTTGCTGGTCAGTACAGTACTTCTTTCATGGGATCAAGCAATACTGGGCTGCCAGACAGTACTGAAATATTCTTAGTGACTCTTATTCACGCTGGACGTGGTACATGGTACCAATGGACCAATGCCTATGTGAATGGATGTGGACATCAGCTTACACCCACCCTGTTCTAATTGGGGTGCTATTTTTTGATCTACAGCACCTGAGGGCAGAGGGATTTTACCCTGTGGATTCCATATCACTGCACTCACAGAAGTCATTATATCCTCCTCAGTCTCAGTGGCATGTATCAGGCAGTCTTTTGGACATGGCTGTTCCTATCTTCTTTGAGGGCTTTGAAGACCATTGCTTTACAGTACCAATGGGACTTTCTAGTTGCTGTTCTCTCGTCTCAGATGTTGTAGTGACATTGTGCTTTTTTGGTCTTCATTAAAGCCATGTTAGATGAGGAATGGATGTTCCTCTGTGAATGAGCTGGACCTTCTTGCTTTGTGTACCAGCCCCTTCTCTATCTCCTCCCCAGGGTAGGGTATAGAAGGCAGAGGTGCAATCAACATTGGAGGAGACTTAGGAGATACGGGAATCTACTGATTATGGCCTAAAGGATTCAAGGAAAGACATGGCTAGATGTGTTGACCTAGGTTTATGCTATGAAATTCTGAACAGTGAATTTAACATAATCATAAAAGATGAACAATTTCTTTCATCATCTGGGTTAAGACTTGCATTAGTGGTCGTCATCAGTAAAACATAGTAACAAACTCTGAGTCACTGAAAAAGTATTTGTGAAAGAGACGACTAGTGCTAGCATGAGTAATGGTGCAATCAACATTCAATAAATGGTACTAGAGAGCTGCAGAGGCAAGGAAATCTGTATTGTTTCAATACAACTGATATCCAAAGAGCCACATCAAAAGTTGGTGTTACTTTTTCTCACAGTAGGAAATATAAAGTTAGCCAGGAACCACATATCTGATAAAAACAAATATTAAGGGATGGTTCCCAGACCTGAACAGGAAGAGATGATTCTGGGTGCTAAGTAACAACTTCATGTACAATGATAGGATAAGAATAAGTAGCAATTATCCGAAATATGTCATTCATTCACTATGAGCTCATCAAATTTTTATGAAAAATTTTAATCGAGTTGCTTATATAACAGGCTACACATACACACTTGCTGGGGCCCTACATATCCTAAGGAAATCTCTGTTTATATTATATATTTTTGCTATATTTTCATATCTCTTATCTTCTGTTCTTCACTTTGTAAAATTTTTCTTACATGATTCATTGTGGTTACTTCAACTTAGTTTTCAGATGTAGAATTCTGTTTTCCAAGTATATGACCTGATGTTAAAGCCTTTTTGGATATCTTATTGGGATACTGACATCCTAAGTTATTTCATTTTTCGGTTCAAGCATATCTGTGTGTTGCTTTTAGTAACCTTTATGTCCTTCATTATTGTGTTGAGTCTTCCTGAAATTCTCAAAACGGTCTTTTTTCTCCTCAAGTTAAGCAGGGATGTTATTTTATGAATTACTGTGTCTCTAATAACATCCATATCTGCACCTACATAGGTGTGTTTGTGCTATTTTTAGCTCATGGTTCACTTTGATCACTTTTGTATGTACTTAGTAATTTTTTCTTATTTTGACAGAACTTTATTTTTTAAGATTATATTTACTTATTTAACACAGAGAGATACAGTGAGAGAAGAAATACCAGCAAGAGGAGAGGGGGAAGCAGGCTCCCCGCAGAGCAGGGAGCCCGATGCGGGGCTTGATCCCAGGACCCTGGGATCATGACCTGAGCTGAAGGCAGACGCTTAATGACTGAGCCACCCAGGCACCCCAGAACTTCCTATTTGAAATATTTTTCTCGGGATATAATTTAGGGTAAAGACTGGTAAATACAGATTTCTGAGAGGGGCACAAACACTTAGGGATTACCTTCTCCACTTTTAGGGCTGGGAGTTTTTGAATTTAGTTTCCAGTCTCTGCTAGGACATCTTCATTTCTGGTTTATTCTTTTTTTTTTTTTTTTTTTCCCTATGGTCCTAAAACAAAGCCCATGGAATTTTACCAGAACCCACACTTTGGCTACCTCTGTATTTAAACTTTTACTCTTATAAACTGGGAATATGTCAAAAACCTTCCCAGGTGCTCAGATACTCAATGATCTTTTACAGACTGGCAAACATCTCCAGGGGGAAAAATATTCCCAAATGTCAAACTTGCTTTTCTGGATCTCAGCTGTCTTCTCCTAAATCTTGGCTTAGAAAACAGTTTCTAGGTTTATTTAGTGGGAGAATTGTTCCAAATTCTGGGCCCATCATTATAAAAAATAGAAGCCCTTATTTAATTTCTAGAAAAAGCTTGAGGAGTAGTTTTATTCTCTCCAGCACAATCCATCAAGAACTGAAACTCAGAATTTTAAGTTACTTGCCCGAGGTCACACAGGGGTAAGTGGCAGAGCCGTGACTCAAACGATGTCTTTAGATATTTATCTTGTGCGCTCTTCTCTAAACCTGACTTATTCCCACAATACTTTAGGTGCTCATTCCTTTAGCTAACTAGTTACATATACAACCTTACACTAGACTTTGTCAGTTTTCTAAATTATAGTCTCCCTATTACATATCTTTATCCCATGTCTTATTTACCTTTCTGCTTCCTTTTGCATTTTTATTATGTGCCCACTGTGAGCCTGGCAGTGTGCAGGAACAACATCCCATCAACTGCTGGATCCACAATAATGCCAACAAATATCTGTTGAGTGAATATGTTAATAACTGCAGGGGATAAAATATAATGATGGAATCATTACTGAAAAGTTATTTTGATTTGGTGGTTGGTTTTCTCAGATATGTTGATTATATATTGGGAGATCTGGGAGGAGAGTTAAGGCAAGAGGGAGAACTGGCCAAGAGGGGACAATGAGGAAATCATTGTACCTTAATCTCTCAACCTGGAAATGACAAAATTAGTGGAATACTTATTCCCACAGGTCTTAATGAAGGACACAAAAATTAATTAATGAGTAGACCAAATTATATATTCTGAAATTGTGTCAGATGATGTCAAAATAAGTGGTTGATTCCACCAGCTCAGTGACCCATTCTATAAATGCAACTTCTACCTCCTAACAGACAGGTTTTCTTATTTTATTTTGCTGCAATTCCAGCACCTGCTTTGGTCTTCTGTGTTCAAAGCTGCAAATTCTAGTGTAATATTCATAATATTGGATCCAACTTAATAGTTACATAAAAAGCATGCATTAAAAAAATCAATTAATTTTTATCCTTTGTAAGTTAAAGCTTGTGGGGAAAAATATGGTCTGAGCCAAATTTTTGTCCTAGGACTCCCCTAGCTGTCTTTTTCTGGTGAATCATTAACTCCTTTCTCCTAAGCATTTCAAAGTAATGTGTCCTGCTTTGAAAATCAGGCTTTGTCTACTTGCAGATTTTCATTATATTATTTCAGTTTGGTGTTGTTTTCTATTCTACACTTTCCTCTTACTTTTGTTTTCTTCCCTTTTTTCTTTTTTAATCACACATTTTTCTTTCCAAGATTTACTTGCTGACATATCAGCACTTAATTCCTTATAGGTGTTTTTTGTTGTTTTACTGGATATTTGCACTAGTGGTTTCTTGATAAAATAGAACTCAGAAATCCAGAAAGCTCTAAGCAGACAGAATTAAAAATATCAGTATGAGAGTAAGCATCTTGTATATAGAGGTGATGAATTTTTCAATTAAGGGATAGTTATTTTTAAGGAAAGCTAAAAATGAGAATAATTCATTTGGAAAATGCATCTTGGTTTTATACTAAATTTAAGCAAAGCTTTGAGTGACACAGATTTATTGGACTCTTTATTTAACCATTTTTTTCCACATTACTTGGAGCAATGATATTCAAAGTGGAGAGTGTTCATCCTAGTGTGTGTACAAGGTGAGTCATTGGTGTGCAGAAGGCGAACATGAGAATATCTTTTCATATTTTTACCTTTCATGTCATCCTTTAAATTTTTTTTTATCTTCTCTATACTGAATACCAGAGAGTACTGCATCTTTGTTCAATAGATTAAAAAACCTAAATATCATGAAAACCATTTCACTGGGGTAACCTTCAGAATGAAGGGGCAGTTGTAGAATATTAATATATTTGGTGAAATTGTTTAAACACTGTAAGAGGTTTTGTGCCTATGTAGGAAGAATATTTTTTTGACTTCAAAAAGCTGTCAGTGGAACTCTGATAATGACACTTACTGTCAAACTTATCATGCCTCAATTATGTTAACACCTTCTTTTGAAGTTTTCTTTTTAACATGAAAAACACAATTTATTATAAAAGGTCTCTGCATAAGCTGAAAGTATTCAGAGGCCTCCAATAGGCTGCTCTTAAAAGAACTGTAGGCAGAAAAAACTTTATATTCATACTGTGAGCAACTTAGTTTCACTTTGCTGTGAGAATAAATCATAAGAAAAAGTGCAACTTGCAGGATGTGAAGCCATCATAAAAAAAAAAATGTAATGTCTGAACCAATCTTTTTAAGGCACCCTGAAAATCCTTTCCAAATCTCCAGTCAGAAGATCCTCCTGGCTCCTCAGGCATGGTGTTTCCACGTTTTACTATTTCAATTGTAGTCCATGTGCTTGTTACGTCTCTGTTTTATGCATTGTTCCTGGTCCTTGTTTTTCTAGACTTCTATTACTACACAACATTTGTTCTTTTCTCATTCTCCAAAACATCTACCACATGTGGGTGAAGGCAGACTCTTTCATTATTGCTGTATTTTAAGATTTTTTTCTCTTCCAAATCTTAACGCCCAAAAGGCAAAGACTACTGGTTATACTTATATCTAACCATTTTCTATGAATTACACTTATCAAAATCTAATAATGTCTGTAGCCATGGGTGTCTACCAGTCAATGCTGCTCACTTCATGTACCTATTTGCTGTAAAGTGAATCTCTGTGTGTGTACATTGTTACCCTTTTCTCAAAGTAGCCAAGTTGCACAAGAAGATTGTAAGCACTGGGCGCCTGGGTGGCTCAGTGGGTTAAAGCCTCTGCTTTCGGCTCAGGTCATGATCTCAGCATCCTGGGATCGAGGCCCGCATCGGGCTCTCTGCTCGGCGGGGAGCCTGCTTCCTCCTCTCCCTGTCTCTCTGCCTGCCTCTCTGCCTACTTGTAATCTCTCTCTCTGTGTCAAATAAACAAATAAAATCTTTAAAAAAAAAAAAAGATTGTAAGCACTTACTTCCATATCTTTCCCTTCTCTTCACCTTCAGTTATATTCTTCCTGCCCTTCGCTCTTCCTTGGACCACATACTCCATGAAGACTTCTTCTCTATGAATCCCGTTTTCCATTTCACTGGCAGTTAAAATCTGCATTCTCTCCTTTGTTATATAATTTAAGAGGAATGTAGATAAATATAAGAAGATATTCCTCAAGCAAAGAATACTATACCCTTTATATATCCTGAGTTTAGTGGCATCTGGGTGGCTCAGTTGGATAAGGGTCTGCCTTCAGCTCAGGTCATGATCCCAGCGTCCTCGGATAGAGCCCCACATTGCGCTTCTTGCGCAGCAGGGACCCTGCTTCTCCCTCTCCCTCTGCTGCTCCCCTGCTTGTGCTCTCTCTGTCAAATAACTAAAAAAAATCTTCAAAAATATATATACTCTGAGTTTAGAGAACAAATATTGACACAAAACTGTATTATCACAGATATCTGTGATTGTGCTACAGATTATACAAATATATTTTTGGCTTCCTGGTCCGATGCTTTGTGGTATTCTCATTTATGTTGGGCATAAGTGAACTTATGCTACTAAAATGTATCATGCTTCATAAATCTCTCCCCTGTCAGATCTTGTACCATATCCACCATGTGGTAAAAGGGGTTTCACATTTTTCAAAATAATTAAATTCCCTGGCATTCCAAATAAGCAAGCATCCATAAAGTATTTTCCTGTTAGAATATCCATTTTTCCTGTTGGTTAACCCCATTAACTTCTCATAATTGAGGAAATCTGCTTTCTGTATGTTTGATTCAGGTGTTATTCTCACAGAACAGAAATGACAAATTCTTAGCATAATCTTTCCTCTTGTATCTATTGTAGAAATAATTAATCATGATACTCTTTCATACTAGCAAAGATAGGTCTACAATACAATCTTGCTGGAGTCACTATTCATTTATCAGAATGGCATATAAATTAAAATTTATTTGACATCTTTGTCACAGACACAATATTTTCCACAAATGCATCTCCTAAAATAAGTATTTACTAAAAGGAAAAGTAGTATTTTCATTTATGCGTAAGTGCAACTTACCATCTTAAGAATTTTATTCATTATATCTTTAAAAATATGTTTTATATTCTAAGTGTGCAAATAAATTGAAAAGAGAAAACAAAAGTATATGTACTTTCTCTATTTCTCATAGCCTTTGCTACACTTTATATCAAGACTAGTCTGAGGAGATGGAAGCTTAAACATTTTTTTAAATTTCCAAAAACAGTTAGAGTGGGAGTGGGCCACCTGATCCAATTTTCCTTTATATTAATTTGCACACAAACAGGAAAAAAGAAAAAAAGCAAGCAAAGTACTTGCATCTCTTCTCAGTGTTGTCTTTTCCTATTTGTCTTCCTTCTTCTACACATTTAAAAAAAACCCAAAAAACCAAACTTCAAAACACAATTTGACAATCAGAAATGAGTTTATGGTGACAAATGCTAACAATGAGTCAATTCTTTTTTCCAGAGTAGGCGTCTTTGCTTTAGGTTATACAGCGAAGACACTTAAAGTACAGGAACATCTGATGGAAAAGGGCTACTGCTGTGGCATCTGGGACATGCTTTTATTTCAGCTTCCAGGATAAATTATAAGTTAGAGGAGAATAGAGAAATCCTTTAACTTCTGGTTTTCCTTTTTAGTGAGAGCAATCATGGAGAAAATTATGATCATTATCTAGGACACTCATTTAGATAACACAACTGCAACAGCAGCTCGTTGGCACATATTTTGCCTGAGAAAGAAAGGTTCCAGTAGTACCTAGCATGTGACACTTTATGCTCTTCTCAAAGAAGAACACAGACAATCAAAAACGATTTTCACAAGAAATTAAAGGAGCAAGGTCAGACTGTCCAAAGGACTTGAGAGTGTTTCTGAGACTTGAAGTGTGCTTGGAACTTTCTCCTTCAGGTTCTCCAAAACAGAGGCGCAGGAAAGACTTTATGATGAGTAAGTCACCCCACGACCATGATTATGGGTAGGAGCAATCCAAAAAGCACAATTTCCTTCCATCTTGTTGGGTTTTATGTTCTTGAGTTTTTCCCCAACTTGTGAATACTCGGTGGCATGGGTAACTCAGAAGGCATGCACTCATGTTCCTGTCTGACTTTGTGAGGCCAATCTTGGAGACCAGCATCCTGAAAATATTCTTCTAGCTGGAAGTCGCTGGTGGTCTCTATCAGCTACGTATTGCTATGTAACAAATGACTCCAGAGCGCAGTGGCTTAAAGTACAAAGACTGACTTTTCCTTATCATTCTGTGGGTTAGGACACTGGGTAGGGTTCAATGGCGCTCGTTATTCCCCACCTGCTGGTAGATGAGATTACTGACTCAGATACAGACAAGCTGAACAGGGCTGAAGACTCCCATAGCCAGTTTGTACTTCCTACCTCCCACGTGTTCATTAGGTATGTCTTCTACATTTTTACTTTTTATGTTGCTGTAGTGGTATAATCTTTCTCTGCCCTCCAAAAGAAGTTATCTCACTGTATTTCAGTCCCAATAACAACCTCCTCACTTTTCCTAGGGCTTCCACTCAGCCCCTTGTTATAAAGCCATTAGCACCCATGTTAGGATTTTGTTATGATGACAACCTATTTCTTGTACCAATTTTTTTGTTTTATTTTCAGTTATTCTAGGTAACAAATTTTGATGGAAGTTGCATGAAAATGGAGGATCCACGGTGTTATTCACATATCTTGTGCCTCAGTGCTTTTCCAGGTGAGCTCTCCATCTCTCTAGCCCGTCTCATCATTTAATAGCCTAGCTCAAGCTTCCTTCCATCATAGCAGCCTACTTTACCAAACAGTACGAAACAGAAGCTGCCAATCTACTTAAAAGCTCGGCACATTATCAAAGCTGGTCACAATTCCAGGCAATGGTCAAAGGGAAGGAAGTGGACTTCACATCTTGATGAGAAGAGAGGCAGACATGTGCGTATAGGGAAGGGAGAGATTGTCCTAGCCATAGTCAGAACCTGTCTACCACATGATCTAATCTGTATTGTAAATCCCATGTAAAGGCTCTAATTTCACCACTTTTCAGCTGAGGGACTAAATCCTTGTCAATATACCCTATCAAAAATGTGAATACTTTTTAGAATCAAAGGACTTACCAATACAGCACATTTTGTAACATCTAAATATTACCATAAGTCTGAGCAGTTTATGTACAGAATTATACTTGCATTAAATATATATTTAATTCCATCAAAGTGTATTACTTGGAAGACTAGAATCCTCTTTTAGAATTCCATTTCTTACAAAAGACTTTGGCTCATATGCTTCTGAGTCAGTCCACTTTCAAGCCACACTTTTCTAGTGTCAGTGATAGCTTTCAACTCTATGTCAGAAATCCTTTTACTCACCTACCGGTCACCAGGTCAAATTCTTAAAATGTCACCACTCTTCTTTCGGTATTACAAAGTAACACTAATACTAGACTCTACTGAAACTTAAGGGTAAAACACCAGATGAAGAATTCAGAAATTAAATTCCAATCTTACTGAAATGACAAATAAGCCTATTATTCGCAGCCACAAATTCCTTGCCAGTCATGTCCCACTCTTAAGTCCTAACCTCACACATTGTCAATGAACATAACTTTCTCCTTGCAGAGACCTTGCTTTTTCTTTCTTCTCAGGTTTCCCCACCTATAATGACTCTGCATACTTAAGTCTTGCTAGTCTTTTTTAATAGATCAATTTCCTCTTCCTTTCTCATCTTCTCTCATCTGTCAAGGGTCTCCTACATTTTTCAAAGGAAAAAGCCCATCAGTGAGTTTTCTAAAATAAGAATCACTTATCTCAGAGGTAAATTATTACTCTTCCATAGTGGCTGCTTTTAATACTTGTTTTAAATGGCAAAATTGCTCTTCCCTGTAAAGATATAGATGTATGGAGGAAGATACGGACTAAAGGTACATGCTTTTAGAAGGATTAGAAGTGATTCTCAACTTGGGATGAGGTAGAAAGGAGCATATTAAAATCACTTAGGGTATTCTCAAACTACATCTAGCATTACCCTTAGCTTTGGAGGTTTGGAGTGGGAGCAGGATATAGGTCCGTATGACCACAGCTTAAGGGATGCTGTGGGAGTGAACCTGTTAGCACTGGGTTATTGTTGGGTGTTGTCTCTTCTGACTCCAGCATGTTTGGATGGAAAAGTTTGAGTTCAAAATGCACTAAATATGAATTTGTATATAATTCAAAAGTCAGAAGTATGATTTAATTTTTATTAACTATAATATTTATTAATAATTAGCCCTGCATCACTCCTCTTTTACAAATGAATTCTGTTAGTGTAATTCAGGACATACAAATGGGCTGGTGTATATATCTTTGAAGGATGAACTAAGATTTGAATCTAGGTCTCTGATTTCAAAGTACACATTCTTTCTGCAACAGCTAGCTGGTCTGCTTAAGATGTGTGCTCCTGTTCACCGCTCCCAGTGATGAACTCGGGCAGAGCGTTGAGGAGGTCTCTTTTCCATTTCTAGGACCAGGTAGCCCCCTCTTCAAGGTGTTAGTAGCACGATCCTGGACAGCACTTTGCAGGGGAGGCTGAGCATGTAAGGTCAAGTCTACTGTGGCAAGTTTCACCTGCTTCCATGGCAATGGGGAAGTTGCCAGGGAATAGAGGGGACAGAAAACTCATGATTTGAAATCCTCTTATGCCTAAGATGAGAAAGAAAATATTAGCTTTGCAATAGGATGTATTTCAGTGAGCAGCTATCATCTAGACAATTGACAATGTTCTCTCTCTCCTTTCCTCCTTTTTTAAAAGTTTCATTGAGATACAATGTTGTTGAGATATTCACCACATTGAGCAACCATGACGACAACTTTTTCTTTTTATCTCCCTTAAAAAACCTATCCCCACTGGAGGCCAATCCCATTTTCCTCCCCAATCCCTCCTCTTAATCTGAAGCAACCAATAATCTATTCTCTTTAGGTATCTGCCTATTCTAGATATTTTATACAAATGGAATCATATATTATGTGGTAGCTTCTTTCACTTAGCATTGTGTTTTTGTGCTTCATCCACATTGTAGCATAATAAGTATTTCATTCCTTTTTATTACTAAATAATATTCCACTGTATGAAAACACAACATTTTGTTTATGCATTCACCACCAGTTCATGGAAATCTGGATTTCCAGATTTTGCCTATTATGAATAATGCTCCTGTGAACATTCCTTTGCAAGATTTTTTAAAAAAGATTTTTATTATTTTATTTTAGAGAGAGAGAGCATGCAAGAGAATGGGGGAAGGGGCATAGGGAGTGAGTCTTACACAGATTCCTTCCTGAGCATGGAGCCTGATGTGGGGCTCAATCTCACAGCACTGAGATCACGACCTGGGCCAAAATCAAGAGTGGAATGCTTAACTGGCTGAGCCACCCAGGTGCCTGTCATTTACAAGATTTTATATGAACATATGTTTTCTAAT
Source organism: Ailurus styani (assembly GCA_002007465.1). NCBI lineage: Eukaryota > Metazoa > Chordata > Mammalia > Carnivora > Ailuridae > Ailurus > Ailurus styani. The sequence goes on from LNAC01000544.1 coordinate 721,620, forward strand.
CTCTTGGGTGACTACCTAGGAGTGGAACTGCTGGGTCCACATTTTTGGCTGTTACAAGTATTCATGTGTAAGCATTTATATGGACATGTTTTCTTTTCTGGGGAGTGGGGGATGTGCCCAATCATGTGACTGCTGAGTCGAATGGTAACTCTATACTTAACTTCTTGAAGAACTGCCCAACTGTTTTCCATAGCAGCTGCGCCAACTTCCATTCCCACCAGTGGCATGTGATAGTTCCAATGTCTCCACATCTTGGCCAGTACTTGTAACTGTCCATCTTTTTGCTTATATCCATCCTAGTGTGTTAATTGATGTATTTTAGATTAAAATCTTATAAGTGTGTTTTTTTCTGTCAAACAGTGAATGAGATCATCGCCAGTGTGGTTAGATTAACTTGTGTAACAACTGCCAAAATAACAGGCTTCACAAAAAAAGGTTTATTTCTTATGCACATCTGAATCCAATGTGGGCAGCAGAATGTCAGGGTGAGCAGGAAATGGGGCTGGAGTCACCCAAGAGAGCTCCTTCCTACGACGGGTCCTGCCATCCTTTCTTCAGGGAAAAGCCCAAAGCCAGCATGGAGGGCTACAGGGAAGCTTTACACAACAGCCTATAAAGGGCACGTGCCGTCTTCCCACATTCCATTGTTCTGAACTCGGTCATCAGCCTCACCTCCCTACAGGGGAGAAGTGTGCCACACATTCACGTTATAATGACTGCACGATTCTCCTTAACTGTGTTCTTGCTCAGAGGAACTTTGGTTTCTAACACTGATGGACAGAAATTCATTGTGTGATCTTGGGAAGGTTGTTAAATATGTTTGGTGGCAATTCTTCATCCTTAAGTTAGTTCTGATATTCACATGATTTACATCCCCAATTTTTTAATGCCTTTTGGTGTAAAAGCAACTTGAACATCCACATCATTGTAATGGAATCTAATAGTCTCTGGAATTATTAAAGAATCTTTTGCACATTTTAAAAAACAAAATCCTCTGTGATATGTTTGTTTGTAAAGCTCCCTAAATCTGGTGTTTAAACTATTATTATAATGGAAAGTAAGATTATGTGTTCACATTTAAAGTTTATTAGGTTATTTCGTACTGAACTGCTGCTTGCAATACAGATTGTAGCCTGATTGTGTCCATAAATATATTTACCAAGCTTTTAAACTGGTCTTATTGGCTCCATAAATACTGAAATCTTCCTTGGCATTATAATATCCTGTGGTGTAAATCTTGTATATTCAAATTTTATATGCATATATATTGTATGGATCATAATATCATTACCAGAACCCAAGGCAGTAACTGTTGGACATAAATTTCATTCTTTATATAAAGATTCAGATTTTAATTCTTTAAATTTAAGAAGTTTTTTATCTGCAGATAGAAAAAATTAAATTCTGTTCTTTTTATATTTATATGCCAAACACAGTCTCAGAAGTATGTTGCATCTTTGTTCTTTAAATATATTTTTTCATATTTATATTTCTGCTGAAGTGGCCAGTACTTGTTAATCCATTCTTTTTGATTTCTACTTTCATTTCTTTATTTAAACTGGTAGTTTTGCCTGTTTTTTTTTTCCCCTTCTTTTTACCTTGTTTTCTTAATTCCACTTTTCCATGTTAGCTTATACTCTCAGAACTTGCCAGACAGCAAAATATTGATCCATATAAGTGTTGATAAATCATGTGGGAAATGCAGACATGTGACCAAAGACCAAAAACTAAAGAGAAGTGTTGAGTTACTCTATAAACATAACTTACTCCTGAATTATATATGGTTTAGTATAAAAAAATACAGAAGGTAGTACTGAACTGAATGGTGGTTTATTGTAAAGTTTAGTGGACACAAAATACTAAGCATTAGTGTCTATAGTTCTGTGGCTTCTACAATAGGTCTCCCATTCTCCCCTACAAGACAAAGGAGAGCTATACGGAAATTTTGTTGTGACTTAATTGTCTATGTGTATTGATAATATAATTTGCAATATTTTAATGGCTCTAGAAAGTTAAGCAAAGTGAGGCAAACCTGAACCTCTAATGTCATTCATAAGACAATCCGCTTGTCTTTTTGTTAACTCATGCCTTGATAATTTGTAATAACAGAATATGGTTTCATACTTTTTCATATCCATCATTTATGATGATGGATAGTCAGTAAAACCTGGAGGCTAAGAGTGTATACCTTTGAATAAGGCATTTGGGAAGGTAACTATTTCTTCACTGATTCTTTCTCATCCATTTCCTATGTCCTGTCTTTTACCACTCCTATTAATAGGATGTTTACCCCACAATGTAGATTCATGATTTTTTAATCCTTTTTTTCTTATATTCTATCTTTGCCTCATACTTTTCAAGAGCCTACCTTAGTTTTATGTTACGACTCTTTTCTTAAAACTGACAGGACTATTTTTCTTAACTTCCATCTTGAAATAATTACAAATTCACAGAACTTGCAAAGGTAGTACAGAGAGGTACCACTCATCCTGCTTCTCTGAATGGTCACATCTTCCCCCATTAAAGCATAAAATCAAAGCCAGGAATTTAGCATCACTACAATGTGTACATATCGTTTTATCACTTGTGTGGATTTGTGTAACTGCCCCCACAATCAGCATACAGACTTAGTCCACCACCACAAAGGTACCTCTCTTGTAACCGTCTACAGTTACACTTATCTTCCCGCACAACCTTCCAACACACACGCCTGCCCCACCTCCCACTATTTCCTTGCCTGGAAGCCATTAATCTGTTTTCCATTTGTATAATTTTGTCATTTTGAGAATGTTGCACAAATGGAATCGTATAGTATGTGACCTTTTGAGATTGGCATTATTTTTACTTAGAACGGCAACCATCTAAGTTGTTGACTGTATCGATAGTTAATTCCTTTCTGTTGCTAAACAGTATTCCATGGTATGGATGTACCTCAGTTTATGTAATCATTCTCCTATTAAGAGACAATTTAATTGTTTTCAGTCTTTGCTATTATAAATAAAGCTGCTGGAATAGTTTTTTTTTTTTTTAAAGATTTTATTTATTTATTTGACAGAGAGAGAGATTACAAGTAGGCAGAGAGGCAGGCAGAGAGACAGGGATAGGAGGAAGCAGGCTCCCTGCTGAGCAGAGAGCCCGATGCGGGCCTCAATCCCAGGACGCTGAGATCATGACCTGAGCCGAAAGCAGAGGCTTTAACCCACTGAGCCACCCAGGTGCCCTGGAATAGTTTTATACAGGTTTTTGTGGGAACAAAAGTTTTCATTTCTCTGGGTTACTCCAGGAGGAAAATTGCTGGATCATGTACTAAGTCTGTGTTTAGCTTCTTCAGAGATTGTCAAACTATTTTCTAAAGTGACTGTACCATTTTATGTTCTGGTCAGCAATATATGGTGGACCCCATTTCTTTCTATATTTTCCAGCATTTGATATTTTCACTATGTTTTAAAATTTTTATTTGTTGTCATTTTGTGTAGTAATATCTCCTATTGGTCTTACTTGTTCCTGATGTTATGGGAAAACCAGTCTTTTACCGTTAAGTTTAGCAATACTTTTCTGGACATGTCTTCCCAGGCAAGGGAAACAAAAGCAAAAATAAACAATTGGAAATACATCAAACTAAAAAGTTTTTGCACCGTAAAGGAAATTACCAGTAAAACTAAAAGGTAAACTACTTAATGGGAGAAGATATTTGCAAATGATATATCTGACAAGAGGTTAATATCCAAAATATATAAATAACTCACATAACAGAACACCAAGAAACCAAATAATCTACTAAAAAGTGGGCAAAGGACCTGAATAGACCTTTTTTTCCCCCCAAAAAAAGACTTACAGACAGCCAACAAACACATGAAAAGATGCCTAACATAACTAATCATCAGGGAAATGCAAATTAAAACCACTATGAGATATTACTGCACACCAGTCAGAATGGTTAGTATCAAAAAAACAAGAAATAACAAATGTACAGAAAGGGGAACCCTTGTGCACTGCTGGTGGGAATATAAATTGGTGGAAACTGTGGAAAACAGTATGTTTTCCTCAAAAAACTGAAAGTAGAAATACATACAATCCAGTAATTCCACTATGGGTATTTACCAAAGGAAAACAAAACACTAATTTGAAGAAATATATGTGCCTTTATGTTTATTGCAGTATTACTTGCAACAGCCAAGATACAGAAGCAACCTAACTTTCCATTCATAGATGAATGAATAAAGAAGATATGGTACATGCACATGCGCGCGCGCGCGCACACACACCCACACCCACACCCACACCCACACCCACACACACACACACACACACACACACACACACTGGAGCATTGCTCAGGAATAGAAAAGAATAAAATTTTGCCATTCTGACAACATAGATGAACTTAAAGGGTATTATATGCTAAGTCCCACAGAGAAAGACACATACCATATGATTTCACTTACATGTGGAATCTAAAGGAAAAAAAAAACAAATGGACACACAAACAACAGCAACAACAAAAAGAGAAACAGACTCAGAGAAAAAAACTAGTGGTTGCCATAGGGGAAGGGGGGAGGGGGACAGGTTAAACAGGTGAAGGGAATTAAAAGATACAAACTCCCAATTTAAGTAAATAAGTCATAGGGATGAAAAGTACAGACAGCATAGGGAATAGAGCTGATAACTGTAATATTGTAATAACTGTGCAATGAGAGATGGTAACTACACTTACTGTAGTGAGTCTTGTAATGTTTATAATCGTCAAATCACTATTCAATACATGTGAAATTAATGTCAACTATAATTTAATTAAAAGAGTTATTGTCAATATTTTGTAAATACTCTTTATCAAATTAAGAAAGTTCTCTATTCGGGCGCCTGGGTGGCTCAGTGGGTTAAAGCCGCTGCCTTCGGCTCAGGTCATGATCCCAGGGTCCTGGGATCGAGGCCCGCGTCGGGCTCTCTGCTCAGCGGGGAGCCTGCTTCCTCCTCTCTCTCTGCCTGCCTCTCTGCCTGCTTGTGATCTCTCTCTCTGTGTCAAATGAATAAATAAAATCTTTAAAAAAAAAAAAAGAAAGTTCTCTATTCTTATTTTTCTCAGTCTTTTTATACTGAATGTGTTGAATTTCATGAAACTGTTTTTTCTGTACCAACTGATAAGATCACGAGATTTTTCTTCTTTACCTTGTTAATATGGTGTGTTACACTGATTGATTTTTTAGTATACTATCAGCCTTGTATCCCTATAATAAATCCACTTTATCATGATGTATAATGTTTCATATGTATTTCTGAATTCTACTTGCTAATATTTTTTAATAATTCCTTCCTTTCGGGGTATCTGGGTGGCTCGGTCAGTTAAGTGCCTGCCTTTGGCTCAGGTCATGGTCCCGGAGTCCTGGGATCAAGCCCCTCATTGGGCTCCCCTCTTTGGGACTCTGCTTCTCCCTCTCCATCTGCCACTCCTGCCTTCTCTCTCTCTCTCTCTCTCTCTCTCTCTCTCTCTCTGTCAAATAAATAAATAAAATCTTAAAATAATTCTTTTCTTTCTTCCTTTCTTGTATTTTTTTGGTTTTTTTATGAGGGTAATTCTAGCTTCACAAATTCATCTGGGAAGTATTTCCTCCTCTTCCAGTTCCTGGAAGAGATTAGAATTAGAGAGTAGAATAGGTGTCATGTATGTTTCATAGAATTCTCCATTGAAATCATCTATCCATACCATCCTGGAGATAAGTTCTCTGGGAAAATTTTTAACTATGAAGTCAACTTCCTCAATAGTTATTAGGGAATTCAAATTAATTATCTTTTTGAAGGTTATTTTTATTTATTTGACACAGAGATAGAGAGTACAAGTGGGCAGAGCAGCAGGCAGAGGGAGAGGGAGAAGCAGGCTCTCTGATGAGCAGGGAGCCGGATGTGGGACTCGATCCCAGGACCCTGGGATCATGACCTGAGCTGAAGGCAGCCGCTTAACTGACTGAGCCACCCAGGCACCCCTCAAATTAATTATTTTATATTGGATGATTGTGGTAGTTTGTACTTTGGGGGGAATTTATTCATATCATTTAAGCTATGACATTTAAGTATATAGAATTGCATGTATTATTCCCTAATCTTTTTCTATCTGCAGGGCCTGAAATAAAATCTCCTCTTTCATGTCTAGTACTAGTTATTTGTGTTTTCTTTTTTTCTCTTGTTCATTTTTTCAGACACTTGCCAATTTTACTGATATTTTTATTTATTTATTTATTTATTTATTTATTTATTTATTTATTTATTTATTTTTAAAGATTTTATTTATTTATTTCACAGAGGGAGAGAGATCACAAGGAGGCAGAGTGGCAGGCAGAGAGAGGAGGAAGCAGGCTCCCCGCTGAGCAGAGAGCCCGATGCGGGCCTCGATCCCAGGACCCTGAGATCATGACCTGAGCCGAAAGCAGAGGCTTTAACCCACTGAGCCACCCAGGCGCCCTTACTGATATTTTTAAAAATCTAGATTCTTGCTTCATTGTTTTTCTCTATTTTTGTTTTAAATATCTTTGATTCCTAATCAAGTCTTTATTATTTTCTTTATTCTGATTGTTTTCCATTAATTTTCTTACCCACACCCTCAGTTCTTTGATTTGGAGGCTTAGATTATTGACTTGATACTTTTCCTATTTCCGAATGCAAGCATAATTGTTATAAATTTCCTTGTAAGTGCTTCTTTAGATTATCCCATAAAGTTTTTTCATTTTAATTTTCATCTAGGTCAGTATACTTTTTTAAAAATTATTATTTTCCTTGAGACTTCTCTTTGGCCTATTATATAAAAGTGTGATGTTTAGTTTGGACGTGCTCCTGTTACCTGTAATTATTTCTAGTTTGATTTCCCATCATCAGAAAGAATATTTTGTATGTTTTCAATCTTTTTAATTGGATAATATTTACTTATTGATCCAGGATATGGTCTACGTTGGTATATGTTCAGTGGAAACTTGAAAAGAATTTGTTTTCTGCTATTATTGGGTGGAGTATTCTATAAATGTTGACTAGATTCTGGTGACTGATGATGCTGTTAAATTCTTCCATAAATGCTCTCTTCTAATTATTCTATCAATTATTGAGAGGGTGACATTGAAATCTCTAATTACAATTGCGTATTTGTTTTCTTTTTCACTTTATTTTTTTAAGATTTTATTTGAGAGAGAGAGAGAGGGAGGGAGAGAACAAGCAGGGGGTGGGGAGCAGGAAGCAGAGGGAGTGGGAGAAGCAGACTCCCTACCTAGCAGGGAGTCAGACATGGAGCTTGATCCCAGGACCCTGGGATTGTGACCCAAGCTGAAGGCAGTCACTTAACTGACTGAGCCACCCAGGCACCCCTCTTTTTTCACTTCTATCAGTTTTTGCTTTACAACATATTGCAACTCTGTTATTGTGTGCATTCACATGGAGGACTGCTGTAGTTTCTTGGAGACAGAACCTTTTATCATTATGTAATGTTCTCCTCTGTCTCTGGTAATTTTCTCTAATCTCAGGTATACTTCATCTTATATTAACACAGAGTTGCTTCCCTTTGATTAATGTCTTGATGGTTTACTTTTATATTTAACCTACATATATTATTGTATAAAAATGCTACTGACATATAGTTGGGTCATTCTCCCCCTCCCCCCAGTCTGCCCATGTATTTTCATTAGCCTTTCTAGACCACTTAAAATAAGTGCAATTATTGGTATATTAAAGTTTAAATCTGTTTTCTGTTCTTCTGTTTTCTTTTTCCCCGACATCTGGCTGCTTACTAAACATTAAAAATAATTCACTGTTGATATATCTGTGGTTCATTTTAGTATATCTCTTTTTGCAGCTTTATAATGGTTGTTCTAGATATTATATCATATATTCACAACTTAATAAGTGTTCTGGTGTTGACATTTAACTCACTAAAATAAAGCATGGAAAACTTCCTTCCTTTTATGTCCTTTTACCTTATATAATGTAGTTTCTTAAATATTACTCTCTACATACTTTGAGAACTACATTTCGAAGTGTTACAATTTTTGTTTCAAATATCAAATATAACTTAGAAAACTCAAGAAGAGCAGAAAAATCTATTTTATATGCCACATTTTTTATCTTTCTGCATTATCTTTCTTTTTGACGTTCCAAGATTTCTTATCATTTAGTTTTGCTTAGAGAACTTCCTTTACCATTCTTTTAGGATTGATCTCTTAGCAAAAAATTATCATAGTTTTCCTTCATCTGAGAATGTCTTGATTTCCCTTTCATTCCTGAGGATGTTTTCAGGAAGTATAGAATTCTCAGTTGATGGTTCTTCATATTTAGTTCTTGAAAAATATTGTGGTGCTTCCTTCTGGCTATCATGGTTTCTGATGAGAAATCTACTGCCATTGGGATGGTTTTTCCTTGACAGCTAAAGCATAATTTCTCTGTCTTCTTTCAAGAGTTGTTTCCTTTGTATTTTTCAGTAACTTCATAATAAAATGCTTTGGCATGGAATTCTTTAGGTTTATTCTGTATGTGGCTTACCCAGCTTCTTGCTGAGTTTGGGAAATATGAAGTCATTATTTCCTTACATATTTTTCAGCCTCATTCATTTTATCTACTCCTTCTGGAGTTCCAACAGTACACAACTCTTGTTATACTCCCACAGGTTCTTGAGGTACTCCTCTTGTTGTTGTTTGTTGTTGTTCTGTTTGGCCTAATTGATCTCTGTTGTTCAGATGGGTAATTTCTATTGTTCTCTTTCAAAGGTCACAGATTCTTTCCTCTTTCCATTGTGCTGTTTACCCCATTCATTGAGTTTTTTTTTTAATTGATAATTACATTTTTTTTCTAAATTTCATTTGGTTGCTCTTTATATTTGACATTTCCCTCTTTAATTTCTGAAATTTTGCCTCTTCGTTTAGACTTTCTATTTTTTCCATTTGTCCATTTGTGTTTATAAATGCTCCATAATTTTCATTACAGTTACTTTAAAAACTCTGTCAAGTAATTTTTTTCCATTTAATAGAGGGAATATTTATTCAAACCTATCAGAGAAAATAGACAATTTGGGTCTGCGACAAAGCATTGTGTTTTAAAGCATAGGTCAATAATTGTATATGAGACTACACACTGCTACATACAAATTAACTACCAAAACACAACTTTTCAATGTTCGAAACAGAATAACCTTCCATGTAAAAGCAGCACTTTTATATCATTCTTAACTTTAGTATTCCTCTTCTTCTTCACCCTCTCCTTCAACAGAATCCATGCCAGCTTCCTCATAATCCTTCTCAAGGGCAGCCATGTCCTCATAGGGCTCAGAACACTCTCCTTCTTCCATGTCTTCGTCCACATAACAGTGGACAAAGGTACACATGGCATATATCAGGTCAAATTTGTGGTCCAGGGGAGCCCAGGCCTCAGCAATGGCTGTGCTGTTGCTCAGCATGCACACAGCTTACTGTACTTTGGCCAGATCTCCAACAGGTACCCCAGTGGGAGGCTGGTAATTAAGGCCCACTTTGAAGCCAGTAGGGCACCAGTCCACAAATGGGATGGTATGCTTGGTCTTGATGGTGGCAACGGTAGCACTGACATCTTTGGGAACCATGTCACCACGTACAACAGGCAGCAAGCCATGCACTTACCATTGCGAGGGTCACATTTCACCACCTGGTTGGCTCGCTCAAAGCATGCACTGGTGATTTCTGCTACAGAAAGCTATTCATGACAGGATTTCCCAGCAGAGGTGACAGGGGCCTATGTGGACAGAAGGAAGTAGATGTAGGGATAGGGTACCAGGTTGGTCTGGAATTCTGTCAGATCAACATTCAGGGCTCCATCAAATCTGAGGGAAGTAGTGATAGAAGACACAATTTGAGCTATCAACCTTTTCAGGTTAGTGTAGGCTGGGTGTTCAATATCAAGGTTTTTAGGACAGATGCCACAGATGGCCTCAATGTCTACCAGGAAGGTGCAGGTTCTCCAGAGTGGAGTGGGTAGTAAGGATGGAGCTGTAGAGCTCAACTACAGTTGTGGGAACCTGGGGAGTTGGGTAAATGGAGAACTCCAACTTGGAATTCTTGCCATAATTGGCAGACAGATGCTCCATCATAAAAGGTGTACCCAGGACAAGTTCCCCATCCAAAGCTGTAGAAAACCAAGAAGCCCTGAACATCTGTGCACTGGTTATCCAGTTTCCAAATTTGGTTCAAGACAAGGTCAACAACCTCCTTTCTGATATTTTGGTGCCCTTGGGTACAGTATCTTCCTTGCCTGTGATGAGCTGCTCGGGGTGGAAGATCTGGTAATAGGTGCCAGTGCGAACTTCATCCAATGACTGTGGATTCCAGGTCTACAAACTCTGTCTTGGGCACATACTTGCTAGCACCCATCTCAATGAAGATGGTACTGAAGAAGTCATCTCCTCTCCCAATGGTCTTGTCCCTTGGCATATGACCATTGGGCTGGATGCCACGTTCTAGGCAATAGAGCTCCCAGCAGGCACTGCCAATCTGGACACCAACCTGGTCAACATGGATGGAAATGCATTCACACATAGTTGCTGCTTTGTGGCTGCCAAGCAGCTGGAGGAGAGGAAGTGGAGAGATTGTTTCTTCTTATATTGCTACTCTTAGATCATCAATGTAAGAGAATCATTAAAAACCAACTCAGATAATTCTAATATCTATGTCATATTGGTGTTGTAATCTGTTTGTGGATTTTCCTTACTCAATTTTAAGCCTCTCTTCTTCTTTGCCTTGCTCCTGCTAAGGGGGGTGGTGAAAATCCTGACTCCAGTAGCCCTCCTTTGACACCACCCCAGCAGGGAGGGAAAAGCTACCCACCTGCCCCTGAATGGGGGGTAGAGGTCCAGTCTCCTGTGTGATCTATATGGACACTTGGAGTTTGGGAGTACTTTGTCATAGCCAGCCAAGGGTAGAAGTTTAGGCTCCATTTTACCTTGGCTAGAAGGAGTGGGAAGAGCACTACAGTTTTTCTTTGGGGCTTGTCGAGTACAGCAGTTATTGTCTAAAAGTATTTTTTGTTAACCTCCCTCCTTCCTATCTTTTGGCTAGAATTAAAACACTTTTTCCCAGACCTCTTTTTTTTTTTTCCCCTGCACCTGTTGACATTTCCCAGTTGCCAGATCTCTAGCACCTGTATGGATGTATAAGACAAAAAATAAGACAAAACAAAACCCCAAAACCCAAGACTATCATTACTGTGCAGTTCCTTGGGTCAAAGGTCCCTAGCCACTCTAACTTCTTTATCAAATCTTCTCTCATTTGTTTAATATGTAATGTTTAGTTATTCAAAGTCTTCTTTCATTTGTTTAATATGTAATGTTTAGTCATTCTTAGTAGGAAGAAGAAGAAAAAAGTATATTTATTGCATCTTCCTGGAACCAGAACATTCAACTATTCTATTTATAGTCACAAGGAGTTCATTCTTGTTCTGATCGTTTCCTTTTATTTTTCCTTCCAGAACATCTTATTTCATATCTTGTCTCTCTAATGACAGTAATTATAGTTGACTTTTTTTAAGTTGTCCTTTCTTCAGACAATTTTCTATATTTATTCTAGTTTCTTTAAATTCTTCTCCCTCTTCTGTTTTTCTATATTAAAAATTCCAGGAATATTTTTTATTATTTTGGTAATTTATTTTCATATTATATAAGCATTTTCCATGTCACTACCCGTCTTTCATAATTATAATTTAATACCAACTTCTGTACTCGTTCATTTCTATTTTAGAACCTATAGCATTCTTCACTTCATATTTTTAGACTTAATTTTTTTAGAGTAGTTTTAGGTTCAGAACAAACTTGAGATCAAGGTACAGAGATTTTCCATATACCCTTCCCCTATACCTGAATAGCTTCCCCATTATGAGGATTACCCTCCCATGTGAAGCATTTATTAGTAAGGATGAACCTACATAGACACATCATAATCACCCAGGGTTCACAGATTGCCTTAGGACTCACTCTTGGTGTTGTACATTTTATGGGTTTGTACAAATGGATACTGACATATTTTCACCATTATAATATACAGAGTAGTTTCACTGCCCTAAAAATTTCTTATCCTCTATTTATTCGTCCCTCCCTTGTCCCATAACCTCTGGCAACCACTGATCTTTTTATTGTCTCCACTGTTTTGTCTTTTCCAAAATGTATTATTGTTGGAATAATACAGCATGTAAAATTTTCAGATTGATTTATTTCACTTAGTAATATGTGCTTAAGTTTCTTCCATGTCTTTTCATAGTTTAATACATCATTTCCTTTTAGCACTGAGTAATATTCCATTTTCTGGATGTACCACAGTTTATTTATCCACTCACCTACTGAGGGACATCTTGGTTGCTTCCAAGTTCTAGCAATTATGAATAAAACCACTATAAATATCTGTGTACAGATTTATGTGTGGACATAAGTTTTTAATTTGTTTGGGTAAATACCAAGGAGCAAGATTGCTGGACTGTACTGATAAGAGTATGTTTAGTTTTGGAAGAATCCACCAAACTGTCTTCTCAAGTGGCTATACCATTTTGCATTCCCATTAAGAACGGTATGAAAATTACCACTGTTCCATATCCTTATTAACATTTGGTGTTATCAGTATTCTTGATTTCAGGCATTTTAATAAGTGTGATTTATTTAATTTCAATTTCTACGATGCCATATTATGTGGAACATCTTTTTATATGCTTATTTTTAAATTTGTCTGCATATCTTCTTTGGTGAGATGTTTGCTAAGGTCTTTGGCCATTTTAATTGGGTTATTTGTTTTCTTACTGTTCAGTTTTGAGAGTTCTTTGCGTATTTTGGATAACATCCTTTATCAGTTGTGTTTTTCAAATATTTTCTCCATTCTGTGACTTGTCTTCTAGATTTCCTGACATTGATTTTCATGGGGAAGAGTTTGATGAAGTCATGCTTATTGGTTATATATTTCATGGATCGTGTCTGGTGTTATAGCTAAAAAGACATCACCATGCCCAAGGGCATCCAGGTTTTCCCCTATGTTATCTGCTAGGAATTTTATAAGGGGACTCATTTTTGAAAAGTGAGACACTAAAAATTTGATTTGAATTTCTGTATAAGTGGTCAGGGCTTATCAAACATTGGGTTCATTATAGTGTGGATATGTGAAAAGTTACCTTTTTAAAAATTGAAGATGGGATGCCTGGGTGGCTCAGTGGGTTAAAGCCTCTGCCTTCAGCTCAGGTCATGATCTCAGGGTCCTGAGATCAATCCCTGCATCGGGCTCTTTGCTCAGCAAGGAGCCTGCTTCCTCCTCTCTGCCTCCCTCTCTGCCTGCTTGTGATCCCTCTCTCTCTCTCTCTGTGTCAAATAAATAAATAAAAAATCTTAAAAAAAATAAAAATTGAGGATAAAACACAATTATTGATATAGAGATGTCCCTTTCTCCTTGGGTTGTTTAGATTCTCTAGTTCTCAGATGCTGTACTGTAGTTAAGATGAGCCATAATCCCAGCTACTTCACATTCTAAAAATGGATACAAGAGAGCTGGGTGCCCAAATGTCTATGTAGATTTTCACTTCATCTTTATCTTCAACACCTGTCTTTTCTTCCCCACATCTTCTCCATTTCTTCTCTCATGTCTCCTGGCTATGCTGTCTCTCATATCCCCAAAGTCTCAAAGTCAGCTGTACGTCTAGTCTCCCATCATCAGAAGGATAGTTGACTGGTCTAAACATTCCATATCCATATTTTCTTTTCTTTTTTTTTAGGATTTTATTTATTTATTTGACAGAGAGAGACACAGCAAGAGAGGGAACACAAGCAGGGGGAGTGGGAGAGGGAGAAGCAGACTTTCCCGCAGAGCAGGGATCCCGATGCAGGGTTCGATCCCAGGACCCTGGGATCATGACCTGAGCTGAAGGTAGATGCTTAACGACTGAGCCACCTAGGCGCCCCTCCATATCCATATTTTCAACAAATTCTTATGGTTTCAACTTAGCCCCTGGCCTACTACTACTGGATTAAGCTGGATTTCCAATCCCTGAGCATTTGGAGGATTCTATGGGAAAAAGCAGATTTGCCTTTTATTAGTATTAACCTCTGTAGTCACCCAAGTTATAACTTCCTCCATTAACCAAACGATTGCTCTTTCATCGCATTTATATCTTGCAAATTGTTAGAATTATTTATCTGCTATTATCTCTTCTCCTTTTCTCTTGGTCTTTGTGAATTTTTTTTCCTTACTGACATTTTAATGGAATTTAAAGAAGAAGAAATAAGTATGCATGGTCACTAGGCCATATTAAGAAGTCTAACACTACCACTGCTTACATCTATAAGATTTGCACTCTATGTTAAAGATTGGGTCACTAAATAGTTGATACTGCATGCTAAGTGAGGTTAATTAGCTGTGATTTTCCTAACTTACCAATACTTCAGTATATTTTCTTAATGTTCCATGTTTGAAACTATTATACTTTAATCATATATGAAGGTATGTATGCCAAGACTCATGAATAATATAATCACTAATACATAATTGCATTTTTACCCTCAAAGGATCAAGTAAACTTCAAACAGACAATGGGAAGCAAAGACTATAAGTTCATTTAAGAACAAATTTATTAAAATGAGGAAAGACAAAACCATGACTTACTAATCAATTTTGAATTTGTCTTGGTAATCATAAAATATAGTGAAGAGTCACTCAAATATTTTCTAGGGCTTCATTTTTTATTAGTAGTTTGAATTCATATATTTGTACTATTTAAGGTGGGTAAAACACTCATTTTAAATGATAGTTTATTGATTTGCCCATAACACTACTTAGTTCTCACCAGCCTGTGGATTCAAATGAGCCTATTATAATTTAAATGCCCAGATCTGGCTGTTTTATTTCCCCTAGCTACGCACTCAGAACTGAAGCCCTCTTTAAGGTAACTTCTCCCATCCCTTCAAATATTGCTGGGCTATTTCAGGAGCTGAATCATCTGTCCATGGTATCACTGTGCATCATTGCTCCTTACCCTCTCAGCACTGCTTCCTTCATGAATCATCTCTTCTGATCCAAATTCAGTCTGGAACCTCAGCTCACTCTGGTCATTTTAAGATTTGACCAACCACTGTTATTTCTATGTGCCTTCGAAACTTAGCTGTAGGCATCTCCTGTGCTTGTACTAGTTGCTATATCCCAGTGTCACTGTTAATACTTGCTTTTGTAGCTTCTAACTCAGTGCTGATGATTACCACTGCTGCAGCTGGTCCAGGGTCTGCTGTGCACCACCTCTGACTTCTGCCATTCTGACAAACCCTGGGTGCACGACTCTGCTGACCCTTGCGCCTGCTGGAAAAGCCAATTCTCAGTCTGGGGTGAGGTGAAAGGGAAATCGATTCCTCCTGTATGCACTGAGAGCACTTTATGATTCCAAAGGGAATGCTGTGTGCTTTCTAACCTGTTGCAGTGTTTAATAAACACCTCTCTGGTTTCATTCATGGGCATTTTCTCTCCGAGGCTAGAACACACATTTTAGGTGGCACATCAGATGAGAATCCAGACCTAGAACCTAGATCTTTTGATCCTAATTTTCATTTGCCAGTGGTTTTCAGCTGGAGAGTGTGTTGTACCTTCACTCTCCCCGGGGTACATTTGTTAATGTCTGGAAGTACTTTGGTTGCCACCACTGTATCTAGTGGGTAGAGGCCAGGGATGCTCCTAAATGCTCTACAAAGCACAGGTCAGCTCAGCTCTCCACAAGGAATTATCCATCTCCGTGATAATATGGAAGGACCATATTACAATATGGACAGATGGACCTTATGCTAAGTGAGATAAGACAGAGAAAGATAAATACCATATAATCTCACTGATGGGTGGCATCCAAAAAATGTAACAAATGAATAAACAAAACGCAGTATCAGACCTATAATACAGAGAATGAACTGATGGTTGCCAGAGGGGAGGGAGGTTAGGGGATGGGCAAATCGGGTGAAGAGGAATTGGAGATATAGGTTTCCAGTGATGGAATGAGTAATTCAAGGGAATAAAAGGTACAGGATAGGGAACAGAGTTACTGCTATTGTAACAGTGTTGTACAATCACAGAGGGTAGCTACACTTGCGGTGAGCACAGCCTAACATATAAATTTGTCAAATTACTATGTTGTACACCTGAAATTAACATAACATTATATATCAACTATACTCAAACAATTAAAAAAAAGAAGTCAATTGCATCAGGGTTGAGAAAACCTGTCATGAGGAATACAATGGAATGGGCAGGTACACCACAGTTATGACAAAGAAATCCTGAGAACTCTAATCTCTCTGTGGATGATCTGGATTTTTTTTCTGCAAAAATAAAAGCTTGAGAGATGTTTGGAAATGAACTCACTGTGTACCTAATTTCTAAATACTGGAATGTTATAACACGTTTCCCATGTAATGTTAATAATGGCTATAGAATTTGTGGAATGACATGAGGAAACATACAGATCTAAATCCTAACTTTTTAGCAAGTTTATTTCATATAATGTTTGCCTGGCAAAAAGATTTCCTTTGGTTTAAAAAATAAATTCAAACAAAGGGAGATAACTGTCAGTTAAGATAATATGATCTAGAATAACATGCCTCCTTTCAGCTGTCTCCAAAGGTGTAAATTTTTTGCAAGTATGAAAATGTCCAAGAGCAATAGAAACAAAGGCTAACAAGAGACCTTCTGGTAGCATCTGTAAGAATTTCTGATAAATGAGAATGAATTGAGATTAAAAGCCACAGAATCTGAGTTAGAAGGCCCTGGCTGAATGGGAATGAATTAAAGAAGCCCTTAGCTTTCTTTTACTGTTTGGTATAGTTAGGGAGCACAGTGGTTACACCAAACAGAAATCTGAGAATTCCCACGCCACTTACACCCACAGCCATGGTGTGAAAAATAAACTGTGAGACAGCCAGAAATATGTCTTCTTTCTATACTCTCTATACTCTTTCTATACTCTCATCTCCACCTACTTCAACCTTTTGTATTTCATTTCCATCCATAACTTACAACATGCAGTATTGGAAGAGGAAGGGAGGGTGATAGCATTTTGTATTCTGAAATGTGTATTTACAGCCATGAAAAATACTAAGGATAGAGGCAGGCTTTCTAGGTGAGTCCCAAAACGACTGCATACTTCCAGTTCTGTCCCGTATTGTATTTGGACAAAGAAATGCATGAAAATGCTTCTTTGGCAAAGAATTTGGCCATCTCAACCTTAGCAGACATATTCTGCTCAAAAGTGTCATGCTTGGTGAGTTCCAATTTGACAATACAAACTGTTTTTAGGGATGTGGAGTCTCCATGGGATAATCTATTTCCATCTTTTTTTCAGCTTCTAGAGGCTGCTCACATTCCTTAGCTCAGGGCCCCCTTCTTCCATCTTCAGAGCCAAGAGTGGCTGGTCAAGTGCTCCTCATGCTACATCACTTTAGTCCTCTGCGTTTGCCTATAATATCTCTTTCTCTGATTCTGATTCCCCAGCTCTTTTCTTTTTCTTATAAGGATACTTGTGAATACATTGGGCCTATCTGGTAATCCAGAACAATCTACCTCAAGATCCTTAACTGATTCATATCTGCAAAGTCCTTTTTACAAGGTAGCATATTCTGAGGTCTGAGGAACCAGGACTTGAATACTTCTGGGGACCACTGAATGCCTACTACGTCGCACATCACCAAAGAGTAAGTACACAAACAGAAAACCTGTAATTTGTGGCACGTAAATTAGTCTACTGGAAAGAGAATCGATAAGGAGAGTTGAATGTGAATTTCTAGTTCTCCTAACTATAGGAAGAGTTAGCACAGCTTCCCTCAGGATTCACACTGCTCCTTCATGCTGTCTACCTGTGCAAGGCTAGACAGCACTCAGAGATGTGTAAGGTAATCCATGGACACACAACAGTCACAAACAGCTGGTTCTGCCTGAGACTACAAGCGAAAAGACTCAGAAGCAACCCTTCATCTGTACTCTCTTCAGTCTTTCCTTGTACTTCCCTTCACTGGTTTCTCTAACGAAGATGCTTTTCCAACTTGTCCTGTTAGCTCTTCCTGTTCCGTTTTTTTTTAAAGATTTTTATTTATTTATTTATTTATTTATTTATTTATTTATTTATTTATTTATTTATTTGACAGAGAGATTACAAGTAGGCAGAGCAGCAGGCAGAGAAAGAGGAGGAAGCAGGCTCCCTGCTGAGCGGAGAGCCTGATGCAGGCCTCGATCCCAGAACTCTGAGATTATGACCTGAGCCGAAAGCAGAGGCTTTAACCCACTGATCCACCCAGGCACCCCCATTTTTTTTTAATAGCTGTTGAGAACCAACATTGTGCCAAGTATGATTCCAGATACTTTAAATGTATAATCTGATTTAAATCCCTCAACAATATATAAGGTACTATTACCACACACAAATTAGGGACACTCTCCTTCTCATTCTGTCATCCCTGGTGGATTAGACCAGCACAGACTGCATTCTTCTGGCCTGCTCAACAGGGAAGAGAAGGATCACATACCAGGCACAGTGCTGATACTAAATGTATTAAATAAACTGAATGAAACACCAATGTTTTATTTTTATTTTTTCCTGATAAGACTGGGGTGGTGGGGCAGAGTTGGATATTTCTATTTCCGTTAAAATTCTTATCTGTCTCAAATCCTATCAATAGATGTCACTTAATAAGAAGTGGAAAAAGCTTGTGACTACCCTTAAGAATCATCATGAAACTAATGTTTTCAGCTGTCATTGTAATTGTCAATTGGTCAGTACATAAACAAACACAAACCGATGAGAGTCTGGAAACCCTAGCAGAACACGGAAGATAACAACAGCAAGGCAGACAGAAAAGATCCTTGTTTTAGAAAAATAAATCACAATACTTTTCCCTATTGCCATTCTTTCTGCCCACTTGTTCTTCTACTTTTATTGATTTCCTGGTCTTTGGTTTCTGTTTATCTATACATGCATTGTGAATCTGAAGAAATGAGGAACAAAAACCATTCAGTGGCAGACAAACCTGGGTTCCAGTCTTGGCTTTGCTAATTACTGGCTATATTTCTGTGATTCCATGCAAGTACTTTCTTTTTTGCATCAGTTTCCCCATTTATAAAATGGAAAGAAAATGGCCTGTCTTGAGGGGTTATTTTTGAGGTTTCGTTTATGTTACAGAGTAGATGGCCAATAAATGCTGTTATTTTGCTGATATTATTTTTGATATTGCTATTGTAATGATATTCAACTCAGCATGTTTGAGTTTGAGGATTTAATAAGTAAATATGTTGAAAGTTTTTAGAACAATGCCAAGCAAAAAAAAAAAAACCATTTCATATAAATTTTAGCTAGTACTTTTTTTGTTTTTAGCAATTGTTATTTTATTAAATCAGTTTATCTTTCCTTCATGATTTCTGCCTGCCTTTTAAAACCAGTTTTCCCATTTCTCATCTAAGCAAGTACCCAGACTTTATATTCAATTTTACTGCTCTGTAATACCAGCTTGCTTATCCTGGTAGTATTTAACACCCTTGACATGATCCATTCCATCTAAGCTCGTAACATATAAAAACACTCTTCCACCTAAATAGCCTCCTGGAATTAGCTTGACCTCTGCTGACTCTCCTTTTTTCCACCATAATGAATACCCCAGAATGACAATACCCTAGACCCTATGAATATTATAAAATCATAAAGCCAAGACATGACTTGGCAAGTTGTTCTTCTGTGCATGACAATATTTCTCTGTATCTCATTCTCAATCGTGACAGTCTAGAGTTGGGCATGACAAATATTTTCTGCAAAGGGGCCATATATGAAATATTTCAGACTTTGTAGACCAGACAGTCTGTGTGGTAACTGAGATACAACACAGAAGCAGCCATTAAAAAAATGCAAATGAGTAAGTGTGGCTGTGTACCAGTAAGTATTTACAAAAGTAAGTGACAGGCTAGATTTGACCCACAGACCATATAAGGTTTATCCCTGTCTTAAATCATGCATTGTTCTTCAGGAGTGATACTACCTGCAACAGTGTATAAACTGGATCTTGGAGGGCAGGAAAAATTCTCACTCTTTATGTACAAAGCACAGATTACATATATGTGTGTGTGTGTATATATATATACACACACATATATGTGTGTACATATGTGTATATATATATATGTATATATATACACACACACACATAACAAAAACAGATTCTGGGTTGAGTAATGTCTCCAAAAATTCATGTCTACTCAGAACCTGAATGTGACTCCATTTGGAAACAGGGTCTCTGTAGGTTTAATCAAGTTAAGATGAGGTCATACTGGATTCAAGGTGGGCCCCAATACAATGACTAGTGCATTTGTAACAAGAGGGACCTAGAGACAAGCACAATGGGGAGATTGACTGTGTTAAAGACACATAGGGAAAATGCCATACGATTGAAGTGATGCTTCTACAAGCTAAAGAATGTCAAGATCACTGGTGACCACAAAAAAAAAAAAAAAAAAAAAAGGCAAGATGGTATGAAGCAGGAAACATCCTTCTCTATTACCTTCAGAAACAGCATGGTCCTGGGCGCCTGGGTGGCTCAGTGGGTTAAAGCCTCTGCTTTCGGCTCAGGTCATGATCTCAGGGTCCTGGGATCGAGGCCCGCATCGGGCTCTCTGCTCAGCAGGGAGCCTGCTTCCCCCTCTCTCTCTGCCTGCCTCTCTGCCTCCTTGTGATCTCTCTCCCGCTGTGAAATAAATAAATAAAAATCTTTAAAAAAAAAGAAAAAAAAAAGAAACAGCATGGTCCTACCAGCATCCTGATATCAGATTTCTAGCCACCAGAATTTTGAGACAACAAATTTCTCTTGCTTTAAACAATCTGTATTAATTTTGTTATGGCAGCCCTAGAAAAATAAGACCACAAATACACAGAATATCTGTGGTATTAAAATTTCATAGGAATAGGAAGCTGATTATGGGAAAATATTTTAAAAGGCTCCCAGGGGTTGATAAAATTAAAAAAAATGTTGAAAATCATTGCTGTAGATATAATGTTTTGCTGACCAGTTCAACAGGGTTTCAGACAAGAACTAGATTTTAAAATACTTTTTTTACTTATTTAATCTGGCCCCATGTCCACCCCTTCAAGCACCATTGATTGAATTTCACCCTTAATCCTTCACTCTTGTTCCAACTAAGGAATGATGACTTTGTATTTCACCAGATGGATTTAACCTTTGCCCTGTTCACATTTATCTTCAGGGATGAAAACCTGAAATGATAAGAATTAAAGTGCTGACCCCAAATTAGGGAGTTTCTCAATGTCTGATACGGTTAAAAGTTTGGCTATTCCAATTCTAACTTCCAACAGGAGGTGGAATGAGATCTAAAAGAACCATAACAACTCCCAAATTCCAGAGCACTACTGAGCTTGTATTCATACTATCATATTATAAACTAAGCTCTGAGAGCTCGATATTTCTAAGTCTGACTTCGAGAGAAGAAAGCTGAAGGTTGGAGATGCTAAGGAATGCCCTCAAAGTTATGTATGGCTGAGTTTTCAGGTGTGGATGTGACACAGGTTACTGTATTCTTAATACTCTGTTACTTTGTATCTGAGACCCACAGGGAAGAAGATTATAGGGGAGCCACACCTAAATCTGCCTTCACAAAGGTTATGACTTTACATACATGCTCATACCAGAATGGATGATACTTGGAGGACGAAAAACAGAGTTTCCATACTCAGAAATTACATTTTTAAAAAGATTTTATTTATTTATGAGCTCAGAAATTATCTTAACAGGTCATCCAGAACATACCTGATGGCCAGCCACATATGCAGGTGGGAAACACCTCACCCCAAATGCCCCAGATTGAGCCATCTTGGGCTTAACTTCTGAGAATGCCCATCTCGCATATCAGCTTCCTATGTCCCCAAAACGGCAGCATGTTCTATTTAATAAATGTTAAGAATCTTCAATATGCTAGGCACTCTCCTAGGGTTTGTAAAAAGGCCAAAAAAAAAAAAAAAAAGAAAAGAAAAGAAAAAACACCCCCATGTTTTCCTGGAACTTATATTATAGTCAAAGTGGAACAGACATACAATAAATAAAATAAGTAAAAATGCAGAATGGTGCCATGTGGTGATTAAGAACACAGAAGAAAATGCCTGGCTCCAAAAGTTTCTGCATTTGTAAAATGAAAAGAATATCAGAACTTGCCCAACAGGATGGTAGGAAGGACTGATACAGGGGAGGAACTAACAGCCCACCATGGAACACACACCTCATTAACTCCTGTCATACGAAGAGAAACGAAGCCAGAGGTGGCACTGTGGATGGACACGGAGGTGGAGGGCTGAGGAGGATGAGGCTGAGGCTGAGAAAACTCTGGTTTGGGATCTTGCCTCTGCCACTTACTCTGTTCCATTGGAAACATGTAACCTCCCTTGAGCCTCTCTCTTTTTGTGTGTTTTTTGTTTTGTTTTTTTGTTTTTGTTTCAGTAGAATATAAAGCACAACCACGACTACTAACCACGTGGACTGGAGAAAGAATGGGATGCACATTTGAGATGGAAACTCAGGGTTAGGTGAAAGCTCAAAGTGTCATGGACATGGAATAGTTACTCATGATTCTGTGTTTTCCCCATGCCTCAGCCATAGTTGATAGGAGGCCTTTCCCAAAGTCCTAGATGGGAATACTGAGAAGACCACAAGCATTCCCATGTGGCCCAAATCTCTCTGAGGAAATGTCAAAGGACTTGATATCAGCACCAGTCTTTTACTCTTGCCATTTAATAGGGCTCTCCTCTCCAAATAATACTCTTTAAGAGTATCATTAACTATCTCTGTTTCTGGATAATTTGGATCTTGCAGTATGTCTTAGTCAGCTCAGGCTGCTGAAACAAGTATACCATAGACTATGTGCCTTAAACAAGAAACATTCATTTATCACACCTCTGCTGGCAGAGAGTCCAAGATGAGAGAGCTGGCCGACATACTCTCTGGAAAGAACAATCTACCCACTTTGCAGATGGCCATCTTTTCCTTGTATACCGTCACGTGATGGAAAGAGAGGAAACAAGCCCTCTAGTGTCTTCTCATAACAGCAGTAATCCCAATAATAGGGTTCCAACCTCATGACCCCCACAAAATCCCCACCTCCAAATATCCTCACATTACAGATGGTGGTATCAATAAGAATTTTGGGGGGGGGCACAAGCTTTCGGTCCATTGCACATATCCCCAGGAACCCCACATCCACACTTGTAACCACACCATCCAGCATTACATGAGCTTTAATTCTTACCCATAACCTTAAAGTGAGGTAACATGGCTATATAACGTGACTACCAGAGATTAATCTTGGGAAGACCTCTACCAAACCACCTGTTACTTCACAATAGTGTCAAGTGGGTTCACCTGTAAGTCCCTGCTAAAATTTCACTATATTTTTTCCTCTAAACAAGTGAACATACTTCTTTTAAAAGTGCCTATTTGCCAAGCAAGTACTTTCATTACCGAAGGTACTGGTATTGTTTGATAGAACCATTTCTCATTAGGTCTAGAATCAGAAAATCAGAAATTATGCCTTTTTCTATCTAAGTGGAATAAGGTCATATGTTTAAATAATAACAATCACAAAAACATAATTCATTAGTCCCAGAGTTGGCTCTAAATGAAAAAATAAAAAGCAAACCTATACTTTTGGTACTTTTACTATTTTAAAAATGAAAAAACTGAGACTGGAAGAGATTGAATAACTTGAACAGAGCCATATAAATGGAGTGTTTTGGAGATAGGATTTGAACCGGACAGTCTGGCTCTTCCTCAGTACGTTATACTAACTATAATGTGCCTGGCACATCAGAGCCACTCAGTAACTGCTTGCGTAAACGAATGTATCAAAGTGGAAACAACACATAATTAAATCCAAGCAACCTTCAAGAACGTAAGAATGGTGCATACCATTACAGAGCTGGGTGTATAATGAGAGGCCGGGGAAGCCATCTACACCATCTACCTCCGTTTAAAACACCAATCAGGGCTCAAGGACTAATTAAAGAATTTTCAGTACCTAGGTTTGCCATTTTATTCCTTTCCTTAATGATTTCAAATACTGACAATGGCATTTAGAAGGAATAGAGTTCACAGTTTTATACAGTGAAAGCTCATATTGAAAACTTTACAATATGGATATACCCACGAATCTTATTTCCTCATTGGGTCTTCCTACTTTTTTTTAAGACTTAATGATACTCCAAGAATTATTTGAGGAAAAGAAATAAAAAAGCAAAGGTGTTATTGCTTCTTTAAAAAAACAATTCTTGAATGATAAGTGTTAGATTTTTTTTTTTAAGATTTTATTTTTAAGTAATCCCTACACCCAAAGTGGGACTCCAATGTACAACCCTGATGTTAAGTCATGTGCTCCACTGACTAAGCCAACCAGGCACCCCACCTTTTATATATCAACAGAAAATAATTCTAAGCCAAAAGAATAGCATAAGCACAGAAAAAATTATGGGAACAAATACCATTTTCAGAAAAAAAAATGCAAGAATTCTGAAATGACTGAAAGGTGAATCACCAATGCCCTGATCCAGAGTTCAGAGCAATACCTAGGGAGATGCTTCCCTAGACCTGGACCTGAAGAGCTCCAGCTTTTCAATCTCTTTTCCATTCTGTTTTCAATAAGGCTAGCTATGGAAGGAGAGAATTTGTGGGAGGCACATGGCACTCCATATTTTCCCCAGCTCTTGAGGTAAACATTCATCCCTGCCAAGCAGAGAAACACGGGACCTAGTGTTTATGTCAGAAATGTATTATATAATAACAATCAGCTCTTGGCTTTCTGTAACACCCGTTTAGTCCATCAGTGTCTATTGCACGAATTTAAATAGAGATTATGCAAGTACCTACCATACAAGGGTGCCAACATAAATTCTGTGGTGTTTCTCAAAGCAGAGTAGTACCAGAAAAGACATGACTGTCAATTTAATTGCATTAAAACTGGTCTCTTTGGAATATTTTATTGGAAATAAAAAGGAAATAAAATTGTATTATCTTTGTTTTTTTGGCAGAATTGCATATTATAGAAACAATTTATTACTTACAAAAAAAGACCCAAGCCAATTTCAGAATATTTCAAAGATACTACATTCTAGAACTTAAATGTAAGTTCCATAGAATGGTCAATGAAGAACGTCGAGAACATCAAATTATAGCCTATATTGGATAGGAAATGTGTCCTTTTACTAATTAAATTCTGTGTCTGTGGCAAAAGAAACCTGCTCTTTAAAAAGGTATAAAGGACAATTAATCAACATTTATTTGCCCCTTTTACTCTTCTGACCATTGGTAATGTTTTTCTTCCTGTATGACTGTCTCTGAAAATATGTTTTACAGATATAATGGTTTACAGTTGCACCTTAGCATCATAACACAGCACAGAGACTTGCCAGTATGCATCAAAATGGTATTTTAGTTCCATTTCTTAGGGTCTCTTTCTCAAATCAAACATAAGTGCATTCTTCATCTGTCTTCAGTAAAGCATTTAGCTATACAGGTGCAGACTTACCAAGGAATTTCATGATAGAATAAGAACATCAAAAGGTAAGACTCTACTTTTTTTCATAATACCCTCAAAGATTTTCTTCATCTACAAAATACCACCTCATAAAGAAAGCAAGCTCAATGGCTCAAGCAATAGGTTATGCTCTTGTATTGCTCTCAAAATATGAGGAACTAGCAGACAAATGTAGTAGCAATAACTTATTTTTAAAGCATGGATAAGATGTGATTTTCTTACATGTTTTCTGAAAGAAAAAAACCAGCTGAGATTTCAGAGCATGGAATTGAAAGCTTTTTTCTCCTGTTGGAAATATAATGTAGAAATTGAGCTAGGCTTGTGCCAACTAGGACATACCTCAACTCATAGGTAAATAGCTTTTTTTTTTTAACAAGGCCGATGATAAAGAATGCAAGTACCTATTTTATATAAACATGAATATATTAATATATTAACATTAAATAAGTATATATGCATACATACATATCTCTCTATATATATACATATATATACACACACATATATATATATATACATACACACACACACACACACACAAACACAAATGCTATCAAAGATGGCTGTCATATTATTTCATAAAAGTGCCTGATTTGTCCTCTTTCTGAAGGGTGAGATGTTTCTTATAGTTGGATGACTCCAAAATGTGTTGACTCATTCAACAGGAGAGTTAAATAAAAGAAAATTTTACCCCACCATGCCTTTGACTTCAAATTCCATTTTCAAACCCTTGAAATTTCAGTGAAAAATGTTCTTTCTCTCCTGGGCTGTCAGGGAAACCTGGCTGCAGTTACGTTTCTAACGTCTGGTGCTGCTTCAGTGACAGGGTCTTGCTGATGGAATCATTCTAACTGGACTAGAAGGCATGGCCCCTGAGCCTCTGTGCTCATTTGCTTGGTGACCCCTCAACAAAGGGTGATGAATTGCTTCTTACTTTTCAAGTTTCTCAGACAGAGAGAGACTACCACAGCTTTTGGGAGATGGTTTTAAGTGAAGTTATTTTAAAATCACCGTAACTAGTTTATGGAAAATGAGTTTTACATAATTGCATACATTCATGGTATACCAGCCTAGGTTGTTTTTCTAATGGGAGAGTTTATGTATTTGCGCACACACACACACACACAAACAGCTTTGCTTTAGTAATGCTTAGTACTGTTATTTCAAATAGGAACAGACATAATGGAGATAATGGTTTTATGACAAACAATTCTTTCCCACTGGCAACACAGGTAATTTATTTTAGGAAGAGTGGACCATGTCAACTATAACATACATGCCCACTGGAATGAAAGCCTCCAACAAGAATGTAACTTGCAAGATATTAGAAGTTGTCCTGCCTTATTTACCGTCGTACCATGAGCACTTAGAACAGCAACTGGCACACAGTAGGGACTCAGTAATTTTGAATCAATGATAAAAGAATTCTTTTAATGAATTATAAAATCCTTCTTTAAACTATATGGACATATATTTGGCATTACTTATTTTTTCATTCTATGATAATTAGCACTTACAGTTAAGTTCTTATGGTCAAATATGGCCATGAAAAACATTTATCTCTCTGTCTTTTGTCTTTTTGATTATTAAAATTTTCATTACAAGACATGCTAATTTTCAACAAGAAGAAATTAAAATAAGTGAAGAATGATATATATTACTTTTAGCATATTCTATAGACAAATATTATCTTTTATTATAGAGCTGTAGGTGACAGTCCAGCTTTAAGATTATTCCCAGGTGGGCTTATGGGAAGATGGCACAGTAGGAAGACCCCGGACCTACCTTGTCCCACAGTTACACCTAGATAACACCCACACTGGTGTAAATAACCTAGAAAACAACCGGACAACTGAAAGAACAGACTGTCCACAGCTAAATGTAGAGAAAAGACTTCATCAAAGAGGGCAGGAAGGGTAGAGATGCCATTGGGAGCCAAACTGACCCCCAGGACTATCCACAGGAGGAAGGGTCCCTGCAAGCAGCCAGAGGGAAGAGGAGCAGATCCTATCCCAGGGAACCTAAGCATAGGGGACCCACACTGGAAAGACAAAAGCCCATACCATTTGGCTTCACAAGTTTATACATTCAGTGGGGATCAACACTGGGAACTTTTAACAATTAGCAGCTTTGGTCTGGGAGAGCCAGAGGGTGACTAGAAACTGAGTCCCTGCCTTTGAAGAGACAGCACAACCAATAGCCCCTCAGATATATAGCACAAAAGGTGATTTGGAATATGCCTCAGGTACACAGAAAGGAGATTTTATTACTGAGATTTATTTACTGTGCTAGAGAGGCAGGAATCTTTAGCAAACCTCCAAAAACAAAAGAGCTGGTGGTCATGATTTCCTTTTTCCACCTCCCTCCCCACTGCTTCCCCACCAGACCTAGATACAGGCAAACATGTGGGACCCAACAGGTACCAGCACAGCTCCAAAACAGTCCATCTAGGTTGCGAACAGCAGGTCCAGCCCCTGTGCTTTTTTTCAGACCTGTGTCTATCAGCCTGCCCTCAGTAGCTCTCCAAGGAGGCTCCAGGATGTCCTCCTTACCACAGCAGACTGGCACAGACTTTGCTAACACCATGTAGTCTGCCCCTCCAACCTGTCCTTGGCTCAAGTCCATCCAAAGCAGCACCACAAGCATGGCTTTGTGCAAGCAGCCCCAACAGGGGCCAGTATCTCTCCAAACTGAATCCTGCCACAGGGAGTGAAGAAGGCCACCACATATACACCCATGAGTTCAACTTTGGGCTCAACAGCAGGCTGGAAGCAGACATCTGGTCTGACTGAAGGCCCCACTTCAAAACAACAGCTTCTCAGGGGATGATACAGGAAAAGTGCCTTGCAGTTAGGTGCTCCTACACCACTAGCAAATGCCAGGTCAGACTCAACTTTAGCCTAAAGCAGTCTCAGACTGGCCCACTAACAACACAGGAACCAAACCTTGCCCAAAAATAGACAAACAGAGCCACTGCCAATGACTGGACTGAAGGAAAAGTGGCTCAGCTACAAGAGCAGGGCACTACAAGACTTCTTCTTCATAAGGTCACTTACTTGCAGTAACAGGAAATGTAGCTGACTTTCCTAATACATGGAAACAGATACAGAGAGTTAGGTAAAATGAGGAGACTAAAGATTATGTCCCAAATGAAAGAATAGGATAAAACCACAGCAAGAGACCTAAGCAAAATGCAGAAAAGAAATATGCTTGTTAGAGAATTTAAAGTAATGAACATAAAGATACTAACTAGCCTTGAGGAAAGAGGGGAGAATCTAAGTGAGACCCTCAACAAAGAGATAAAAAGCATAAAGAGAACCACTCATAGATAAAGACTTATTAACTGAAATTAAAAATACATTAGAGGAATAAATAGTAGACTAGTGGAAGTAGAAGAATGGATCAGTGACCTAGAAGACAAAATAATGGAAAGCAATCGAATTGAAAAGTAGAAAGAAAAATGATTAATAAAAAAGTGAAACTAGATTAAGGGAACTCAATGACACCATCAAGTGTAATAACATTTGCATTATAGGGATGGTAGAAGGAGAAGACAGAGAAAAAAGGGCAGAAAAATTATTTGAAGAAATAATAGCTGAAAACTTCCTGAATGTGGGGGAAGCAAACAGAAATCCAGACCAGGAGGCATGGAGAGCCCCCCAAAATATCCACCCAAGGAAGGCCACACTAAGACACATGCAGTAATTGAAATGGCAAAAAATAAAATAAAATAAAATAAATCCTGATAAAGAGAGATTTTTTAAAGCAACAAGAAAAAAGAAGACAGTTACTAACAAGGGAAACCCCATAATGTTATCAGAAGATTTTTCAGCAGAAATGTTGAAGGCCAGAAGAAAGTGGCATGGTATAGTCAAAGTACTGAAAAGGAAAAAATCTTCAGTCAAGAATATTTTATCCACCAAGGCTACCATTCAGAATAGAAGAAGACATAAAGAGATTCCCAGACAAGCAAAATTAAAGGATCTCATGACCAGCAATCGATCCCTACAAAAAAATGTTTCAGGGTAAGTGTTGAGAGGAAATGAAAAACTATAAGAAGGAGTAAGAAAAGTAGGAAGCACAAAATAGCAAAAATAACTATATCTGTAAAAATCAGTCAAAGGACTCACCGAATTAAAGGATGCAAATATGACAATATAAGCCCAAAAACAACAAGGAGAAGAGTAAACAACTAATGCTTTTAGAATGGGTTCAAACTTAAGTGATCATCAACTTAATGTAGACTGCCACATGAATAAGATACTACATATAAACCTAATCACAAATAAAAAAAAAGTAATATATATTAGATACACAATAAAAGAAAAGGAATCTAATTATATCACTAAAGAAAGCCAGCAAAGGGCAAAAGAAGAGATCAAGAAAGGAACTGAGAAGAACTACAAAAACTGCCACAAAACAAGTAACAAAATGGCAATAACTACATTTATATCGTTAATTACTTTGAACATAAAGGGGCTAAATGCTCTAATCAAAAGACATAAGGTGATGGAATGGATAAAAGACCAAGTTCCATCTTTTTATTCCCCACAAGAGATTCACTTCAGACCTAAAGACATGTGTAGATTGAAAGGGAAGAGATGAAAAAGCATTTATCAAGAAAATGGAAATGAAAAGAAAGTTGGAGTAGCAATACTTGTATCAGACAAAATAGACTTGTAACAAGAGACAAGGAAGGATACTACATAATCAGAAAAAGAACGATCCAAGAAGAAGATACAACAATTGTAAAAATTTATACACCTAACATAGGAGCACCCAAATACAAAAGGGACCTAATAAAAAAGAATAAAGGAAGGAATCGAGAGTAATAAAATAATAGTAGGGGGTTTAACACCCCATTTACACTAATGGACAGATCATCCAAACAGAAAATAAATAAGGAAACAGCAGCTTTGAATGACACATTGGAGTACATGCATCTAACATATTCACGACAGTCCATCCTAAAAGATCAGAATACACATTATCTTCAAATGCACATGGAATATTCTCTAGAATATATCACATGTTAGGCCACAAACAAGTCTCAACAAACTCAAAAAGATTGAAAATCATACTGTGCATGCTTTCCAACCACAACACCATGAAACTAGAAATCAGATACAAGAAATAATTCTGAAAAGAATACAAATACACAAAGGTTTAATAACACTCTACAAAACAATGAATGGATCAACCAAGAAATCAAAGAGGAGATCAAAAACACATCTAGACAAATGAGAATGAAAATACAACAGTCCAAAATCTTTGGGATGCAGCAAAAGCAGTTCTAAGAGGAAAGTTTATAGCAATACAGGCCTACTTCAAGAAACTAAATACTACTTCAAGAATCTAAAATAAACAACCTAACTTAATAACTAAAGGAGCTAGAAAAAGAATAAAAAAATAAAACCCCAAAACCAGAAGAAGGAAGGAGATAATAAAGATTAGGACATTCATAAATGAAAGAATCTAAAAAAACAACATGACAGATCAATGAACCAAGGAGCTGGCTCTTTGAAAAGAGTAATGAAATTGATACATTGAGTCTTTAGCCAGATTCATCAATAAAAAGATGATGGGGGGCTAAAAATAAAAGATTAGAAATGAAACAGGAAAAATAACCAACATCACAGAAATACAAAGGATTATAAGAGAATTTATATGCCAACAAATTGGAGAACCTAGAAGAAATGGATAAATTCTTAGAAAAATATAACCTCCCAAAACTGAATTAGGAAGAAATAGGAAATTTGAGCAGACCAATTATAAGCAATGAAATTAAATAAGTTATCAAAAAACTCCCAACAAAAGTACAGAATCAAGTAGCCTCACAAGTTAATTCTACCAAGCATTTAAAGAAAAGTTAGTAACTATTCTCAAACTATTCCAAAAAGAAGAGGAAGGAACTCTTCCAAATTCGTTCAACGAGGTTGGTATTACCCTGCTACCAAAGCCAGATAAAAACACTATAGAAAAAGAGAATTATAGGCCACCGAGATCTCCGAAGAACATAGATACACAAATTTTCAAGAAAGTATTAGTAAACTGAATTCAACAATACATTAAAAAAATCATTCACCATGATCAAATGGATTTATTCCTGGACTACAAGGGTGGTTCAACACTCAGAAATCAATCAACATAATCCATAACATCAACAAGAGAAGAGATAAAAACCATATGATCATAGGGGCATCTGGGAAGCATAGTTGGTTAAGCATCCAGCTCTTGGTTTCAGCTCAGGTTGTGATCTCATGGTCATGAGATAGAGTGCTGTGTTGGGATCCATGCTCAGCATGGAGTCTGCTTGAGATTCTCTCTTCCTCTGACCCTCCCACTCATGCTTGCTTTCTCTCTTTCTCTCCCTCTAAAAATAAATATATCTTTTTTAAAAACCCATATGATCATTTCAGTAGATACACAAAAATCATGTGACAAATTACAACATCCATTCATGATAAAAACCCTCAACAAAGCAAGTTTACATCAAAGCAATGTATACATCAACATAATAAAGACCTTTTACTAAACACCCACAACAAACATCATTTTCAATGGTGAGAAACTGACAGCTTTTCACTTGAGATGA
The DNA here is from genome assembly GCA_002007465.1 of Ailurus styani. Classification (NCBI taxonomy): domain Eukaryota; kingdom Metazoa; phylum Chordata; class Mammalia; order Carnivora; family Ailuridae; genus Ailurus; species Ailurus styani. The sequence continues at coordinate 753,771 of LNAC01000544.1, forward strand.
GGAATAAGACAAGAATGTCTAATCTCACCACTTTTATTTAACATGGTACATCATGTCTTACCCATAGAAGAGAGACATGTATAGGAAATAAAAGGCAAATAAATGCATAAGGAAGTAAAACTCTCAGTATTTGCAGATGGCATGACACTATATATAGAAAACCCTAAAGAATCTACCAAAAACTATTAGAATTGATAAACGAATTCAGTAAGGTCACAGGATACAAAAATCAGTATATGGAAATTCATTGCATTTCTATACACTAATAAGCAGAATAAAGAGAAATTATGAAAGAAATCCCATTTACAATAACACCAAAAATAATAAAATGCCTAGGAATAAATATTAGCCAAATAGGCAAAAAGACCTGTTCTCTGGAAACTATAAAACATTAATGAAAGAAACTGAAGATGACACAAATGGAAATGTAGTCCCTGCTCATGGATTGAGGGAAAAATGTTAAAATGTCTGTATTATCCAAATCAATCCACAGATTTAATGCAATCCCTATCCAAACACCAATAGAATTTTTCATAGAACTAGAGCAAATAATCTTAAAATTGGTATGGAACCACAAATGACCCTGACTAGCCAGCCACAGCAATTTGAAAAGGAAGAACAAAACAGGAAGTATCACAATCACAGATTTCAAGATACACTACAAAGCTGTAGCAATCAAAACAGTATAGCTCTGGCACAAAAAAAAAAACAAAAAACGAAAACAAAAACAAAACCAACACACAAACAAAAAACAGACACATAAATCAGTGGGACAGAACAGAGAGTTCAGAAACAAACCCATGATTATATGTTCAATAAATCTAAGACAAAGGAGGTAAAAATATCCAGTGGGGAAAAGACAGTCTCTTGAACAAATAATGTTGGAAAACTGGACAGCTACATGCAAAAGAATGAAAAGAGTGAAACTAAATCACTTTCTTACAACATATACAAAAATAAACTCAAAATGGATTAAAAATCTAATATGAGACCTTGTACCATAAGTATCCTAGATGAGTGCACAGGCAGTAATTTCTTTAACATTGGCCACAGCAACATTATTCTAGATATGGTTCCTGAGGCAAGAGAAACAAAAGCAAAAATAAACTAGTGGGACTACATCAAAATAAAAAGCTTCTGCACCACAAAGGAAACAATCAACAAAACAAAAAGATAAGGTACTGAATGGGAGAAGATATTTGCAAATGACATACCCAATAAGGGGTTAGTATCCAACATATAAAAAGCATTCATACAACTCAGTATCACACACACAAAAACACCAACCATACAAATATCCAATTAAAAATGGTCAGATGACATGAACAGACATTTCTCTAATACAGATGGCCAATAGACACATGAAAAAATGTTCAACCTCACTAATCATCAGGGAGATGCAAATCAAAATCACAATGAGATTTCACCTCACACCTCTCAGAATGGCTAAAGTGCAAAATACATGAAACAACTGTTGTTGAGGACTGGAGAAAAAGGAACGCTCATGCCCTGTTGGAGGGAATGCAAACTGGCGGGGCCACTGTGGAAAACAGTATGGAAATTCTTCAAAAATTAAAAATAGAATTGCCATATGATCCAGTAATGCCTCTACTGGGTATTTACCCAAAAAATATAAAAACATTCATTTGAAAAGACATTTGCACCCATATATTCATTGCAGCATTATTTACAATAGCCAAAATATGGAAACAACACGAATGTCTAACGATAGATGAACGGGTAAAGAAGTGTTCTATATACAATGGAATATTATTCGGACATAAAAAAGAATGAAATCTTGCCATTTGCCACAACATGGATTGATAATGAGAGTAGAAAGTTAAGTGAAGGAGGTCAGTCAAGACAAGACAAATACCATATGATTTCACTTATATGTAGAATTTAAGAAACAAAACAAAAAAGAAAACAAGAGACAAACAAAAGAGCATACTCTTAAATATAGAGAACACACTGGTGGTTACCTAAGGGAGGTAGTTGGGGCATGGGTGAAAGAGTTGAAGGGGATTAAGAGTATACTTAAGGTGATGAGTACTGAGTATAGAATTGTTGAATTAATATATTATACACCAGAAACTAATATAACACTGTACATTAATTACGGTAGAATGTAAAAAATTAATTAATTTAACAAAAGGTAATTGCTATGCATAAACTCTATAGGAGTCTAGGTATAATGATTTTAAAGACAATACAAGGCTACATATTGATGTATTTAACTTAAACATTAATTTACCACTAAATATTTAATGTTAACTTGTTAAAGTCCAGCATTGTTTTAGGCACCAGTAATGTAATAGTAAACAAAGTGAACAGCCTCCTGCCTACATGCTGTTTTCATTCTAATGAGGGAAAACAAGTAGTCAAAAATAGATTAAAAATCATATAATAGTTTTAAAGGTGATTATTATCATGGAGAAAAATAAATGGGTTAGTGGTAAGGCTTTTGTGAGGCTTACAACTAAAGTAGCCAAGACAAGTGACTTCTGAGTAGAGACTTGAAAGAACCTAAGAAAACAGAAACAGTAAGTCATGTAGATAACTGGAGGCTGGTGGGGGGGGGAGGGGGGTATTCCAGGCTGTGGAAGGAGCGAGTGTGAGTCCCCAAAGCAAAAACATGCTAGTTTCTATAAAAATAAGGAGGCTAAGATGTCGAGCAGAATGAAAGATGAGTGGACATTAGAAAATGACCTCAGAGAGACAACAAAAGCCATAAATACAGTAAAATGTGTTTAGAGTTTGGACATTCTTTGACAGTAGAGCTGACTTTTTTAAGAGGGAGAGAGCACAAACCCCGAGAGCATAAGTGGGAAGGGCAGAGGGAGAGAGAATCTCAAGCAGACTCCCTGCTGAGTATAGTCCAATGCAGGGCTTGATCCCAGGACCTTGAGATCATAACCTAAGCTGAAACCAAAAGTTGGACACCCAACTGCACCATCCAGGTGCCCTGAGCTGATATGTTTAAAAGAAAGAGAGGAATCCATGGTTTGGGGGCTATATACTGGAAAGATGGACTTTATATTAATTGATGTGGAAAAGTTACATGTGGACTAAACATGAAGGGTGAATTTTCTGATAGATTGAATATAGGAGCTGGTGAACCAGCAAAGAATATGAAACTCAGTGGATACTTGTAAAACTAAAGAGGATCTAAATCTATAGTGAATTTTATCACACTCACTCCAGTGTATATAATAACCGTAAAAAATCATCAAAGTAGTATTTTCAAATTATTTACCTTTATCATTGAACTATTCAACACACCAGAAGACTGTGTAATATAAAATTATTTAATCTATATAAAGCAAACTTTGTTATTAATACACACCATAAAACACCCATATATTCCCTTGCAGTCAGGATAGAAGCCTACATTATCTTAATATCAAATTGGATGTCTGTGATGATTCAGTAGACGCTGGATGTACAGATGTTTGTGTTTCTTAAACTCATAGATTGGATTATTTAAAAATTTGAAAGTAAGTTTCAGACATGATAATTCTTGTCTCTAAGGGACTTCAGAGGGCGCCTGGGTGGCTCAGTGGGTTAAAGCCGCTGCCTTCGGCTCAGGTCATGATCCCAGGGTCCTGGGATCAATGCCCGTGTTGGGCTGTCTGCTCAGCAGGGAGCCTACTTCCTCCTCTCTCCTCTCTCTCTGCCTGCCTCTCTGCCTACTTGTAATCTCTCTCTCTGTGTCAAATAAATAAATAAAATCTTTAAAAAAAATAATAAGGGACTTCAGAGTGTATTTCCTTAGAATAAGGACAGTCTTCTCTATAACCACACTATGACAACCAAGATTTCTAACAATAATACAGAAATATTAGTCAACACACTATATTCAAATCAGGTGCCCCAAACCACCTGTTTATTACTTCAATCAAGACTACAGTCATGTAACCCTCTTTACTTCTGGACTTTAATCTGAACAGCAACTCTGGCACTGAAATTTTTGTAGCACCCAGAAAAGTTGTCTTACGGAATGTCTTTGGATTTGCCTTAATTCCTCATAATTCTTCCCAGGCTTATATTCTGGCGAGAAGACTACATAGGTAACATATTTCCCAAAGCATCCTATCAGGAGACATGATGCAGGTATGTCCCATTAATGACAATAGTAAATACCAATAACAAATGGTAAAGATAGCACCTGTCAGATTTTAGACTTTCAAAAGTACGTTTTTCCTTTCTATTTAAAACATTTACGGACTGACACTCTCATGGACGTGTGACTATTTTCTTACCCCAGGACTATTCATGCAATGTCCCTAGCAAACATTAGATTATGTGAATTGTATTTTAGGTTGGTAGTTGCACAAAATGATTTTCTAATTCTGTCATTCAATTTGTATTTATTAGCTGGCATTTCTCTCCTCTTTAACTCTATCACTGTAGACTTCCGTGTTACAATCCATTAATATCACAGTATTATTATTTATTCATGCTCAGTTTGTCAGAAAGTTGAGCATTGGGAGTCCCTTCTAACTGGCTCCTGCTCTCTCAGCATCTCCCCATCAACTGCAAACTCTCTCTCCAAGATTCATCCTGACATGGAACAAGCTATTCTCCAACGGGCCCAGAATCCTTGTTAAGAGAAGGATTTGGCTTAGAAATCAAGATCTAGACTTGTTTATTAGACCTTGTAGAGGGAGTAATCAAGACTGAGATTGATGCCCAGTGATGCCCTCGCAGAAGGGCTATGTGAACAGAGCTAAGAAATTGAGTTTTAAGAAATTACAGGTCATACTGATATCTCAACATCAAATCATACATCATAGGATTCTTCCTCAGCACTCTACATTTGAATCTTCCTTCTCCCATAGTAAAATATAACTAGACTCACTTATTCGCTCTGTCTTAAAATATGCACAAAATAGTTCCAGAATAACTCATGGGTTACTTAGAAAAGTGTTATTCAATTCATGAATATTTGATGTTATTTTTTTTCAGATAGCATTTTGTTATTTCCAGGACTATAACCTAAGCTGCCTCTTTCTGAAAACAGGTGTTTTGTATTTTCCCAAAAGCAGTTGTTTAGGGTAAGAGATACCAGTCAACATGATCACAAGTAGTCTTTTAATACAAATATTTGGATTTAATATTTTAAATATTTTTTGAATACATAAACATCTATATATTTCAAAATTCAAAACCACAGAAAAATGTAGTCAGGTAAGAATCACTGTGATCCCTATTGTATCTTTTTCCTAATTATTCCCCATAGTTAACCATTCTTATTAGTTTTTGGTTTATCATTAGTTCCTGTTTTACTTTTTATAAATTTCATCAAATAATGTACTTCTCAAAAAAATTCTGTCTTTGGGCGCCTGGGTGGCTCAGTGGGTTAAAGCCTCTGCTTTCGGCTCAGGTCATGATCTCAGCGTCCTGGGATCGAGGCCCGCATCGGGCTCTCTGCTCAGCAGGGAGCCTGCTTCCTCCTCTCCCTGTCTCTCTGCCTGCCTCTCTGCCTACTTGTAATCTCTCTCTCTGTGTCAAATAAATAAATAAAATCTTTAAAAAAAAATTCTGTCTTTTCTACAAACTTCACATACTTTATAAGATCTTTGCATTTGTTCTGTTTAGTTAGCAATGAATGGAGATATTTTTCACTTCATTACTCTATCTTTCTCTCACTCTACATTTGCATAATATTCCATTGCTAGTATGTGCCACAGTTTATTCTACTCCTGCCTCTAGTATTTTCTTCATACAAATAATGCTTTGTATGTCATTTTGTGTTTGTGGAGAAGTATCTTCAAATACATTTCTAGAAGTGTGTTTTCTGGGTCCAAAGGTGAATGCAAAACCAGTTTTGTTATATTTTACCAGATTCCTTTCTATAGAAGTTGTTTTATTTTGCAGTCCTACCAGGGAAGTATGTCAGTGTCTGTGTACTCACAGTATGTTAAGGATTTTTCCTCATACCTTATGGGAACATAACTTACTATAAAATGTATTATATAACTCATTTAAAAGGCCAAGCAATAGACTATATGCATCCAGTCATTTAAAGAGTTTGGTTTTGTCAAATGAATAGACAAAGAGGTCTCTGTGTAAGCAGTGACCCCTAAACAGGAAGATGCATGTATACTGCTGTTAACAACACAACTCCTTCACGGACACCAGAACTAAACTGTTTTCACGTGTACAAGAATGTTCAAAGCAATGTTAGAATAACCAAAATCAGGAAACATCCAAAATGTATATTATAACAAAAAATGTTTAAAATCCATACAATTTTATGCAGCACAGAAAATGATGAGCATACATTCACATACAGAATAACGTGGATGAACCTTGGGAACAATCACTCAAACAATGCTGAAGGAAAAAAAAATCTAAACTCAAAAGTCTCGGATAGCATGATAACATTTTTATAAAACTGAAAGCAAAGAAAATAAAATTGTATATGTTTTAAGTTGTGTGATGCTTAATGAACTTTTTCTCTTTCTTTCTTTCTTTTTTTTTTTTTACTGTATCTGGGAAATACTATATACAAAACCCAGAACAGTGGTCACCTTAAAGAGAGGTATGGCATTGTGAAGAAAATCAATAGTTTCTCTGGCATAGATAATAATTGAGTTATTAAATTCCAGGGTACTTTTCTAGTAGGTTTTATTATGATGAATCATAACTGTTACATGTAATATGTAATGGATACTGCTAATGCTTCACCCTCCTCTCTTCAGACCCTGCTCACTGTTTATGTTTCTTTTTAGGCTTTTCTATCTTATTGATTATAAAAGCTCTTAACTATACTACTTTTAGACAATTGCCATTAGCCTAATAGAATCACTTCAGTTCTATGCACAGAGAACCAACAGTATCTGCAAGCTCATTTCCCTTGGGGTGGCCCTTACCTAATGAAGAGAGATCAATGAAAAGAGAAATAGTTCTACTAGACATTTCTTCCCTATCTCCTTTGTGAGTTCTCTTTCATATTCTTGCCCTTCAATACTGGGATAGATTGGGTTCTCAGTCTTTGGTCTTCTTTCCTTTGTTATCTATATTTTGTTTTTTGTTTTTTTTTATTTTTTTAAAATTTTTAAAAAATATTTTATTTATTTATTTCACAGAGGGAGAGAGATCACAAGGAGGCAGAGAAGCAGGCAGAGAGAGGGGGAAGCAGGCTCCCCGCTGAGCAGGGAGCCCGATGCAGGCCTCGATCCCAGGACCCTGAGATCATGACCTGAGCCGAAAGCAGAGGCTTTAACTCACTGAGCCACCCAGGTGCCCTGTCATCTATATTTTGTACTTCCATGAATACATATTCTCTCATGGTTATATGATCATGACTCAAAATTATACCTTTTGTCTAAATTCTGTATCAAACTTCAGACTTGTATATGTGACTGCCTAATTAACATCTCCTCTTCGATGTTTAATAGGCCCTTCAAATTCAACAAATCTCACAGTGAGAACCTAACAGTACTCATAAACTTATCTTCTCACAAAGTTCCTATTTCAGTATATTCTTCCAGCCTCTCAGGCCAAACCATCAGAAAGTTTTGGCATTTCTCCTGCAGGAAAGGGTTAGTGCACTAAACCAGCGTTGTTCAAATCTTACACATTCCAAAGGAGCATTTGTCTTCAGGACTGGCCCTTCTGGGAGATGAGCTCTGAGCTCTTAAATATTCTACTTGATAAGACTGTTTTTGTATGCTTGAGACCTTAGGCCATTGCTGTACCAGTCAGACCAGATAAGTCTGGCCTAACAATGTAATTTACGGTATATCAGAGTTCTGCAGAGAGACAGATTCAATAAGATACATAAAGATATACAAGGGCAGACTTATTCTAGGAATTTACTCACATGGTTTAGGTGTCTGAGAAGTCCCAGGATCTGTGCTGTAAGCCAGAGAACCAGGAAAGCCAGTGGTGTAATTTGGTCCACGTCCAAGGGCCTGAGAACCAGGAGACTGATGGTGTAAGTTCCAGTCTGAGCTCAGAAGTCTGAGAACCAGGAACAATGATGTCTGAAGGAGAAGATGAATGTTTCAGCTCAAGCAGAGACTTAAATAAAATTTCCTTCTTCTCCCTTTTTGTACTATTCAGGCCCTCAACACTGGCATTAGTGAAGGTAACCTTCTTCACAAATGCTAATCTCTTCCAGAGGCACTCTCATAGACACATCCAGAAATGTTCACAAGGCAAATATCATGGATCGAAAGACTCAATGTCATAAAACCATCAATGCTTCTCAAATCAATCTATATGGTAAATGCAATCTCAATCAAAATCAAAGACTAAGAAAAACTAAGATGATCTTGAAGAAGAGTGGAAGACTATTGTGCAATTAACTTATTATGAAGCTATAGAAGGACAGACATGGATAGAGAAACACACCAATGAAACAGATCATCACCAAAGAGACTCACATTTATATGGATACATCTAAAGAGAAATGATTGTCAACTAAATAAATGCTGATTGAATATTCATATAAATACAATGCATTTTTGCTTATACCTCACACTATACACAGAAATTGATTCCAGACGAATTATAACCTAAATCTGAGAGACAAAACAAAGGATCTTCTACAAGGCATCATAGGAGAAAGTCATCTTGATTTAAGATAAGTCATTTTAAATAAGAAAAGTAGTAATAATTGGTAAAGAATTAAAATTAGCAATGTCAATCCATCAAAAACTGCCATTTATAGAATGAAAAGTCAATAGAAAAAATAGGCCTGGGGCTTGAACAGAGAATATTCAAATGAACAATAAATAAAGAGTTTGGAGAGGATGTGGAAGTGACACTTATGTACTATTGCTGAGAAGGTAAACTGGTTCTATGATCTGGAAAACTCTTTCCCAGTATCTGCTAATGCTCGTTGAACATAAACTTCATGCCCCAGCTAGTGATGGACATATCTATGGAAAAGCATTCCAGCTGCAGGAAATGCAAGTCCAAAGTCCCCAAGACACTTGAATAACTGAAGCATCTGAGCAACAACAAAAGGGCTAGTGTGTGTACTTTTTTCTCTTTCAACCCCTTCCATCATAATTAGCTCATAAAGAGATGAGAGGTGTCCTGTTCACAGATGTGTTCCCAGCAGTTAGGGTTGTACCTGGTGTATAGTATAAAAGCTCAATAAATACGTATGGAATGAAGGAAGGAATACATGAGAGAGAGACACATCCAGTTTCCTTGCTTTTCATTAGTATATCTCTTATTTTATTAGTGCTATAAATCTTTGCAGTGGCCCCCGTAATTAAAGCATGACCTCTTCTGCCCAGGATTATATTTTTTAAAGTGTTTTTGGTGGGACATTAGTTCTACAAATGCTCATCAAAACAAAAACCAAACCAAACCAAAACAGGTCTCACAATCCTATATGGAAACTCTGCTTACCATACCTCCTACCTGAAAAAAACCCACACTGTACTTTAGCATATTAAGATATAAAAATATGTAAAAACAAAAAAAAATGTAAAATACAAAAGTTGCAGAGTGAGTTCTATGAGTTAAAACTATAGCCCTTTTAATTTTTCAGGTATTTCCCAGACTGATTTGACCCTGGAACCGTTTTAGTTTGTGTTTATTAACATTTTGAGAAAGCCAGTGCTCCGCCCTATGCTGGGAGAAATTAGAAAAACACTGATAAACAGGTCTTGCTGTTAATCATTCTGCTGGGGAAAGGCAGAGTAAAGGTCAAAGACACAGGTAAAAAGTAGTTCGTTAGGTGACAAGGGGACCAGAGGACCCCTCCTCTCATCCTTTTTCTTTGGCAAGGTTTTGGGTAAGAGCCATGGCTTCAAAGGGGGGAAATGGGTTAATGAAGCAGAGTGAAAAATAAATAAATAAAAATAAAAACACAGTGTCAAGATTTCCACAGAACCAGTTCTAAAATTCCTGTTGCTCCAAAGACCATAAAAGAGTCTAAATACAAAATGAAAGTGAATTGAGGCAACTTCCACTGGGACAACACCAAGAGCTTAGCATCATCCCCTGCAGTCCTTTCCTAACGCAGAGCGAGGGCAGATATTCTTTATAGCCATAATAAAACATGAATGGAAGGATGAAAAGGAGTGGGAGCATCAGTAGCGATTACCCTCATAGCTGAGCATTTGCTGTGTGGCTGAAAGGGCGTTTGGTGGTCTGAGAAATGACTCCTACATTTCCTCTCTTCTCATAATGTGACTTCGAAATTGCTCCCACATTTCACAAGTGTTCCCCATATATTTTCAAGTCCAATATTGCCTTTTCTGAGATGTGACTCTGGTTACATTCAGGATCCATGCTTTCCTCGAAGATTAAGCATTCTTAATAGCACGTTTTGTTACTAGAAAAAAAAGATCTTTTTTTTACTCAGCATTACACAGACAAGTCATATCTAATTCTCTGAAGTGAAAGTGCCATAAAAGATATATACATATACATTCTTTCTGCTAAATTGGTGTCATAAAGCTGTATTACAAATACGAGTAATGCTTTTCTGGGTGATGTTTAGAACCATACAATACAGTTCAGAGACATTTTGGTTTCTTCTACCTTTGCAGGATAAGGCATTAAAAGAAATCATTACTATGTATTATTGAAGATAAAACTGTTGGATTATGGCATTTTTAATATGGTGAACCTAGGCCAAATACTGCAGCTAGCATTTATTTTATTGCTTTTGATATCTCTCATTTAAGGTCTCTCAGAAATGAGGAATTCCAGTGAAGGCCATCTTGAAGTTTATTCATATAATCTCTACAAGGTAAAATCTCAATAAAAATTTATGTCACCTATTCAATGAGAAGACAGGAAATGGAATCGTACTTGAAGACATTTTTAAATGGTCAATCAGGTATAATTTAACTATTGTGTGATTATCTTTATATGAGTAGAGAAAACAGGATGTGTTTTCAAGAAGTGTCCCGTTGATGCCTTTTTATTCTACAGAGAACTGGAAGTTATTACAACATTCCACACTACACCGATTATAGCAAAACAATTCAATAATATAGTTAAAATGTTATCTGGGATCTATAAAAATATATTAAGTCTCCCCCTATCTTTTTGTGGTTCAATGGTTCTTTAAAATCTCCGCATGCTAGAATACATACATGATAAGGAAAACATATATTATTAAAATTCTGTGGAGAACTGCTTCTATAATATTATTAAATGCTGGATAGATATTATGTTGAATTGTATGGAAAGATACTTAAGTTTGGAGACAAAAACAATAAACTTTTCTAAATTTTTTCCATGATTTGTGTAACTACATATGTGAATAACACAAACCTCTTCAGTTCCTCAACAGTAAGTAGAAATTATGCTACGGTCACATGGATGTTATGTTTAAATTTTTCACTGAACAACTTGGGGAAAATATATACATATACATATGTATATTCCATATAATAAAGATTTAACTAAATATGAATATGCATATACTATGCAAATTAATGCTAATCAATAACATCTGTCCACTAAAATTTTAGCGGGGGGGACTCTTTCACAGTTTGCCTCCAATCAAACTTACTGCATATTTATCTATCACCCAGGTAACTTCTTATCTGTCCAGTAAGGAAAGCTTCTCCCAGGTACCTGCACAGTAACATCAGTGTCTCCTCCGGAACTGTGTCCTCTCCATGTCTGTTCTTTCTGGACAATCTTATCCACTAATTTGACAAAACAGTAATGTCTCCAACATTTTCTAACTAAATATTTATCATGAAATCCAAACACCACTTGTCCTAATTCACTGGACAAGCCCCTCCCCACTTTGGTTGTCCTATAAACACATCAACTCCAATTTCCTACAACCAGAATTATTAAAGCCATCAGTGTTTAGCCCAGATGTCAGAGTGTATTGATGGGTCATACAGTTAATGAGCTAGGGAAAGTCGGCTCGCCCTGCCTTCTAAGAGGAAGGTGGACCCCATGTGACTTCAACCGACTCATTAGAATATACTCATATTAGAAGTATTTCTCTCTGAAGTTGTGTTACCAGATTAAGCAAATAGAAGACAGAGGTCCCAGTTAATTTGGGATAGTTGATAAACTAGGAAGATACACACACACACACACACACACACACACACACTACATAGAATAAATATGTCTCATATAGTATTTGAAACATAATTATAACAAATGGATAAAGCAGATACAATGACTGAAAACACTTGTTTTCTTAGTTAGGGATATAAATAGTGTTAGCTACATTTTTAATGCTTTGTATAGATTTGTTGCACTTTATAATTGTATCTTTCCTAAGTTTTACTGATTAGTGCTTGATAACAGTTTGGATAACGACTACAACATATTTTCCATCTGTAGACTGTGTTTTATTATTCAGAGAGAAACTTTATCCCCCTTCCCAAATACATTCCTCTTTCTGGCTCATCCAGAAACTGAGGAGCAAAAGTATCTCTACCACATTTATCAATTTAACCTCATTACACTGGGCATGGATATTTCTTAAAGAGGAAGCAAATAATGTTTTAAAAAATCTCAGCACTGACATTTAATTCTCTATACCTAACTTTAAAAGAATGTAGTATCTCTAAAATAAATTCAGCATCCATTCTATTTCCTGTTGGCTCTCCATATGTTCTGAATTTGCTCCCATCTCTGCAACCTTTAGCACGCAGTTCCTTATGCTTGCCCTTTAGCACAGACTGCTCACTCCAGTGTTTGAACAAGTTCAGCTGCTCCGATGACACACTCTTCAGTAAAACGTTCCAAAGTTCTAGCCTCTAATACTCTCTTCATCTCTGAATGTTTACGGAGCTTCTAGTATCATCCACCCGCATTCACATTTGAGTCAACATCAACGCTGATCTTTAGTTGCTTTCACTGAGAAATCTTACTTGCACAAATAGTTTATGAGATCATGCAGGGGGAAGCTAGCTTAATACTTATTATACAACACCACACATGGCACAATGCCCTCCAATAAGTTCTCGATGAATGAGCTACCTATTCAACTCTTGTAAACTTTTAAATAAAGAAAAAAGTCAGAATAGGTAGTTAGGAGTTATGTTTTGCTTTGAGATTGTATTTATAAATACGCAGTAGGCATAAATTAAATGGTGATGTACATGAACCACTGCTGCCCTTGTAACTTTTTAGTGATTCTGTCATATTGCTCAATGGAAGCATAATAAACCCAATTTTAGAAAATTTCTGAAATGGAAACAAATAGAAGAAAAAAACCTTATAATTCTACTCTTCTCCTGTAGTCCATGTAAAGCAAGTGATTCATTTCCTTTCTCCTTTGAATATACAATATTAAAACCAAAGTTTATGTAAAATTTTGAATCTGGGCTTTTTTTTCACATGGGATTATACTGTAAGCATTTTTCCATTTATTAAATTAGATGCATGAGGCTGAATAATTATGTAGTGATCTTTAATAAGGATAAATAGCTATTATATATAAGATTTTTGAAAATGTAGCCATGACTACAATTTGAATAATTCCTTATTAGAATTAGCAATACATGGTCAAAGTCATGCTTTATTTAAATCCTCTGATGCAAATTTACAAACTTATTTCCAGAAGGTTTGTGGCAATTACACCCTCATTAGCAGCCATTTTAACACATTCTGATAATATTTTTGTTCATTGTTTACCAATTTTACATGTGAAATAGCATATTATTTTTGTTTAACTTGTTTTATTATATTTTAAAGTAAATGTACATTTACATGTTTTACTCTTATTTCAATGTAAGAGGTCTTTAAAAGTTATTCATACTCTTTGGTTGTCCTTAGTGTTGCAAATAATTTTCTTATTTGGCATTAACCTTCAGAGCTTTAAAAGAAGTGGCATAGCATGGTGGTTAAGAGAAAATGGCTTTCCTTTGTACTGACAGCTTGCACATACAAGTTGACTTTTTTGTGTCCATGTTTTTCCATATGAAAAAGGAGGATAATAATAATAATACCTATTTCATAAGGATTTTTCAGGATAAATTAGTATATGTACAAAGCATCTTACAGTTATACCTGGAATACTATAGTTTCCAATAAATGTTACCTATTATCAGGCACAATTTTTTTAATTAACATAAAATGTATTATTTGTTTTAGGGATACAGGTCTGTGAATCATCAGTCTTACATAATTCACAGCACTCACCATTGCACATACCCTCCCCTATGTCCATAACCCAGCCATCCTATCCCTACACTTCCACCCCCCAGTAACTGAGATTGAGTCTCTTATGGTTTGTCTCCCTCCTTGGTCCCATCTTGTTTCATTTTTTTCCTCCCTTCTCCCCACGAGCCCCTGCCCTGCCTCTCAAATTCCTCTTATCAGAGAGATCATATGATAGCTGTCTTTCTCTGATTGACTTATTTCACTTAGTGTAATACCCTCTAGTTCTATCCATGTCACTGTAAATAACAAGATTTTGTCTTTTTTGATGGCTGCATAGTATTCCATTGCATAGCTACACCACATCTTCCTTCTCATCTGTTGATGGACATCTAGGTTCTTTCCATAGTTTGGCTATTGTGGACATTGCTGCTATAAACATTTGGATTCACGTCAGGCACAGAATTTTTTAACCACTTTCACTGAGATATAATTCACATACCATATAATTTGCTCAAGTGTTCAAAATTCCTTGACTTATGGTATATTCACAACATTGTACAACCATTACCATAATCAATTTCAGTCAAGATTAGAATCAATTTGAGTATCTTCATTACTCCAAAAAGAAACCCTGCAACTCTTAGCCATAATTCCCTGACCCTATTCAGCCCTTAACAACCAATAATTTACTTTTCATCCCTACAGATTTGCCTGCTATGTACATTTTATTTAAGTGGAACTGCAGTTGGGGCACCTGGGTGACCCAGTCAGTTAAGCATCTGTCTTTTGGCTCAGGTCATGATCTCAGAATCCTGGGATTGAGCCCCATGATGGGCTCCCTGTTCAGTAGGGAGTCTGTTTCTTCTTCTCCCACTGCCCCTCCCCCCTGCTTGCATTCCTTCTCTCTCAAAAATAAAATCTTTAAGAAAAAAATAAATGGAAGTGCAATTACAACAGTCTGCAAGCCTTTTTGTCTGGTTTCTTTCACTTGGCATGTGTTTTCAAATGTTATTCATTTTTGGGGTGTATCAGTCCTTAATCACTCTTTATATTTCAATGATATTCCATTGTATCAATATACTACATTTTATTTAGTTATCTGTTAATGGACATTTGATTGTTTTCCACTTTTTTGGCTACTATTCATGATACCATTACAAACTTTAACACAAGTTTTTATCTGAGCATGTTTTCATTTGTCTTGGGTATATTCCTAGGAGTGGAATTGCTAAGTCTTATGGCAGCTGTAAGTTTAATCTTTTCAGGAACCTAAAGAGTGTTAACCTGAGTCATTGCATTGTTATATAATCACATCAGCAAGAGGGTTTCAACTTCTCTCGTATTTGTTAATTCCTGCTATTATCTGTCATTTTTTTTTCACAGCCATCCTAGTGCATACAAAGTGGTATCTCATAGTGGTTTTGTATTCTCCTTGTGGCTAATGATGTTAAACCTCTTCTCATATGTGTTGTCTACTATACATCTTTAAAGAAGTACAGATTCATATCCTCTGCCTATATTTTAGTTGGGCTACTTGTCTTTTTTATTATTGAGTTCTTTTTATATTTTAGATGCAAGTCCTTTATCAAAGACATGATTTGCAAATCTCTTTGCCCATCCTGGAGGTTGTCAAAGTGCTATTCCTTGCAGCATACACATTTTCAACTTCAATGACGTCCAATTTGTCTTTTTCTTCCTTTTGTTACTAGTGTTTTGGTGTTATAGCTAAGAAATCATTGCCTAATCCAAGGTCACAGATTTAAACCATATTTTGTTTTAGAAGTTTGACAGTTTTAATTCCTTATACTTAGGTTTTTGATTCATATAAATTTTGTAGATGGTGCGAGACAGTGGTCCAAATAAATTCTTTTGCATGTGGACATCCAGTTGTCCCTATACTGTTGGTTGAAAAAACTATTCATTCTCTATCGAATGGCCCTGCCAGGCTTGTCAAAATTTAGTTGACTGTAAATGTGAGTTTATTTCTGTACTCAATCAAGTTCTGCTGATCTATGTATCAGCCCTTGTATAGGTAACACATTAATTACTGTAGCTTTGTAGTAACATTTGACATTGGGAAGTATATCTCCTTAAACTTAATGCTTTTTATATAAAATTGTTTTGCCTCTTATAGGTTCCTTGATGTTCTCCATGAAGTTTAGGAATAGTTTACCAATTAATGCAAAGAACACAGACTTTGATGGGGTGTGTGGTGAAACTGTACACCAATTTGCAGAGTTAAGATTTTATTTTTTTATTTATTGGATGGAGAGAGGCAGTGAGAGAGGGAACACAAGCAAGGGGTGTGTGAGAGTGAGAAGCAGGCTTCCTGCTGAGCAGGGAGCTCGATCCCAGGACCTTGGGAACATGACCTGAGCAGAAGGCAGACGCTTAACTGACTGAACCACCCAGGCACCCAAATTTGTAGAGTTCTATCTTAAGTCTTCTTATCAAAGAATAGGTGATGGCTTTCCATTAATTTAGACCTTTAATTTCTATCAAACAGAGTTTTTCAGTTTTCAGGGTTGTCCAATACAATGTTGTCCAACTACAAACTGTAATGTTTTAGTATAATTTTGAATAGACTGTCAAGAGCAGATATTTTTGCCATGTTACTCACCTTAGGGAGAATGTTTCCAGTCTTTCTCCACCAAGCATAATGTTGGCTATGGGTTTTTAGATGTCCCTTATCATGCCAAACCATTCCCTTCCATGCTTTAATTTTTTTTTATCATGAAGGATTATTACACTTTGCAAAATTCTTTACTAATGTCCACAGAAATAATCATGTGATCTTTTTCCTTTTTTCTATTGACATGATGTATTACATTAAATGATTCTTGGATGTTAAACCAACCTTGAATTCATGGGATAAATACCACTTGGTGATAGTGTATAATTTCTCTACAAGTGCTGGTAGATTATTTGCTCATATTTTAGCCAGGATTCTGTGTCTAAACTTACAAAATATATTGTTCTATAGTTTTATTTTCTTAATATCTTAACTGGGTTGATACCAGGGTACTACTGGTGTCAGATAATAAGTTGGTATGGGTTTGCAATGCTATTTTTTGTAGAATTTGTGGAGAACTGTTATTTAGTGTTGTTAAATGTTTGATAGTATTCACCAATAAAGCCTTCTGCTCCTGGACACTTCTTTTTGGGCATATTTTTAATTATTAATTCTTTTTACTTGTTTTAGCCTGCTATGGAATAAACTGTATTCACTTTAAGTTCCTGTATTGAAGGCCTAACCAACACTGTGCCTATCCTTGGAGACAGGGACTATCAGGAGGTAAATGAGGTTAAATGAGGTCATAATGATGGGACCTTGATATAATAGTATGTGTCTTATAAGAAGAGGTATCAGGGAGCTCTCACTCTCTCTCAACTCCATGCATGACCAAGAGGTCATATAAGCACACAACTGAGATGGTAGCAGCCTATAAGCGAGGAAGAGGTCTCACCAGAAACCAATCATAACGGCACCCTGATCTCAGACTTCCAGACTCCAAAACTTTCAGAAAACAAATGTTTGTTGTTTAAGCCAACCAGTCTATGGTATTTTCTTATGGCAGCTCAAGCAGACTAAGACATGGACCTGTTATGATTTTCCCTTTCTTTTTAATTCAGTTTCATTATATTTTTTATGAATTTATTCATTTCATCCAAGTAACCTAATCTGTTTGCATACAGTTCATTGTATTCCCTTATAACCTCCCCTTTTTAAAAAATAATTTCTGTAATATCAGTAGTATTTCCCTTCTTTCACCCCTGATTTTAGTAATTTGAATCCTCTTTTTCTTGGTCTATATAATGTTTTGTCAATTTTGTTGATCTTTGAATTTTGGTTTGTTGATTTTTGTTTGTTTTCTATAGTTAGTATCACTTATTTCCCCTTATCATTGTTATTTACATCCTTTTGCTTTATTTGAGCTTTCTTTTCCTCAACTCTTAAGATGGGAGGTCAAGTTGTTGATTTGAGAGGCTTTTTTAAATGGCTTTACATCTATAAATTTCTTTGTAAGCTCTACCTGCATACCACTCATTTTTGTATAGAATGTTTCCATTTTAATTAATCTCAAAGCATTTTAAAATTTCTCTCGTAAGTTCCTCTTTGTTCTGCTGGCTATCTAATGTCATCTACATATTTATAGGTTTCACAAATCGTATTCTGGTGTGAATTTCTAATTTCATTCCATTATGATCAGGAAACACTATTTAAACCCATTTAAATTTGCTCAGGTTTGTCTTAGGACCTCACATATATTTTATCCTGGAAAGCGTTTCATGTGTACTTGAGAGGAATGTTTATTCTGCTTGAATTTGGTAGACTGTACACAGATGTCTGTTAGGTCTCCTACTGTGCAAGTCTTTGACTTCTTTGTGGATATTCTACTTTTTTTGGCCATTATTAAAAGAGGGGTATTGAAGTTTCCAAGTATTATTGCTGAATTCTCTACTTCTTCCTTGAATTTTGCCAACATTTGCTTTGCATATCCTGAGTCTCTATTGCTAGGGGCATATATGTTTCTGTCCTATTCTTCTGAGGGACTGATTCTTTCATCATTATAAAATGTCTTTATCACTATTAAAAGTTATTGATTAAAAGTCTATTTTGTCTGATATTAGTATAATACTGCAGCTTTCTTGTGATGGTTGTTTACATACTATATTTTCATCTCTCCTTTTACTTTATACCCATCTGTGTCTCTGAATCTCAAGTATATCTTCCATAGACAGTTTACAGTTGGACCTTGAACGTTTGTATCCATTCTAACAATCTCAGACTTTTGATTTGTGGTTCAATTGGTTTCCACTTAGTGTTATATGGTTGCATTTACCTTTGCCATTTTTCTTTTTTATAATCTATATGTGTTATGTGATTTTTCTTCCTTTTTATCCTTTCCTGCTTTTCTTTGTATTAAGTGATTATTTTCTAGTACAACATATTAATTCCTTTAAAGATTTTTTCCATAATATTTTTGAGGGTTTTTGTGTGTGTGTGTGTGTGTGTGTGTGTGTGTGGTTGCTCTAGGGCTTATCACATATATCTATCTAATCTATCTATATATATATAGTTAAAAATAGATTCCAGAATTATATTAATTCTGCTGAGATATAGAAATATTACTTCGATAATGCTTTATTCCCTCTTCTACATTTGGTACTATTTTTTATTTATATTTACAAAGATACGTACATATATGTACATAACATAAACATGTTTATAAAATTAATGTCACTTTATATCATTTATGGCTATTAAAGAAACAGAATGAAAAGAGAGCAAGTGTGTTTTTAGAGCTTGCTACACTTCCCTTCTTATTTACCACTTCTGGATCTCTCCATTTGTTTCTGTGGATTCCAATTAAATCTGGTATTTCCTTCAATACAGTTTTTTCCCCACTCACCTCCTTTGTACTATTACTTTAACATATACTGTATTTCTATATGTTATAGGCTTGAGAATGCATTTTTATAGATATTGTTTTATACTATTTCTTTTTAAATCAATTAAGAGAAAAAGAAGAAAAATGCTTTTATACTTTTATGATTACATAATTTTTTTGTTGTTTCTCTTTATTTTCTTGTGTGGACTCAATTTTCTGTCTGTGCTCACTTGCTTTCAGCCTGAAGAACATCCATTTCTTGTAAAGCAGGTCTGCTGGCAGCAAATCTCTCCATTCTTGTTTATCCTGGAGTGCATTTTGTCTTCATTTTTCAAAGACAGGTTTGCTGAAGATAAGATTCTTTGTTGATAGTTCTTTGTGTCCTTTCAGTGTTTTTCCAAATGTCATCCTGTTTTCTGGATTCCTTTGTTTCTGCTAAAAGTTAGCTGTTAATCTTATTGGGGTTCCCTAATAATTGAGGAGTCATTTTCTCTTGCTACTTTGAAGATTTACTTCTTGTCTTTGGTTTTCAACATTTGTACAATGATATGTCTATTTATGAATCTTTGTTCATTTATCCTTCTTGGAATTTATTGAACTTCTGGGATGTATAGATTGCTATTTTTTTTAATCTTTGGGAAGTTTGCAGCCATTATATTTTGAGTATTTTTTTCTCTTTTATCTTTCCTTTCCTCTTCTTGTATTCTATTACACATATGTAGGTGTGCTTAGAAGTCTCCCACATGTCTCTGTGGCTCTGTTCTTTTCAACTGCTCCTCATTCTTCTGATGTATAATACCCACTGATCTCTTCTGAAGGTTTGCTAATTCTTTCTCCCGGAGTTCACATGTATTTATGAACCCCTCTAGTGAATACTTCATTTCAGTTGATGTACATTTCAATTCCAAAATTTCTATTTGGTGCTTTTAAAATAACTTCTATCTTTTTCCTGATATTCTCTTTCTGATTTTATATTTCCATAATACTCATAGTCTCCTTGTGCCTGATTTCTTTTCTTTAGCATACTTATCATGACTACATTGAAATCTTCTGACATCTGGTCATTCTTACCAACAGTTTTGTTGACTTTTTCTTCTCCAACATATAAATTATATCTCATATTTTTTTGTTGGAAAAGAAACACTATAAATGATATATTGTAGCAATTCTCAATATTTATTTCCTGTGCATACTCACCACTGCTCCACCCTCTAAAATTGGCCATTTCTCCAAAGAGCCCTGTTTTCTCTTATAGGAGAATGGTTTTAGAAACTATTATCTGGGTGATAGCTGAATGCTCATTGCTACTGCGTACTGTAGTTTCTAGACCCTCTTAGCTAACAGAATAAGGAGATATATATACACATATCTATAAATAAATCTAGGTGTAACCATCTGTATCTATATTAAGTCAAACATGAGTTCTTACTGATTTGCCCAATTATGATAATTACATCAATCATTTTAGACTCCTCTCCTTGCCTATGTATAAATTTCCACTACAACAGTGAGAAACGGGCCCCTACTGTTCACCATCCATTGTTTAATTGTTGAGTTCCAGTATCCATGTGTAACAGCATCAGACTGATTAACCTGTAACCCCTGGGATGACCTTACCAACTAAAGTATAGTAGGTTGTATGCAGTTCACTCCGTCTTTAGTTTTATAGATGTCTTTCATTTTAAAAGTTACTTAGATCAGCACCTTTTCCCCAACTCTTTCAATGAGGTTGTTTCATACATTTCTAATACCATTAGATTCTCTTGTCACAGTCTGCATTCCTTCCTGAGATCCCCTGACCTAAATGATTTTTTGTTGTTGTTCATTTGCTCTGTAAAGTTCTACGGGTGTTGACAAATGCATACTGTAATGTATCCACCATTAGAGTATCATACAGAATAGCTTTACCACCTTAAAACTCCCTGTGCTTTACCTATTCATCTCTCCCAAATCTCTGGCAACTAGTGGTCATTTTACTGTCCCTGTAATTTTGCCTGTTTCCGAATGTCATCTCGTTGGAACTGCCCAGGATGTTCACACCGGCTTATTCAACTTAACAATCTGCATTTAAGTTTCTTCATGTCTTTTCATGGCTTCATAGCTCACTTCATTTTTTCCTGAATACTATTCAATTGTATGAATGCAGCACTATTTATTTATCCACTTATTTATTAAAGAACACCTTGGTTGTTCCAGGATTGATGATTATGAATGCCTCTGTTATAAAATCATATATAGATTTTTTGTGAACATGAGTTTTCAAGTTAATTGAGTAAATACGTAGGTGCACAACTGCTGCTTTTTATGGTGAGATAACAACTAAAACAAAAAAACAGTCAAACTCTCTTCAAAGTGGTTATACCATTGTGCATCCTCACCAGCAATGAATAAAGGTTTCTGCTTCACTGCATCATCATCAGCATATTGCACTGTCAGGTTTTTTGTTTTCTTTGTTTTTAGAAAATCTATGTAGAGGTATCTCGTTACTGCTTCAATTTGCAGCTTACTAATAACAGATAATACGGAGCATCTTTTCCTATGATTACTTACTACCTGTTTTTCTTGTTTGGTGAGATGTCTATTCAGTTCTTCAGCTCATTTGTAACTGGGTGGTTTGTTCTGTTATTCTTGATCTTAAAGTATTCTTTGTGTATCTTGGATATAGGTCCTTCATTATAATATGTGTTTTATAAATATTTTCTCCTAGATTTGCGTCTTACTTTATATGCTCTTAACAGTGTCTTTTGTAAGCTTTTAATTTTGATCAAGTTTTGTTTATCAGAATCTTTTACTCTCATGGATCATACTTTAGTTTTGTGTTTAAAAATTTATCAGCAGCCACAAGGTCAACTACATTTTCTCCTTAAATTATTTTATATTTTATAGTCTTACATTTTACATTTAGGTCTATAATCTGAGCTAATTTTTGTGAAATATGTAAATTCAGTGCCTAGATGATTTTCTTTTACATAAATGTCCAAATTTCCCAGAAACACTTTTTTGAAAGCCTATCCTTTCTCCATTGAATTGCCTCTGTTTCTTTGTCAAAGTTCAGTTGACTATGTTTATGTAGACCTATTTCTGGGCTCTCAATTCTGTTCCATTGATCTTTGAGTTTATTATCAATACCATTCTGTAACGATTACATGATGTCTTGATTGTATCGCTTTGTAACAACTCTTAAAGTTGAGTCGTGTGTCTTCTAACTTTGCTATTCCTCAGTATAATATTAGTTATTGTGGGTATTTTTTCCCAGGTATATAAATTTTAGAGTCAGTTTGTGAGTATTTACAAAATGACCAGCTAGGGTTTTTTGTTTGTTTGCTTGTTTTTTGTTTTGTTTTGTTTTGGTATTGCATTGAATCTATAGTTCAAGTTGGAAAGAAATGACATGTTAACAATATTGAATATTCCCATCTGTTAAACAGAATATCTCTTTAAATATTTGTTTACATTTTTGACTTTTTTCAACACAGTATTGTAGTTTTCTGCATATGCATTGTTAAAAAAACTCAAAGGATTCAGAAAAGCTATTACAATCGTGGTTATTGTTTATTACAGGATACTCATTAGATAAGGAAAAAAGGCCTATTGAGTGTAATCTATTAAAAAGTAGCCCCAAGCTTCCAGGTGTGTTCTCTTAGTGGAGTCAGGCAATACACTTAATTTTCTCAGCAACAGTGTGTGACAGCTTGTGCAACTTGCTGTCACCCAAGAAAGCTCAGTCAAGTGTAGGGTCCAGTATTTTAATGGAGTTAAGTCACATATGTGTGCAGTACTTGCAAGACTGGCTTTACTAGCACAGACAACAACTCCTCAGAGCAAAATATGTGTTCACCACTTATCATGTTGGTTAGCATAAATTATATGATTGATTTGGTAGCATTTGGTCCAAGGCCTCAGGCATACAAAAATTGCCATTAACAATAAAATGCATTTTTAAAACAATGATAATAAACTACATTATCAAACAAGGGTAGCACAGCCCCATACTTTTCATAGAAAAACACTCTTCCCAGGCAAACAGTCCAGGATTGCCCAGGGTCCACACAATCGTTAATCCTGAAGATAGCATCTTAACACAAAGTGCAGAATTTGAGCAATGTAGGCCTATGAGTTATCCCTTTCCTGCACACTGGAATAGGGAAGCATTGGTTTTATATATTAATTTTGTATTCTGCCAAAATGCTCTCATGGTTTATTAGGTCCAGGAGTAGTTTTTTTTGTTTTGTTTTGTTTTGTTTTGCCAAATCTTACCTACTTTCATTTCCTCTTCTTATACGACTGGAACAAATTCCACTTGGTTGTAATGTCTGATTCTTCTGATGAATTTTTGGATATACTTTGATAATATTTGCCCAAAATTTTTATGTCTATGTTCATGACAGATATTGCTCTGTAGTTTTTTGTCTTGTCATGTCTTTTTTTTTTTTTAAAGATTTTATTTATTTATTTCACAGAGGGAGAGAGATCACAAGGAGGCAGAGAGGCAGGCGGGGGCGGGGGGAAGCAGGCTCCCCGCTGAGCAGGGAGCCCGATGCGGGCCTCGATCCCAGGACCCTGAGATCATGACCTGAGCCGAAAGAAGAGGCTTTAACCCACTGAGCCACCCAGGCGCCCTGTCTTTATTTGATTTTGGCATTAGGGTAATGGTGGCCTTGTAGAAAGTGTTAGGAAGTGTTTCCTTACTTCCTCTGCTTATATTTTCTGGAAGTGATTGTAAGGAACTCGTGTTATTTATTCTGTAAATGTTTGATAGAATTTACCAGTGAATCCACCTGGGCCTGGTGCTTGCTTGGTTTCTTTCCTTTGTTTTTAGTTTTTGTTATTACAGTTTTGTTTTGCTTTTTGTACGGTTAATTTTTTTATATAATTTCTTTGTTAGACATAGGCTTATTCATATTATCTATTTTTCCTTGTATAAGTGTTGGTAGAATGTGTCTTTCAAGGAATTATTCTATTTTACCCATGTTACCTAATGTGTGGACAACGAATGGCCTGTAATATTCTTTTACTAACTTGCAATGTCCATGAGATTAAAGTAATGAATAACCCTTTTTCTCATTTTTGATATCAATAGTGTTTTCTCTTTTTAATGTGACTAGTTCATGAACTTTAATATTCTAAAATAGTCTTAGCTTTAATTTTTCTGTTAATTTCTGTACTTATTTTTATTTCTTGTTCATTCAGTTCAAAATATTTTTACATTTCCCTTTACATTTTTTTGACTCCTGCTTTATTTAGAAAGGTGTCTGTCCAAACATTTTAAGATTTCCAGCTATCTTTCTGGTATAGACATGGTGTAATTCCATTTTGATCTGAGAACATACTTCATAGGATGTCTGTTATTTTAAATTTACTAAGGTGTGCTTTATGGTCCAAAATGTGGCCTATCTTCTGTAATGTCCCTTATGAGCATGTGATGAGTATGTATTTTGTGGTGGAATAAAGTATTCTATAAATGTCAGGTAAATCTAGTTGAATGTTGGTACTGTGCATTTCAACTAAAACTTTATTGATTTTTCTATCTGTTGGGTTTACCAATTACTCAAATGGAATTGTTTAAGTCTCTGGCTCTAATAGTGATTTTATTACTCCTCACAGGTCTATCAGGTTTTGCCTCACATATTTTGATTGTTTTTAGGTGTGCACATATTATGGATTCTTGTATCTTCATGGTTATTGACCCCTTTCTCACTATGCAAGGAACCTCTTAAACCCTGATAATTTTCATTGTTCTGAATGAAACATGGCTTTTTTTGGAACTGATACAGCAACACCAAGTTCTTTTGAGTAACACTGTCATGGTACATTTTTCTTTATTTCTGTAGTTTTAACCTATCTGTGTCTTTATAGTTAAAGGTGGTTTCTTATAGAAAATGTAGAGTTGGGTCTGATTTTTATATCCATGCTGACAGTTCTATTCTTTAATTGATGTATTTAGTCTGCTTACATTTAAGATAATCATTGATACATTTGAATTAATATCTACCATATTTGAAACTATTTTCTATTCATTGTACTTGTTGTTTTTCTTTTTTTAGTCTTTGCCTCTTTTTTTGCTTTGATTTTAATTATTTTATAAAATTCATGTTCTCTCCTCTCTTAGCATTTCAATTATGATTATTTTGAAATTCTTTAGAGGTTACACTAGAGTTTTCAATATATATGTAAAATTAACCTAAATCCCCTTTAAGTAACACTATACTGCTTCACGGAGAGTACAAATACATTTTAACAGGGTATTCCCAATTCCTCCCCACTATACCTTATGTTTTCCCCTACTATAGGTTGTAACACTGCTCCGTTCACGTCACTTATCCATATGTTGTAATTACAAAATGCATTATTACTTTGAACTATTATATATTAAATGAATTAAAAATAAAAAAGTAAAAATTTATTTTATCTTCATTTTTTCCTGACCATCTTCCTATCTGTAGTTAGATACAAGTTTTTGACCAACATCATTTTCCATTTCTGTATAGCACTACTTATAAAATTTTTTGCAACAAAGGTCTATTGTTAACCAATTTCTTAGTTTTTGTTTATCTAAAAAAATCTTTAATTATTTTTTAGTTTTGAAGGATAATTTCCCTGGGTACAAAATTCTAGAAAAATGTTTTCTTTTACTTTAACACTTCAAATATTTCCATACACTGTCTTCTTGTTTCTGTGACTTCTGTGACTTGTTTCTGTGACTCCAAGTATGTTGAAATTCTTACATTTGTTCCTATATAGGCAAGGTGTGTTTTTTGTTTTGTTTTGTTTTTTGCTTTATATCTTGACTTTCAAGATTTACTCTGTGTTCTGTTTTCTGTGCCTTCAAATGATATGCATAAGTATAAATATTTATCCTGTTTGGTGTTCTCTCAGCTTCTCGGATCTGTAATTTGGTATCTTTCATTAATTTTGGAAAATTTTCAGCCATTATTCCTTCAAATATTTCTTCTGTCCCTTTTTCTCTTTTTTCTCCTTCAGGTAGTCCCATTGAGCATCTGTTATGCCTTTTGTAGCTGTTCCAGTTATTACATGTTCCATTTCATTTGTTTCACTATTTTTCTCTTTATCTTTCTGTCTGAAAAGTTTCTATTGACATTATCATCAAGCTCTCTAATTCTTTGCTCAGCTTTGCCCAGTCCAATAAAGAGGCCATCAAAAGCATTCCTCATTTCTCTTACAGTGGTTTTGATTTCTAGCATTTCTATTTTGTTTTTCTTGGTTTGATTTCTTTCCTAGCATTTCTACTTTTCTGTTTATATTACCCATCTCTTCTGGTATGTTGTCTACTTGTTACATTAGAGCCCTTAACATACTGATTGTAGCTATTTTACATTCCTTATGTTATTATTGTACAACCTGCATCATATTTTAGACCGGTTCTGATACTTGCTTTTCCTCTTAAGACAATGTTTTTCTTGAGTGTTTGCATGTCTTAAAATTTTTTTGAAAGCCAAACATAATGTACCAAGTAACAGAAACAGAGGTAAACAGGGGTAAAGTTTAGTGTCAAGTTTTATGTTGATGTTGACAGGAGCTAAGTTATGTTTAAATGTTTTCTATAGCCACAGATGCCAGAAGCTTCAATTTCTCCTAGTGTACTTGTTTACCCTCTTGTCCTTAAGTTTTCCTAAGAAATCCTTCTTTTTTTTTATTTTTTTAAAGAGTTTATTTATTCATTTGACAGAGAGAGAGAGATTACAAGTAGGCAGAGAGGCAGGCAGAGAGAGAGGAGAGAGGAGGAAGCAGGCTCCCTGCCGAGCAGAGAGCCTGACGTGGGCCTTGATCCCAGGACCCTGGGATCATGACCTGAGCCGAAGGCAGTGGCTTTAACCCACTGAGCCACTCAGGAGCCCTAAGAAATCTTTCTTAATTAGAGTCTGTGACTTGTAGCTCTATCAATTGTAATCACTCGTATTATGCTGTAGTCCCACTGATGTGGTGGAAAGACCGGGAGGGAGTAAACATTCTACAATGTATAAATGGAATTGAGTCCTTGGGTTTTGACCTTCAGATTTGTTCCTTAACCGTTTTTTACTTTCCCTTAGGTAAGAGAGAAAGACTATAGCAGTTGGACATGGCTAAATGCCATTTCCCCAGGGAGATAAAGCTCTGGAGAAGTTGTTTCCCTGGATGGTGGGCCTTTGATATGTAATTTTCTGTTTTCTGTCTGAAACATAAAAAGGATTGTTGTTGGAATTTCTCTGTGAAATTAAAGCCAAAGGTATCTTATCATTTCTTTATGATTTTTTTAAATTTTCTTTCTTTTAAGAACTTTCTCATGCCTCTAGAAAACCCTTGTAGTTGGTAGATATTTGTCTATTTATATTTATATTTAGGACTTCAACACTTAGGACTTTAATACGTTTGGTTATTATGTGTTACGAATATTTACATGAGATCTACTTATTTAACACTATTAAATTATTTACCTTCTAACTGAATAATGGTATCTCCTATATCTTATGTTAGAATTGTGTTTATTATTGGGTCTATTTCTGGCATTTCTATTCTTTTCTACTGCTTTGTCAATTAACATTCAAACGTTTATTTATTTGATTATAGCTTTGTTCTTACATCTGATGAGGTTAATTTTGCCCAACATACAATCACTGCTACAGTTTTAAATTTCTTGGTTCTTCTTGGTTAAATTTATTTGAATTGGATTGGATACATAAATGTACTACTTTACAGAATATTAAACATATCCTCAATTCAACAAAAGAAAACAAAGAAACTGTGATTTGAATTGCATTAAGTTTATGTAATAACTTCAGAGAAGTTGATATTTTACTGCCTCCCATACAATAATTCAAAAAGATGAAAAATAAAATTTCTTGCCTAATCTAGATCCCAGAATCCTACCATGGGGTTGGCAATGCTCTACCAATAATAGTACTGGCCACTAATAATAGTTCTCCTGACTAGTCCAATAGCTGTGGGGCATGGGAATTAACAGAAAAGGAACTGGAGAAATAGAAGAAGGAAAAAAGAGGAAGAAATAATAGGACATAGAACCTATGCTGCACTGAATCTCTGTCAGAATACAGCTAGTTTGGTATTTCTTGAGTATATAGGAAAATTAACATACCTTTATAATTTTATATTATTTATTTTATTTATATTAAATCTATGTATATATTTACACTTAAAATATTATGTCTGTGGGTGTACAGTGATTCCTTTTCCCCCAGGAATATTTACATAGGGTTTGCTGATTTGGGTTTACCTTTTACTAAGTAATGAAAAATTAGAAGAGGGATGCATATCATTCAGAAATCAGGTAAAATTCCTAGAGAAACTATACTCTTATAGTTTCTATGCTCCCAAATAACTAAAATAACCAATTGGCTCTAGAGCTATTACGGAGATTGAATCAACTGGTAAATATTTTTTCCACAAATAGAGGAGTCTTATTAAAACATTTAAACGACAACACCACTAACAATGTAAACAACAGAAATACAGATAATATTGATAGAAATTCAGGAATAAAGTGTCCTCTTCAACACTATATATGATGCTAGTGAATCTGATAACAAATTAACATCAGTCTGGTACTGAAATAAAATTACAAGGCAATCTTATCACTACTAAAGTAAAAAAAAAAATCTAAAAATGCATAAAAAAGATATTACATTTTGACTATGTTGGGTCTATCTTATCTGTGAACCGTGGCTCAATATTGGAACATTTATCGATATAATAACAGATTAAAACTAAATAAAATATATGATCCTTCCAATGGACATAAAAAATAAAATAAAACCAAAAAACCAAAAATCACCCATTCAAATGATAAAACAACTCTTAGGGCACCTGGGTGGCTCAGTGGGTTAAAGCCTCTGCCTTCGGCTCAGGTCATGATCTCAGGGTCCTGGGATCGAGGCCCGCATTGGGCTCTCTGCTCAGCGGGGAGCCTGCTTCCTCCTCTCTCTCTGCCTACTTGTATTCTCTCTCTGTCAAATAAATAAATAAAATCTTTTAAAAAAATAAATAAAACAACTTTTAGCTAACAAAATAGATAATAATTTAACTCAATAAAAGGAATCTATAAAAGACCTACGAGAGGTGTTATGCTCATAGTAAAATCTTTTGGGCAGTTATTTAAATAATAAGTAAGGGGAGAAATAAAATAAGGAAGAATTGTTATCCTTCTCTCTAAATGGAGAGAGCTTAATGTTGGAGCTCCTAGTTAGGTCCCTAATTTAAAACATTTCTTTAAGAAACAAAGTGTGTACTGATTAGAAAGGTTTTATATGCAGATAATACGTCACATAGAGTTCTATTATAAAATACAGAATTCAAAGACTGTATAAGAAAAATAATTAGAATTATAAAGAGTTTGGTATTATTGTTGCATATTAGATCGCTATGTGAAAGTAAGCTGCATTTATAGCAATATTTGATTTTAACAAATTATACCTTACAACAGCACCAAATATATAAGTATATAATGTATATGTAAGTGATCTAACGATAAATAATTTTGTAAAATGATAATAATATCTCAAGAAATAGATTAAAATCCCAAACTATGGGAACCATAGTGCCTTCATGAGTAGAAAGATTAAATAATTATTCTCTGTCAATTTCCCCAAATTGATCTAGATTTAATACAATTTTAATCTAAATATCATCTCCATTTTCTATGGAACTTGATAGGCTGATTCTAAAATTTATATGGAAATTTAAAATTCCAATAACTGTTAAGACCATCTAGAAGAACAAGCTGACATATCCTCTCAGACATTAAAACTAAATCTAAAGTTCAAGTTATTAAGATAGTATGAAATTTAGTAGGGTTAAACAGGACTAATGAACCTGAATAGAGAGCTCTGAAACAGACCCATGGATTTACTGTATTTGATATTTGGCAAATCTAAATCTTAAAGAGGAAAGAAAATTCATTAAGTGCTGGTGTAACCTTTGTAATCTAAATAGGAAAACATGAAATTGGATCTCTACCTTGAACTATACTCTCAAACCAACCCCTAGTGGATTAAGGATTTAAATATGAAATATAAAACTTCAGATTTTCAAAGAAATTTAAAATTATGTCTTTATATCGTCAAATATGTAATCACCATAAAAAGGGTAAAAACACTAGCTACACCTTTGGAAATGATCATTAGGAAAATTAAAAGAACCCCAATGAATCAGTAAGAGAAGAACCATCATGTAGAAAAAGAAGCAAAGATCCTGAATAGACATTTTGCAGGAGAGGAAATAGGAATAAACAGTGTGAAAAAAAGTGTCTGCCAGATTAATAATCGAGGCGGTTCAAACTACAATCACACTTGCATTATAATTTCACGCACACCAGATTTTCATATACCCTGCTAATAGAAGTGTAAATTATACATCTTGTAGAAAGCAATTATTAGTAAAGCTAAGCAGATATATAAATACACTCTACGAACAATAATTCAACTATGAGATGAATGCCCTAAAGTAACCTTAGTTCATTTCCATCCAGAGGCATACTGAACAAATGTCCACAGCCACAGCATTCATAAGACCAAAAGACGAAACAATTCAAATGCCAGCAACAGCGTAATTGGCAATCGTGCAAAGGAATATAATACAACAGTAAACTGTAAACTATAGTTATATACCTTATGGTCTACAAAGAAAAAAGTTATCAAAGAATGAACATATATGGAGTATAATTCTTATCTAGGTCACAAATAAGCAAAACTAAGCAAAAAAGTCAGCAAATTAGTTTGTATAGAGAATTACTAACACAAAATCAAGATGGTAATTACTTCCAGAGAAAAAAGACTGGGATAAAATCCAAAAGATGCCTATAGGGAATTTTCAACAAGACTGTCAATGTTCTATTTATTTAGCTAGACACAATGCATGCACATTAATTTGTTGATTAGTATTCTTTATACTGTACATATATGTCATATCTATAGGCTAGAATGAAACAATTAAAATGGTATTTTAAATGAAGTATGCTTTTTCTTTACAAAGAAAATACAAATATATTCTCAAAATGTAAAGAATATACTCAATGTTTCCTGCTTGGAATAAATTATTTTGGGAGAGTTTATTGAATCTACCCTAAGAAAGATGTCTTGTGCAACTGGGAATAGCTTCTTAAAGGGAGGTGAGTTGACTTTATGATAGGTGACCTTTCAATTTTTGTGCCTTTAGGGATTTCTGCCCCGACTCTGCCAACCCTTATAATTCCCTTATAAAGTTCTTCTGTATTTATTGCTTAATTCTCCTGACAACACCTTTATTTTATGAAGACCCCTGCCTCAAACACAGTGTGGTTCCCTGAAGGTACTCAGTCATTACTGTAGACATCCCCAAACTGAATTATGAAGCTGCTTTACCCCGAAGAGACAAACCAAACCAGAGGAGAGATCAAATGCACTCTGAAGAAACAAAATGCAGCTAATCACTTTAGATAGATATTCCATTGCTTGCACGGCTGGGCGTAATATGCTCATTTTGTAAATATGCTTTGTTATTTTCTTAGTATTAGTTTCTTTGAATGGATTAGAAATTTGAAAGCTGCTCTAATGTCATGGTAAATTTGTATCCTGATATAAGAAGACTCATCCTGATGAGCATTGATGCCACCCCCCACCCCACTCCCCACACAATCCCCTCTGCTCCTGTTGGAGGTCAAGAGGAGAAATAACACTCAAAGTCTTAAACTTAAGGTTCCTAAGCTTTTGTAACAGCTTGGAAATAGTTTTTAAAAAATCCATTGAATTGAGCATAATAGTCAAACTGTTGGCATAGTTCAGAACTCTAAGAGAAGAGAGATTCAGGAAAAATACATCCTTTTTCCTTTTCACAGAGGGTACCTAAAATAATTTCCCCACCATCATTGGCGTTGGTAGCTTCATTAGGTGTCCATCCCAAATATCTCTAGAATATGGGATAAGATGATAGAAATACTTGGAATAATACATCATCACTCATTAAGTGCATAGAAGATATTTAAAAGGCATTGTAGGGGGCCGCCTGGGTGGCTCAGTTGGTTAACTGACTGCCTTTGGCTGAGGTCATAATCTCAGGATCGAGCCCCGCATCAGGCCCCCTGCTTAGCAGACAGTCTGCTTCTCCTTCTTCCTCTGCAGCTACCCCTGCTTGTGCTCTCTTGCTCTCTCTTTCTCTGTCAAATAAATAGTAAAATTTTTAAATAAATTAAATAAAGAAACAAATAAGTGGCATTGTAGGTACTCAGAGTTGG
Source organism: Ailurus styani (assembly GCA_002007465.1). Lineage (NCBI taxonomy): Eukaryota > Metazoa > Chordata > Mammalia > Carnivora > Ailuridae > Ailurus > Ailurus styani. The sequence goes on from LNAC01000544.1 coordinate 786,447, forward strand.
ATTAGAGGCAAGGCCTAGGGCTGTTTAAAATTCAGGAGTTGCAGACAACATTTTAAAAAAGGTTTTATTTATTCATTTGATAGAGACAGAGAGAAAGAACGAGTGGGAGTAGGGGCAGAGATATTGGGAGGAGCAGATGCCCTCTGAGTAAGGAACCCAATCTGGGGGCTCCATCTTAGGACCCTGAGATCATAGATCATGACCTGAGCCAAAGGCAGACACTTAACCAACTGAGCCACACAGGCGCCCTTGGAGACGACTTTTAAGAAACATCGGAATTGCCCCAATGGGTAAGAAAACTGCATCGGTAAGAGATCCTGTGTGTGTGTGTGTGTGTGTGTGTGTGTGTGTGTGTGTGTGTGTGTGTGTGTGTGTGTGTGTGTGTTTATGTACATATGTTATTCCAGAACCTTACCACTCCTTCATCAGAAGATAGAGTCTAAGTCTCCTCCCCCTGAAACTGGGTGGCTGTTTGGGACTGTCCCCTCCCATACAGTTAAAGTACCACCATATGATTTTGGAGACTAGGGCATAAAAGGCAACACAGATTTCCAACTGCTCTATCCTGAGATGCTCACTTTGGAACCCAAGCCAGATGAAGCCCAGGTCACATGGAGTCTAGTACAACAGAGGCTCCTGTTCTCAGCCCCATCCGAGCTTCCAGACTACAGCCAGGGAATACCAGCTGTGGCCGTATGAGTGAGCCAGACTGGAAGCTGATGCTCCAGCCCTAAGCTGAAGCTGTCTTCAGCAGAGCTAACTCTTTCTCAACAACCTTGCCCAAACCGAAGGTCTGTGAGCAAAATAAATGTTATTATTTTAAGGTTCTCAATTTGAGGGTGGTTTGTTATGCAGCAGTATATAACTGGGATGGAATGCCACAATTCATGGCTGGATAGGAACTAACAAATAAGTGGGCTCAGGAAAAAAGAAAAAAAAAGAACAACATTGATGGGCTCAGGCTCTAAAGGAATTCTACAATTTTTTTTTTTTAGGTTCTTTAAAGAAAAATTTTGTGGGACCATTGGAAAAGGTTATTCAATAAAAGCTTTGAATTAAAAAGGTAATGGAAAAAAATAATTAGATTATTTAATTTATGCTTTAATGGAGTTTCTTTGGAAGAATCACTATCCTTAGACCTCCTTTGAAGTAGGGATCACCAGTGCAGATAAAACCTTCTAGAACTTCTTGGCAAAGGAGATACAATAACTATTGAGAAATAATAAAATCCTCTCAAATTCTGGACTACTGAAATCATATAAGTGCTGAATATAATCCATAAATTATTTTTACAAAGGTTTTATTCTAGGTGCATTAGTAGTTTAGACGATCATTTGTTTTTAATGTGAATGAAAGTCAAAGGAGACTCTCTAGTTGAGTAACTTTACTTCCATAAAGGCAGATTTCTGAGTGTTGAGTGAGTTTTAAGACTGTTGATCAGTTACTTAAACATACACATAAGGTAAAACAGATTCGGTAGGGCTATAATCCTTGACTTAGAAAGACATAATATTCATAGAGATTTTTATTTTTATTTATTTTAAAGATTTTATTTATTTGACAGAGAGAGACACAGCGAGAGAGGTAACACAAGCAGGGGGAGTGGGAGAGGGAGAAGCAGACTCCCCTGCTGAGCAGGGAGCCCGTGGGGCTTGATCCCAGGAGCCTGGGATCATGACAGGAGCCAAAGGCAGACACTTAACAACTGAACCACCAAAATTCATAGGGATTTTTAAAAAGCATTTAATAGTATCCTACAGTATATGCTTCTTTCTTTGTTTACATTATGAGAGACTGTTGGATTGTATGGGCTCCAAGCCACTCTGGTAAGTATACCTCTCTAAAACTGTCTTTGCATATGTTGGTGTATCCCTAAGGACAACAGTTTCTCTTTGTGGCTCATCCAACTTCCCAAGTGTGAACCAGATACTCAGAAGAATTATAAGGATGATGTTGGACAGTTAAGAAATACCTGGAGCTCCTTTCATTCCACTTAATTCAACTCTACAGTAGTTTCAAATATACAAGGTGTGAGAAAAAAAGGAAGGTAAGGACATGGTATCAAGTAGATCCATTACACAGGCATAAAATCAGTGTCTCACCACTCACACTTCGATGGTCTATCTACCTACTTACCTACCTACCAGATTAGTGTAGGTTTGTACAATAGTGGTATTCAAGGAATTATATTGCTCCATCCCTATTTTCCTGGTCATGTAATGTTAAGATATGAGTATTTTGGTGACACAATCTAGTTCCATATTATAGAATGAATTAAATTGGTCTTCATGGAAACAACCCCTTAATCTCAAAATTAGCATAGATCTTAGCTAACTGTGCATACATAGGATTTTGGTGGACTTTTGAGATTTCTACATGTAGTATCATGTTATCTCCAAATAGTGAAGGTTTTACTTCTTCCTTACTAATGTACACGACTTCTGTTTATTCTAGTCTGATTGCTGTGGCTAGGACTTCCAGCACCATGTTGAATAAAAGTGGTGAGAGTGGACATCCTTGTCTTATTCCTGATCTTAGGGGGAAAATCAGTTTTTCACTGAGAGTCATGAACTATGAACTATGTTAGCTGTGGCTTTCTTCATACATGGCCTTTATTATGTTGAGGCATGTTTCCTCTAACTCTACTTTGTTGATGGTTTATATCATGAATGGATATTGTACTTTGTCAAATGCTTTTTCTTTGTCTACTAAAATGATCATATGGTTCTTATCATTTCTCTTACTGATGTATCACACTGATTGATTTACAAATATGAAACCATCCTTGCAACCCAGGAATAAAACCCACTTGATCATGGTGAATGATTTTTTTACTGTATTGTTGGATTAGGTTTTCCAGTATTTTGCTGAAAAGTTTTGCAGCTATGTTCATCAGGGATATTGGCCTATAGTTCTCTTTCGTAGTGGTGTCTTTATATGGTTATGGTACCAGAGTAATGCTGGCCTCATCGAATGAATTTGGAAGTTTTACTTCCTCTACTGTTTTTTTGGAATAGTTTGAGAAGAATAGGTATTAACTTTTCTTTAAATGTTTGGCAGAATTCTCCTATGAAGCCATCTGGTCTTGGAGTTTTTTGATTACTGATTTAATTTCTTCACTGGTTATTGCTTTGTTCAGATTTTCTATTTCTTCCTGTTTCAGCTTTGGTAGTTCATAGGTCTCTAGGAATTTAATCATTTCTTCAGGGTTGTCCAATTTGTTGGCATACAGATTATCACAATATTCTCTTATCATTGTATTTCTATGGTGTCGGTTGCTATTTCTCCTCTCTCATTTGTGATTTTATTTATTTAAGTCCCTTCTCTTTTTTTTCTTGGTAAGTCTAGTTAGAGGTTTATAAACTTCATTGATTTTTTCAAAGAACCAGATTCTGGTTTCATTGATCTGTCTATTGTTTTTTTATGTCGTTTATTTTTGCTCTAATTCTTACTACTTCCTTCCTTCTGCTGGTTTCAGGGTTTTTTGTTGTTCTTTTCCTACCCCAATTAGGTGTAATATTAGCTTGTCTGAGATTTTTCATGCTTCTTGAGGTAGGCCTGTACTGAATTTTGGAAAGGTCCTCAGTAGAATCAAATTCATATATATATATATATGTATATATATACATATATATACATATATATATATTCTGTACAAAATATATATTATATACATTGTATATACATAAAATATAATTAAATAAAATTCATGTCTATTGTATGCAAAATATATATTATATACATTGTATATATTATAAAACAAAATTTATTGTATATATAGATAAAATACATGTTATATATATGTATTAAAAGGTCTATCAATCTATCATCTATCTGTATTTTTCTCATGCTAATGAACAGAAAATCTAATAAAACATTACCTTTATGGAAAAGCAATTCCACTTCCTTCAGAATAGAAATGCTGGCACATCTCACTTGTGAAGGGCTATGAGGTATTTTGAAAATGCACATTTGTATATAATTAGTAACCTGTGCAGCATTTAGATGTGGGGCATATCACTGAATCCACAGAGTAGGATATTTTAAAAGGAGTGCATTCTTTTTATTTACTTATTTTTCAATTTCGGAGGGTTTTTACTTTGAAAAGTATCTACTGGTTTAGTATAGGAGAGGTGAAAGGAAATATTTTACATTTTAAAATGAGATTGATGTATAGTCACATTAAATAATCTATAAACTAAGTATAGAACAAATATTAGATATGTAGTCTGCTCACAATTGCATTTCATTTTCTTTTAAAATTTTGTCTAACTGAAGTCAACACAAGTTCAATTATTTGTGAATTTTGTTTACTTTCAAAAGCAAATGTGCTAAAGAGCATTTTATATATTTAGGCATTTTTAAAAAAGCTTCAGCTAGCTTATTTATTCATGAAATGTTGAGGGGACCCAGACAAATCCCCAAAGTGATGCTAATTTTTAAATTAAATATATATAAATTAATCCACATAACTCTGGGAGCAAAATAATTCTTCAAAAATGCATGGAATTCATTATGAGCCATTAAAAAAGCATTTAGTAATTACTAGTGGTGAGAACAATTTATAAAATAAACTTGCACTTTTTCTGTTTTGTGATGAAGCTTACTTAGATTTCAAGAATCCAATTGCTTTTTGTACTATTAAAAGAATAATTTTAAATTTTCTGCTCTTCTTGTAGGAAAAAATAATATTAAAACTTCAAGATACAGAGCTTTGAATGGAAAATTTTTGACATGAATATCTTTAAAGCTGAAGTTACCTTATAATCTCAGTCTTTTGTTACTTAAATAATTAATCTCTCCCATAGACTTGTTGAAAGAATATCGTATGAATGAGCTTAAACATTAATTCACTTGCGTCCATCATAATGATAGTGTATTTAATGTCTGTAATGGGCTATATCCTCTCATAGGTTTGTTCCTTATATTATCTCAGTTATTCTGAATTACTTCAAATCTCTGCACTAAAGCTCTGGTGTCTCCATCTTACAGATGAGAAAGTACAGTAATTTGCTCTTCCTCAGAGGTGGACAATGTATGGCCGATGGTCCAAACACGCCCATCACCTGTTTTTGTAATTAAAGTACTACTGAAAGCTAAGCCCATTCATTTACATCTTGTCTATGGATGCTTTCTCTCTATGGATGAACTGAATATTGCCTGCAAGGCAAAAATATTTACTATCTGGTTCTTTACAGAAAAAAAGTTGTTGATCCCAGCTTTAGGTCACCAAGTAAGAACTGCCTTTCAAATGGATGCTTAAGTCAGTGCTCCCTTCGCTAGATCATTGATGCATGCCAAAGGAATATAAATGTTAAGGTGGGGAGTAAACAATAACTTACTCATCAAAAAACAAAAACAAAACCACTATTTGCTTGTACTTATAAAAATTAAAAAAAAATGAGGGTTTTGGATTTGAATCCTGTCTTAGAAATGTATCACCATCATGAATCTAGACCAGGCATGTAGAAGTTCATTGACTCAGAACACATCATTTAAAACATGGAAATCATGATACCTGATTTCACTGCACTCAAAGGTCAGGGATGGATGGGGTCTTTCTCACACTATAACCTATGACTCTCTAATTCTGATTCCCAGGTCAGATTGAGGCAGGTCTGACTCAATTGGAAATGATCCAAAATAGTTTAAAATATATTTTTTTAATATATAGTACAGATGAACTGTGTTCTTATATACAGAAAGTAATAGATACATCACATTCTTATGACTTATGTGATTCATTCAGAACAATTATGAAAATAACCCAAAATAATTCAGTGTGATACAAAAAGTGTTTTTCAAAATTTTTCCAGCATTCTGTGAGGCCCTTGAGGGGGAGTAGAATTAATATTTGCATAGCTACTGATTTAATGTTAGATTAACTTTTACATATATTACTTCTTTTGTATTACCCACATATACAAACACATACTATGTACAAGCAAGCATGGCCTGTTTAATCTAATTAAAATTTCATAAGCAGATATAATGTATCTAGCTAGGTCTAGACATCAAATGCTGATATTCTCGAGGGGAAGGCAGATAATAAAATATGTTTTTTACAATATTACACAAAAAGTTTATAGCAAAGTTAATCAAGACACTACGACAGGAAATAGGCCAGTGCAGAGCAAAGGTTTCTCAAAATCAATGTGTCAGCACCATCTACATTTTGGGATGGATAATTCTTTGTCATTCTATCTTGTTCATTGTAGGGTGCAGCATTCCTGGCTTCTATTCACGAAGTGCCAAGTAGTAGCCCTATGTTCCCTAACTGTGGCAAACAAAAACATCTCCAGACATGATCAAATATCACCTAGGGGGGCAAAATCTTCCCTTGCTAAGCAGCACAGTATAACAGATTGGAACATGTGTAGTCAAAAATGAACGAAAGAAATGAAATTAGATAGTTATGTTAGTCAATGGGAAATGAGAAGAGGGAATGATAAAAGGGTATTTTTTGGAGGCTGAATATATAGCACTTGATGACGTGAAAGTGGATTGTAAAGCATTTTCAAACCTTAGTGGGAAGGGGGATCATTACGGGTGTCTGTCACAAAGTCTACCTTATAGCAATTCTGGTTCATTTGGTATATGAAGGGTCCCAGGAATGTAAGTTTCAACAAATACTAGAAAAAAAATGGATGAACACTGGAGAGCTGCAAGAAGACAGGACTGGAGTTATTGAGAGAGTAGATGAGCTTGGAGCTAAACACAATTAGAATGGCTGATGAAGAAACCATATATCCACTCTGGGTATGTCTAGAGCCAATGGCTTATGTTTCTTTTTGGAAATCTTTAACATTATGCCATCTTTAAATTGGAGCCGAAAATTCTCCAGGTTGGCTTTAAAAATTCCAGGACACACACCTACAATTACCAAAAATGACTATGTATCCTAAAAACATTCTAATACATATTGCATGAGGTTACTTGGGGAAACTTTCAAATCCATGATTTGTAGGGATTGAAGTTCCTGTTTCTAAATGGCAAGGAAGAAGTGTGTGTTCTTTTTATCTCCTAGAGGGTCAGAGTTATATTCTATCAGGCCTTTGTCATGTGTGCTTACCAAGTTGGGAGCTGCTGAAGGCATTAGCTCCTGGGAATAAAGATTCCTGTCGGACCACAATGCCTTCCAGTACTTTCTATGGTTTACTGTGCATGGCCCATGCTCAAGAGCCCTGTGTTTGATGTTAATAAAATGAGATTACCTGGGAGAAGCATAAGAATCATACAAATAACCTTACATATCTAGTATTCTGATCTTGCGACCTCAATTCTTGATTTAAGGTTTCATTAAGCCATGTATAATATTAGGCCATTTATTTAGTATTTGTGCTAAACATATTTGTTTTTACATATTTCATATTTTAGGTACTTATATGAAATACTTTGTAAGTTTATATACTTATTTATGCTAAAAACAACTCTTTTGTATAAGGGAAAGAGGGCCAATTTATTCCCCCAAAATACTGACAACAGTTTAAAGAAAGAGCCAAACAGAAACACTTTTAAACATGTGTTCAACACTTGCTAGTACAAGTGAACTAGAGAAGAAGGGGTACAGAGGGGTAGCAGATCCACCAGTCATGCATCTCCATTTTGCTAAAGAAAAACTCTGATCCCATTATACATCTTCTGTATTGCCTGTAATTTTCTTTAAAATTCTTCCACATTAATAGCATGCAATTTGTCTACGTTATAACCTAGGAGAATTTAGTTAGCATTTGTACTTTAATTGGATATCCATAGGCCGAGGAAGCAATGGTATTTTCATTAGCATGCTGTATTTTTTAAAGATTTTATTTATTTATTTGACACAGAGAGAGAGAGAGAGAGAGAGAGAGAGAGAGAGATCACAAGTAGGCAGAGAGGCAGGCAGAGAGAGAGGAGGAAGCAGGCTTCCCACTGAGCAGGGAGCCTGATGCAGGACTTGATCCCAGGACCCTGAGACCATGACCTGAGCCGAAGGCAGAGGCTTTAACCCACTGAGCCACCTAGGCACCCCGATTTTTTTTTTATTGCTGAAATTCTGTGATATTACAGATATATGGTTTGGATAGATATATTGTAGAAGCCCTACCATTCTGGTCTGCACAGTGTATAAGAAAGAATATAAGTGATTCATAAGCTCTCATCTTTGCAATGGAAGCCTATGTTATGACACTCTTTCTGTAGCCTGTGTGTAGCGACTTACAGGAGAATTTTATCTCATGACTTGTATCAGAAGGTTAGTGAATTCCAAAATACCTAGCTTCATTTTCATTGCCCTTCCTTGGGCTGCCAGTTAATAAATGTATGTGCTTGTGGGAGAATCGGTCTGAAACTTCTTTCTTTGAACCACAACGCCTTACAGCAAAAATGTCAATAAGGAGAAGTAAGGCCATATTTTACTGATTCTAAAATGCACCTTCTAAAAATAATATAACATTTCTGAAGTTGGGAATATTTTACAATCTGCTGGCTAGATGACAGTCAGGATATACTTGTTACTATCATTGCATTCTAGCAACTTAAAAATGTCAGCTTTCCAGCTTGCAGAATAGGCATTAGCTTAGAAATTAGGTATAACGGTATAAGCTAATTTAAGAAAGGTTGCATCAATAATATTAATAGCACAAAGGATTATATTGCATGGGGATGAAAATGAAACATTGATATTGATGCTTCTGAGTCCCAAGTTGATCGAGAAGGTTTGAATGTGATGTTTTAGAAACCCCCTAATTAATGCATTTTTCCTGTTTTCCATTTAATATATACAAAAGAATGATATCCTCCCCCTCCTCATCATCACAATCATCACCCTACATCTAAATTAAGTAGATCACTGACTCAGCACACACTCCAAAAATTAAGTGGGAAGATGTATTTCACAATTTGGCTACAGCAGATTTTTTCTTAGCTTTATAAACAAACAGAAAACAATAACAAAAAAGCCACAAAATTATTTATTTTACAATGAATGCCATTTCAGAACTGATGACATTTGGTCATCTTGAATGGTGGACATGCCTTAGTTTATTTCTTACCCAAACCTTGGTGCAGCCTCTCTGAGAATTAGCATGAAGAGACTTGTACGTGACAAGCTCAACTTCCTGAGAGACGACAAGCTCAAATTCCAAGTACACTTATAAATATTTTCAAATTTCTTTTCAAATTCTGCCCCCATTTTCATCGCAGGCCACCTGTATGAATTAGACCTAGGGACAGCATAGTTCACCAAGGTAAATATGCAAATGAACTCTACCCATGACCTTGGGCAACACTGACTTGAGAAACAATTCTTTAAATTACTTTTAGGGTATCAATTTAAACATAAATAAACCCAGCAGGTTCATAGGTTAAAATTAATTTGCACAATTGAATTTTAATAAATCATAATTTAATAGATAAAAAAGTTATGAAGCCAAAATCTTTGTGCTTTAATAAAAAATTTTGTCAAGCTTAAGGAATTATGAAATGAATCCAAACTACTACTTAATAATTAGTGTTTTTCCATCCCTCACATCTGAGAATATAATAAAGGATCATTGCACTGGATATCAATGTATAAATGACTTTATATAGGATGTCCACTTTCCCCATTACAGGTAAACAATACCCTGTTGCCATGTTATTGGTTTGGTTTGGCTTTGGTATGATTATTCTTATTTTTCTCTCCTTTACCCCATGCCTCAGATATTTAAATTCTGTACAATCTATGATGATTAAAACATCAAAACTAAGCACAAGTTCATTGGAGATAAAGGCCAAAAGCCATTCGAATATTTAGGGCACCTTTTGTTCATACTAAGAATAAGCACAAAGTCATAAAATACTGTCCTGAGTCATAACATATTATAAAAGACACAAATGGATATTTCAAGAAATTCTGTAGTAATTAGAAGTTGCTGAAGAGAAAGTCTGCTGAAATCAGAAGAAAGCTAATACATCAACAAAAATGAACATATATCATTGAAAGAGTATTGCATTTTAAGTCAATACAATTTGTGAAAAATCTAAATTTACAAAGAAAAGTTAGAGAATGAGCCTTGTAAATGAAGCCATCAATTCAATAAATAATTTTGTATATAGTTTTTCATGTGCTAATTCCATGGAGTGTAATGTAGCATTAGCACAAGGAAATGCCCATCGGTGTCCTCCTAAAAGGGAGTGGAGGGGCTTTAGAAGAAAATGCTAAGGGGAAAGAACGTTTCCAGGAGAAATTGAGAGTAACTCTTGGCTTTCACAGACACAAGTGAAAATGATGTAATGGGGTATAAATTAGTAAGGGGGAGTATGTGATACTAAAACACCTCTTTTTTTTTTTTATCAAATTGGAGGTGTCTCTGCATAGCATGTATGTGTTTCTGCAACAAGCAAAAGCAAATTGCTAAAGGCGCTGACTTTGGTGTTGGTACATACCTCCCCTAAGTCCTTGAATTTTTCCTTTCCCATCTGTTTATTATTTTTTTTAAATTTTATTTATTTATTTGACAGAGAGACAGAGAGAGAGTGAGAGAGGGAACACAAGCAGGGGGAGTGGGAGAGGGAGAAGCAGGCTTCCTGCTGGGCAGGGAGCCCGTGCAGGGCTCGATCCTAGGACCCTGGGATCATGACATGAGCTGAAGTCAGAGGCTTAAGGACTGAGCCACCCAGGTGCCCCCCCTTTCCAATCTGTTTAAATGCCTCCACAAAGAAAGGTCATGAGAAACAGAAAGGTGTCACCTGCTAGCAATGAGGTAGTGAATAGAGGATATATTATCAATATTCACTAATACATACATGAATTTAAGCTTAAAGAATTGAGCATCTCAGTCACTCAAGATGATCTGGAAATATGCCATGAAGGAAATAAGAATCCCAGATGTAAGTAAAGAAATCAGACTCAAAGGAAGAAGGAAGGTCAAGTTATTTATTGGCAATATTGAAACCCACCAACCATCTCTGGAGAGAAGGGAAGGGCTCTTCACAGGATATAGAAGTTCTGGGCTTGTGCTAGGTGCTCTGAAAAAGGATTAGCGATGTGGGGCCCTAGTCAGGCATGGACATTATGAAGAACCAGAAACAATTCAGTAATGTCATGCTGCAATAATTTTTGTCCTCAAGCTACAAAGATTAAAGTAGGGCCTATGATTATAAATGGTGAGGAAGCAGTGATACTTTAAAATATGGTCTGTTAGTGATTTGGAGGATCACTCTTTGGCCTAGTCTGTGGTCTATCAGTCTTGTTGGACACGTTGTTATGTTCCATTAGGAACATTGCTTGATTACCAGCTAGGAAGATTTTCATTTCCTCAGTAGGATTTACTAGAAAATATAATGAAGTTCAAGATTTACCAAAAAGTTCTATACATATTAACTGTCAACATCTAAAAAACAGTGTGAAGGAAATGGTCAATGTGCATGAAAACAGACTGATTATTCTGGTATTACAATAAAACAGCAATAAATAAATAAACAGATGGGGCGCCTGGGTGGCTCAGTGGGTTAAAGCCTCTGCCTTCAGCTCAGGTCATGATCTNATACAGTAAAACAGCAATAAATAAACAGATGGGGCGCCTGGGTGGCTCAGTGGGTTAAAGCCTCTGCCTTCGGCTCAGGTCATGATCTCAGGGTCCTGGGATCGAGGCCCGCATCGGGCTCCCTGCTCGGCAGGGAGCCTGCTTCCTCCTCTCTCTGCCTGTCTCTCTGCCTACTTGTGATTTCTCTCTCTCTTTCAAATAAATAAATGAAAATAAACAAAAAAAATAATAAATAATAAATAAATAAATAAACAGATGGCTCACACGGCATCCCATTGCATAACAGGCACCATGAAACTTTGGAAGTCATAAGCCCAGTAGAAGAAGCATGATTATNAAACAAAAAAAATAATAAATAATAAATAAATAAATAAACAGATGGCTCACACGGCATCCCATTGCATAACAGGCACCATGAAACTTTGGAAGTCATAAGCCCAGTAGAAGAAGCATGATTATAAGGTCACCTGAGTAAGGCAGGCTTGATCACAAGGCATTTGATACCAAGGGAAGAATGAAGTGGAGGTTTGGCATCTTCATACCGTTGCCTGACACTTATTTAACATCAGTCCCTGGAGTGGATGTTTTCTATAGTTCTGTGAATTAAATGGTGTGCTCACCACTTTCTTTGAGTGGTAGGCATTCCTAAGTGTTATACATATGAAATTAAGAGAGAGGTCTATAAAATCCTTTTTCTGGGCCCACTGAGCCCTTAACAGGACTAGCAAGAGAATTAAGTGGAAAAAGTCTAGACACCAAGATTTGAATCACATATATCACATGTGTGATCTTGAAAGAAGAACTTAACCTTTCTGAGCTTCTGTTTCCTCACTATAAAAGAGGGATGATGATATATACCTTTTAGGGTTGCTAATAGTGTTAGCTAATATGCGTAAAAATGTCTGATCCACACAAGGCATTCAGTTGGCATGGTTAAATTCTGAATAAAAATCTAATTCCTGTTACTTCAAAAAAGGACTTGCAAATTTTCAAACTGCCTCTTGGTTACTAAGAAGTATCTATATTAAATTCTTGTGGTTGTAAGGTTGCAAGTAACACAAAAATATATGAATTAGCCTTGGCCAGAGGAGGAGGAAGAGGAGACCAGGATGGTGGGTGGGGAGAGAAGGAAAGAAAGAGGGAGGGAGGAGGAGGAGGATGACATAAAAACAAGCCTGAGGGTGGAGAGGAAGGCATTTGTATGAAACACAGTACTTCATTTCTGGGGACACAGGGGACACAGGTCTAGAACCAGAAATCAGTGAAACCATTCCCACCACAGCCTGCACTTTCTTCAGTTCTTGCCTCTCCATGTGCTTCCATCTCATGTATATCTCTTCGCAACTCAGATTTCTCAATGCTTCACATCTATGTCTACTCAACAATTAAAACAGTATATATTCACCATTCAAGGGAACACGAAAATTGCTTAGCTATCTCTTATTTCAGCTCTTCAGGGAAGAAGATTTGATTGCAATGTGAGGCCACGAAAAGTAAAACAGCCAGAGGCTCAGATTTGGGGAATAGAAATTGTAGGTTTCTTCTGAATGAAGGGTGTCAATAGGTCACTGGGAGTTGGAAAGATACAGTAAAATATATCTACCATGAATATCTAGCAATTCATATTAATTATTTTTCTAGATCATGGTGGCAGGAGAATTTAAATTTAGCTTTCATTTAAATACTAACTTGACTAATATGTACTATCTATGGGGCAATCATTTTTAAAGGCATTATCTCATTAATCTCCACAAACTCATGGGTAGGTGCTTTGATTATCCTCAATTAGAGATAAGGACATTTAGGCCAAGAGAGGATGTTCAGATTTGCATGCTTTAAGATCTATAATGGAGGGTAGAATGACTGTAAACTTGTTAAATAGTCAAAAATAGATTTGGGGACTAAATATCACAAGTATGCCAATAAAAATCTGAAAGAAAATGGAAGACATTTTCTCTGAATGCTAAGCACATGTTTTTTTGCCAAGACAAGGAAGGCAAAAGAGAATTCTCTGACTTTAAAATAACAAATGTCTTGAAGATGACAACAAAAATGGTTCACTTTAATGATGATGATGAACCTTAAAATTGACACAGAGATTTCAGCCTATGATTTCAATGACTCTTCTAATTTTATAATGTTTTAAAAGTTTTTAAGTACTGAGATTAAGTAATTCTAAATATATCTTTAGATAATACAAGGACATAAGTAAGATACTGTGCCATAGTACTAATTCTTAACATTATAAATTATGGCAGTTTAACTAATGCAACTCAAGAGTAAATTTGTCAGGCATGTGTCAGCCAAACTTAGAGAATCAGGCAACCAAGAGCCAAACCCAATTCTGTACTTAAAGAAAATGATGAAATGCAAAGTAGCCTTCCAAAGCAGGGGCGGGGCGCGGGGGGGGCATGAAAAAGGATCTAGAGCAAGGATAAAGGTGACAAGGGCAAAGTCAAAAACAGTAATTATAACCTCTGTGGGAGAACCAACTTTCAGAGTTAAAACTTGTCTTACAATTTTGTGAACATGGGATATTAACCTGATATAAAGGGAAGAGGGAAATAGCACATCAACTTGCACATTACAGTTCAAACACATGCAGATTTTCAGCAAACACATCTTCATACAGGAAATAAAAGAGCCTGGTTTTATATAGGTTGCGGTTCCTGAGCCAATTTTCTATAAATACCCCACTGATGTCAGGAGAATTACAGTCTTCTCCAGCTAAGAAAGCTGCAGGCAAACCCAGAAGCCTATTAAGAAGGAAATGACAAGCTTCAGGCACCTAATTGCATTAGCTCATCACCAGTAAGACACCAGAAGTCTAAAACTAATCTGACTGGGGATGGACTGGAATTGAATCTACTCTAGGATGCCTTTTTCCTCAGCCTTGCATGTTTAAGGAGAAAAATCTATTTACTAGTTTGGTCAAAGGCAATTTTATTTTCTCTTTTAGTCGAAATAAACTGATATGCTTTGTTTAATTTCACTAATATTTATAATAAAATATTTATAAGAATAAACACATAAAAATAACTTTTTGAGAAAACAAAGTACATATTTACTATCTCCTAGTGAGTCATTGGTGGCAGTCTTAAATTACTGCTGGTATATCACTCTACCCTCACCTCACTGCAAAGAACTCCCTTTCTACCTTCACCCTGTCAAAATTCCCTGCCCTCTCTGCTCTCCATGGTGGGTACCTGTAGTATTTGATCTGTTTCTTACTTGGTTATCAAGTGCTTACTTTCACTTGCAGCAGGTATAATCCATGCTCTGCCCAGATGTTTTTGGAACACTTACTTATTCTGCAGGCTTCTTTCTGGTGCCTCTGTGCCTTCACATAGCTTTTAATAGCCCCCACTTGATGTTCTCTTAGGACTGCCTCCCTTGAGCTATGCAAGCACCAAGACTTCACACAAAGAGCTGGTCAACAGTGAACTCTGAATTCCAGACCTCTTAAAGGATATAGTCACAGGGGTTAGAGCATGAAAGCCCAGCACCCTGGCCTCTAGTCAGGAAAAAATCAAAACAAAACAAAACAACTGAAGTATGATTTATGTTCCAGGTCTCCCTTGCCAGAATCTGACTGAGGCTGGGATTTTGCCTGAAATCATAGCCTTGCCTGATTTCCTTTCCTCCCCTGTCCTGTGCCCCACTAATCCCTACTGGTCACCTTCAGGGTACTCCCATAATAAATCATTTGCAGATGAATCCCCCTCTTAGTCTGCTCTGGGGATCTTGACCTAAGTTACCACTTTTCTCTCCTTTCCTGGTTTCTTTATTGTTATTCTCACTTAGCACTCATTCATTATAAATTTCTTAAATACTTACTGTGGACCAATTTCCTATGCTCGACAGTTTATTTGAGATAAAAAAGAAAACAATGGGGACGGGTTGTTTTTACACGTTCACAAGGGAATCTTCNCCAATTTCCTATGCTCGACAGTTTGAGATAAAAAAGAAAACAATGGGGACGGGTTGTTTTTACACGTTCACAAGGGAATCTTCACATACATTCTCACATGCAACACCCATCATGATGATCTCTTCCTAGGATGTATTACACTTGATTTATAAAGGAGCAAGAAATGGTTGGAAAATCTTGGCTTTTATAAAAGCGAACAATGAATTCCAAAACACATTCTTCATAAAGTGTGAACCAGAAGGTACATACAACCCCAAAAGATGTAAGATAACACCTAGCATTTCTTAGCGTATTGATTAATTAAGTACATAGAAATGAAATTTGGTCCAACAAGTTGTTAAATGATATGAATTTGAATTTTGTAATTGGAATGTATTCTAACTTTTTGCTATTTGCAAATCAGAGTAAGAACCATTATTACATTGGCAAATTAGAGGATTAATTTATTAACATATAGATTGAAGTTAAATATAAGAAGAAACTACAACTGTTTTATGAAATATGATCACACACAGACAAAATAGAAAAAGAAGCTAANCTGGCAAATTAGAGGATTAATTTATTAACATATAGATTGAAGTTAAATATAAGAACAAGAAACTACAACTGTTTTATGAAATATGATCACACACAGACAAAATAGAAAAAGAAGCTAAAAACAGGTTAGCTGATCAAAAAAATTGGGGTGTTATTAAATAATAAAAGGATGACAGAAACCATATAGTTTCATTGTTAAAAATAGTATTCCTAGTGTTCCTGGGCGTCTCAATGGGTTAAGCCTCTGCCTTCAGCTCAGGTCATGATCTCAGGGTCCTGGGATAGAGCCCTACTTCGGGCTCTCTGCTCAAGAGGGAGCCAGCTTCCCCCTCTCTCTCTGCCTGCCTCTCTGCCTACTTGCGATCTCTCTTTCTCTGTCAAATAAATAAATAAAAATCTTAAAAAAAAAAAAAAAGAATAGTATGCCTAAAGGGGCATATCTGGGTGGTTCAGTTAAGCATCCAACTCTTGGTTTCAGCTCAGGTCATGATCTCACAGTCATGGGATCAAGCCCCGAGTTGGGCTCCTTGCTCAGTGCAGAGTCTGCTTTAGATTCTCTCTCCCTCATCTTCTCCCTCCCTCTCTGTCCCTACCCCCATTTGCTCATGTGCATGCTGTCACTCTTTCTCTTCCAAATAAATAAATACAATCTTTTTTAAAAAATAGTATTCTTATGAATTCCAGGGGAGATCGCAGGGTAACAGGACCCTAAGCTCACTCTGTCCCAAGGATACCACTTGATAAAAATTGTATGAGTGTAAGTAACCTAGAAAACAAGCCAAAGATTGGCAGAACAGCCTGTCCACAGCTAAGTGTACAGAAGAGTCTGCATGGAAGAGGACAAGACTGGACACAAATCCTGGAGCTAATGGGACATGTGGGGTTGTTCATGGGACAGAGGGACACCGAGGGCATGGGGGGGGTCAGGGGGACAGACCCACACCAACCACCCCCTGCATGGGTAACTTACACCAGAAAGATCGATCTCTGCAACATTTGGCTCTAAAGCCCAGGGGCCAGATTTTGCAAGTTCTTACAATCAATTGGTGCTTATCACCTGGAACTTTAAAATTCAGTGGCTGGGCTCTGGGAAAGGCAGGAGGGTGAGAGGAAACTAAGTGTCTGTTCTTAAAGAGACACCACAACAAACAGCCCTTCAGAGGTAAAGCATAGAAATAGCAGTTTGAAAAATGCCTGAGGTACACAGTAGGGAGATTTGTTTACTGATCTCAGAGTATGTACTGGTAGGGTAAGAATCCTTGGGAGACTTCTCCAGGAACAAAGGAGGTGGCAGAGATCCATTTTGCTCCCCTGACCCCCTGCCGAGATAAAGGATATCTGCTGGAAATGGCACAATGCAAACACTCGCAACTCAATTTGCTAGCACTGTGACCCATTTACCTGTGCTGTCCTGTAGACGGGCCCCCTCCACCTGGGCTTTGGTTCCAGATCTCTTCCCACAACAGACCTGCACGAACCTCGCTAACACTGGGTGACTTGCACCTGCATGCTTCTGTGGATCTGCCCCTTCCAAACCAGCCTGCCTTGGACCCCAGCAGCTACAGGTAACCTCCTGTAGCACATCTGTGCAGAACGTGCTGGCACCATGTACCTGACCCCCACATCCTCCTGCAGACCTGCTCGCTCCAATGCCATTGACTAGAGTCCATCCAAAGAGATGCCACGAATCTGGCAGTGTACAGGTAGCTCCAAGAGGGGCTCAGCAAAACTCCAAAGTGACTCCAGCTCAGGGAGAGGGGCAGATGACCTCACATACACCAATCCAACCGCTGCGGAAGTTCAGAGGCGACCAAGAAACTCAAGCGGCACCCCCGGAGAGTTGGGAGAACAGTTTATTATGCCGGCGGGCCCAGTGGAACAGTTTCACAAAGGCTGAGCACCTAATTGTGATTAGGGAGGGCATTTATAGGCAAACTAGGAATTTTTCACGAGGTCACACCGCTGATTGGTTCAGGCCATGCAACAGGTCTTTGTTTAGGTCTTTGGCGGGGTCTCACCACTGATTAGCTCCA
Organism: Ailurus styani; assembly: GCA_002007465.1. Lineage (NCBI taxonomy): Eukaryota > Metazoa > Chordata > Mammalia > Carnivora > Ailuridae > Ailurus > Ailurus styani. The sequence goes on from LNAC01000544.1 coordinate 804,455, forward strand.
GGGCCCTGCAGCAGGTCTTTATCTATGCCGGAGTGACTTGGCAGGGGAGGGCCAAGTTGTCCTTGGGAGCTCCTCATCTCAGTGAGGAGGCCATTTTGGGGCGTTTCTGCCTCACAACTACAGTCCTAGCAGTGGGCTGAGGGGCAGACATCTGGTCTGACTGTAGGCCCTGCTTATCAACAAAAAAATTCTCAGGGGACAATACAAGGACGTGCCCTGAAGTTTGGTGCTACTCCATGTCTGCAAACACCTGGTCTAACTCAGTTTAAACATAAGGTAGTCCCAGACCGCACTGCTAACAACGCAGGGAATAAACCCTGCCCGCAACAGGTAAAGAAAGCCATTGCAGACCACTGGACTACAGGCAAATCTGGCCCAGCCACAACATCAGGGTCCAAACAACACACATGAGACAACTCTAAAGCACCAGGTTCTGGGGAACAGGGGACACTGCACAGCCAGGCACTACAGAACCTCTCCTTCATAAGGCCTACCTGCAAGAGCAGAAAATGTAGCTGCCTTTCCTAACATAAAGAAACAGATAAAGAGAGACAAAATGAGGAGACAGAGGAAGATGTCTCATATGAAAGAATAGGACAAAACCACACAGCAAGAGAGCTAAATGAACAGAAATAAGTAACATGCCTGATAAAGAATTTGAACTAATGGTCATAAAGATACTCACTGGACTTAACAGTGGAGGACTTCAGTGAGGCCCTCAAAAAAGAAAGAGAAAACATAAAAAGAATCAATGAGAGCCAAAGAACTGAATAACTAAACTGAAAATATACTAGAGGAAATAAATGGTATACCAAAGGAAGAAGAATGGATCAGAAACCTGGAGGACAGAGTAATGGAAAGCAACCAAGCTGAACAAGAGAGAGAAAATAATAATAAAAAATCAAAATAGATTTAAGGAGCTCAGCGACAACATCAACTATAATGACATTTGCATTACAGGGATCCCAGAAGGAGAAGAGAGGAAAAAGAGGACAGAACATTCATTTGAAGAAATAATACCAGAAATTTTCCTAAATCTGAGGAAGGAATTAGAAATCCAGATACAGGAGTCCAGGAGAGCTCCAAACAAAATCAACCTAAGGGGCCACACCAAGATACATAGTCATTAAAGTAGAAAATGGATGCCTGAGTGGCTTAGTTGGTTAAGCATCTGCCTTTGGTTCAGGTCATGAACTGGGGTCCTGGGATGGAGTCATGCATTGGGCTCCTCGCTCTGCAGGGAACCTGTTTCTCCCTCTGCCTGCTTTTCCCCCTACATGTGCGTGTGCTCTCTCTGATAAATAAATAAATAAATCTTAAAAACAAAAAAGGTACTGAGAGAATTTCAAAGCACCAAGAGAAAACACTTACATACAAGGGAAACCCCATAAGACTATCAGCAATCATTTTAGCAGAAATGTTGCAGGCCAGAAGAGAGTGGCATGATATGGTAAAAACAAACAAACAAACAAAAAACCCAAAAACCAAACATGCAGCCAAGAATACTCTATCCATCAAGGCTATCATTCAGAATAGAAAGAGAAATTAGTTTCCCAGTCAAATAAAAGTTAAAAGAATACATGACCACTAAACCAGCCCTTCAAGAAATGTTAAAGGAGACTCTTAGAATGTAGAGAAAACACCAAAAGTAGGAGTAAGAAAAGTAGGAAATGTCAAAGCACTAAAACTAAATATATCTATAAAAGTCAATCACGGATATACAAAATAAATGGATGCAAAGTATGCCACCATATACCTAAAATGTGGGGGAACAGGAGTAATAAATGGGTTAAAACTCAAGAAAACAGCATAATATAGGCTGCTATACACATAACATGCTATATACAAACCTTATGGTAATCACAAATCAAAAAAGCAGTAATAGATATGCAAAACCTAAAGAGAAAGGAATACAAGTATTTACCAAAGAAACCCAACAAACTATAGAAGAACAAGAGACAAGAGAAGAACTACAAAAACAACCATGAAAGTAACAAAACAGAAGTATATACCCATCAATAATTCCTTCGAATGTAAGTGGACTGAGTGTTCCAGTCAAGACACAATGAGTGATGGAATGCACAAAAAGCAAAACCCACCTACATGCAGCCTGCAAGAAACTCACTTCAGACCTAAAGACACATGTTGACTGAAAGGGAAGGCATGAAAAGCATTATTCATGCAAAGGGAAGTGAAGAGAAAGTTGGGTAGCAATATTTATATAGGACACAATAGAATTAAAACAAAGTCTGTATCAAGAGACAGAGAAGGACACTATACACTCATAAATGGAACAATCCAACAAGAAGATATAACAATTGTAAATATTTATGTACCCACCATGGGAGAATTCAATACATAATGTAGCTAATAACAAACACAGAGGAAGGAATCAACAGTAATACAATAAGTAGAGGACTTTAACACCCCACTTACATCAGTGGAAGGGTCATCCAAGCAGACAGTCAACAAGGAAACAGTGGCTTTGAGTGACACATTGGACCAGACGAATCTAATAGATATATTCAGAACATTCCATTCTGAAACAACAGAATATACATTGCTTTTAAATGCCCATAGAACATTCTCCAGAAAGATAACATATCCAGACTAGATCTGAAAACAAGCCCCCCAGAAATCAAGATCAAAAACATATCATACTTGTTTTCTTACCATAAGCTATGAACCTGCAAATCAACTACAAACACACACACACACACACACACACACACACACACACATGCAAAACTGGAAAGAACACAAATATATGCTGGTTAAACAACATGTTACTAAACAATGAATAGGTCAACCAAGAAATTAAAGAGGAAATCCAAAAATACAGGAAGACAAATGAAAATGAAAACACAATGGTACAAAACCTTTGGGATGCAGCAAAAGCTGTTGTAAGAGAGGAAGTTTATACCAACGCAGACCTCCATCAACAAGCAAGAAAAATCTGAAATAAACAACCTTATACCTAAACGACCAAGAAAAAGAAAAATCCCCAAGTCAGTAGAAGGAAGGAAATAATAATTAGAATAATTAGGGCGCCTGGGTGGCTCAGTGGGTTAAAGCCTCTGCCTTCGGCTCAGGTCATGATCTTAGGGTCCTGGGATCGAGGCCCGCATCGGGCTCTCTGCTCCGCGGGGAGCCTGCTTCCTCCTCTTTCTCTCTGCCTGCCTCTCTGCCTACTTGTAATTTCTCTCTCTCTCTCTGTCAAATAAATAAATAAAATCTTTAAAAAAAATTTTAAAAAAATAATTAGAATAATTAGAATAGATATAAATGAAATAGAAACTAAAAACAAAGACAAAAGAACAGATCAATGAAACCAGGAGCTAGTTCTTTTAAAGGATCATCAAAATTGATAAATCCCAAATCATAAAATGAGAAGCGGGGAGAGAAATGAGAACCAACACCACAGAAATACAAAGGACTTTAAGAGAATATTATGAACAATTACATGCTAACAAATTGGATAATCTAAAAGAAATGATAAATTTTCAGAAATATATAAGGTACCAAAACTGAATCAGGAAGAAACAGAAATTCTGAATAGATTACCAGCAATGAAACTGAAACAGTAATCAAAAAGCGCCCAACACACAAGAGTCCAGAACCAGATAACTAACAGGTGAATTCTACCAAACATTTAAAGAACAGTTAATACCTAACCCTCCCCAAATATTCTAAAAATAGAAAAGGAAGGAAAACTTCCAAATTCACTATATGAGGCCAGCATTACCCAGATATCAAAACCAGAAAAAGGCATCACTATAAAAGAGAACTAGAAGCCAATATGCCTGATGAACACAGCTGCAAAATTTATCAATACTAGGAAACTAAGTCCAACAATTCATTAAAAAAAAAAAATCATTCACCATGCTCAAAGGGGATTTATTCCTGGGATGCAAGGGTGGCTTGATATTCACAAATCAATCAATGTAATATGCCACATTCAACAAGTGAGCATATGATCACTTCAACAGATACAAGGGGGAAAAAAATATGTGACAAAGTACAACATCCATTTACGATATAAACCCTCAACAAAGTTGGTTTAGTGGGAATATTCCTCAACATAATAAAGGTCATGTATGAAAAACACACAATAAACATACTCACTGGTGAAAAATTGAGAAATATCCCCCCTAAGATCAGGAACAAGACAAGGATGTGGACATCCACTCTCACCAGTTTTATTTGACAAAGTAATGGAAGTCCTAGCCACAGCAATCAGACAAGAACAATGACAACAAAAAGTCATCCAAATTGGTAAGGAAGAAGTGAAATTTCACTGTTTGCATATGACATGATATTATGTATAGGAACCCCTAAATAGGGATGCCAGGTCACTCAGCCGGTTAAGTGTCACACTCTTGGTTTCTACTCAGATCATGATCTCACGGTCGTGGGATTGAGCACTGTGATGAGCCCTGAGTCAGGCTCCATGCTGAGCATGGAGTCTGCCTGAGTTTCTCTTTCCCTCTCCCTCTGTCTCTTTCTAAAATAATTAAATCTTAAAAAAAGAAAGCCCTAAAGAATCTACAAAAAAAGCTACTAGAACTGATAAATGAATTCAGTATGGTTGGAGGATATAAAATTAATATACAAAAATCCATTGCATTTCTTTTTTTTTCCATTGCATTTCTATTCACTAATAATGAAGCAGCAGAAAGTGAAATTATGAAAGCAATTCCATTTGCAATTGTACCAAAAATAATAAAGTAGCTGGGAATAAACTTAAGCAAGCAGGTCTTCTGACAACTGTAAAACACTGATGAAAGAAATTGAAGATGACACAAATGGAAAGATATTCTGTGCTCATGGATTGGAAGAATAAATAAGGTTAAAATGTCCATATTAGGGGGCGCCTGGGTGGCTCAGTGGGTTAAAGCCTCTGCCTTCAGCTCAGGTCATGATCTCAGGGTCCTGGGATCGAGGCCCGCATCAGGCTCTCTGCTCGGCAGGGAGACTGCTTCCTCCTCTCTCTCTCTCTGCCTGCCTCTCAGCCTACTTGTGATCTGATCTCTCTGTGTCAAATAAATAAATAAAACATTTAAAAAAAATGTCCATATTACCCAAAGCAATCTACAGATTTAATTCAAGCCCTATCAAAATACCAGTATCATTTTCCACAGAACTAGAACACACAATCCTAAAATTGTTATGGAACCCCAACAGACCCTGACCAGCTAAAGCAATCTTGACAAAGTACAATACTGAAGGTATCACAATCCCAGATTTTAAGATATACTACAAAGCTTAGTGATCAAAACAATATGGTACTGGCATGAAAAACAGACACATAGATCAATGGAACAGAATAGATAGTCTAGAAATAAACTGATAATTATATGGTCAATTAATCTTTGACAAAGTAGGCAAGAATATTCGGAGGGAAAAAGTGCCTTCAACAAATTGTGTTGGGAAACTGGGTAGCTACATGCAAAAGAATAAAACTGGACCACTTTCTTATACCACACACAAAGATAAACTGAAAGTGAATTAAAGACCTAAATGTAAGATCTGAAACCACAAATATCCTAGAAAAGAGCACAGGCAGTAATTTCTCTGACATTGGACATAGCAACGTTTTTTCTAGATATGTCTCCTAAGGCAAGGGAAATTAAAGACAAAAATAGAATTTTGGGACTACATCAAAATAAAAAGCTTCTGCACAGCAAAGAATCAATCTTTAACAAAACTAAAAGACAACCTACTAAAAATGGGAGAAATATTTGTGAAGGGCACATCTGATAAAAGGTTAGTTAGTATCCAAAATATAAAAAGAAATTATACAATTCAACACCAAAACCCCCCCACAAATAATCCACCTAAAAATGGGCAGAAGACATGAACAAACATTTCTCAAAAAAAAGATATATAAATATCCAACTGACACATGAAAAGATGCTCAATATTACCCATCATCAAGCAAATGCAAATCAAAACCACAATGAGATATCACCTCACACCTGTCACAATGGCTAAAATCAAAAATACAAGAAACAAGCACTGTTGGCAAGGATATGGAGAAAAAATAACCCTCATGCACTGTTTGTTGCTAGGAATGCAAACTGGTGCAGCCACTGTGGAAGACAGTAAGGAGGTTTCTCAAATAATTAAAAATAGAACGACAACAGGATCCTGTAATTTCACTATGGGGGGGCGTTTACCCAAAGAATATGAAAACACAATTGGAAAAGTTATAAGCTCCCCTATGTTTATTGTAGCTTTATTTACAATAGCCAAATTATGGAAGCAGCCTGAATGTCCACTGATTGATGAATGCATAAAGAAGATGTGAGATATATATATATATATATGATGGATTATTCAGCCAAAAAGAAGAACTATACTGGAATTACCATAAAAAAGAAACCCTATAAAAATAATAGTATTCTTCTTATTAGTATCATTATTTTTAATGTTTGGCTGAGTAAATGATGCTTTCAAGCACCTGATTTTCTCTTCCTGGACACACAAAAAGACTCTTCACCCAGTCGTATTAGTACCACAAGACTGGGCTCTGACCAAAACAAGATAGTGACCTAATGTGACCTAAATGACTTTGAGACTGGGTTCTTTAAAAATATGATTTAATGCTAAAATGTTGATTTTCTGAAGTTCATGATGGAAACAGTTCCAAATCCTGAGGCATGAAGAAAATAATCCCTCTATATATAAACTATCGTTGTGACTGGAAATAAGTCCCTGCTTATCGAAGTCACTGAGATTTTAGAGTTTAGTGTTTACCTATGCACAGTTTAGTCAATTTTGACTAACATGGTATCAAGACCTTGTAGTATACACTTTATCAATCACAAAAAGACTAATTAGACCCAGGAATATTTTGTTTATAATATACTAATGTGTGCACATTATAAAATTTGCAAAATATAAAAAGAAAATAGAGTTAAAAAGCAGACTTGTCTTGCTACACAGAATGCAGCAAACCTCAAGAGAATATGAAGTAACAATGATAATAATCCAGGTAATCTACAAAGTCATACAGTTTTTAGCTCATCAGAAAGGTGAGGATGGAAAGACATTAACGATCGAAAGTTTAGAAATGAAAGGACCCTTCCAGGGAAGATCATGGCTGCCATCATCCTTGATAGAAATTTGGAAGAAGTTATCATATAGATATGGGTACGTGTAACAGTTACACTTTTAATGAAGTTTAAACGCCAATGATGAGCTGGATTAAGAGTTCATGATTCTCTGGATCCCCACTGACACTAGGGATATGAAGTGCACTGTCAATTATTCTCCATGGGCCTTCAGCCAAACAGTCACGACCGAGGGAGGGCAGAAAAGCTGAGAGACCCACCCTCACCTGAAATGCAGGCTCGTGGGCCCCCCGTATTCTGAGGCTAGTAGAAGAAAGGACAAGCTCTCTTTAGGCATTCTTCTCGTTCTGATCCCTGTAGAGACACGTCATCCATTGCACTACTGGGCATTCGGTTCTTCAACTGAGTAGGAGGGAGCAGTGGTTCGAACTTAGATACAGTAGAAAAAAGTGTCAAAAGCGGAAAATGCCATCTGAGGTGTGTGAGTAATATCAAAAGGTCTACTGTATTTGTTAGTGGGCCAGCATGAGGAAGGTCGAAACTGTGGCAGAAAGAAACATATTTGAAGAGACAACAGTGTGTGTGTGTGTGTGTGTGTGTGTGTGTGTGTGTGTGTACATATAAATGCAGATGTCTGTATATACTATTACATACACATACACATACACACACACACACACACACACACACACACACGTACGTTGTATATATATAACCTGATGAAAGATATCAAAGGTATCAAAGCAGCAGGAATTTCAGAAAACCCAAAAAGGGTGGAAATACAAACAAAGGCACACTGAGGCATATCATAATTAAACTACTGACAACCACTGATAAAGGGTGATGGGAACATTCATTCTAAGGAACAACAAAAACGATGGCTGTCTTCTCAACAGAATCAATAAAGTTTGGAAGATAACAAAACCACATATTTGAAAAAAATTGAAAAAACCTGACAATCTGAAATTCTATATGCAGAAAAAATATCCCTCAAAAATGTGAGCAAAATATAGATATTTCAAATAGACAGTATGTGAAAGAATTTATTTCCTGCAGACATCGGTTACAAAAAGGCTTAATTAAGGAGGTCCTTGGGGCGCCTGGGTGGCTCAGTGGGTTAAAGCCTCTGCCTTCGACTCAGGTCATGATCTCAGGGTCCTGGGATCGAGCCCCAGATCGGGCTCTCAGCTCAGCAGGGAGCCTGCTTCCTCCTCTCTCTCTGCCTGCCTCTCTGCCTACTTGTGATTTCTCTCTCTGTGTCAAATAAATAAATAAAATCTTCAACAAAAAAAAAGGAGGTTCTTTAAACTGTAGTGAAATAATAGCAGGAAGATTCTTGGTTTTGTAGAAAAAGAGTAAATGTGTTGGAAAATATAAAAAACTTATTTTCCTGTTTTTACATATATTTAAATCTCTTTTGGAAGCTATTGAGTGTTTAAAGTAAAAATAAAAATGTATTGGGAAACTTATCACCTACTTATAAGTGTGTGATAATAAGAGTATAAATATTGGGAGTCTAGTAAGTGGAGGCATACCTGTGTAAGACTTTATGTTTTTAATTATCTATTAACTATATACTATATTATATATTAATAAGTTAAATTTACTGATTAGAATCTTTAGAGCAACGAGTAAAAAATAACAAGAAATGCATAATAAAAAGTTAATAGAGGGATGTCCAGTTCTGGCTCTGTTGGAACACCTCATTCCATGCTATTCCTCTGTCTTATAACTGAAAGACCCTGGTCCTAAACAGGAAGCAAACACAGGAGGACTCTGAAATGTGGAAATAAGAATGAGGACTGGCAAGGGACTTTAAGACTTCAGGGATGATACAATATATCATAGATGGGCAGGGGAGAAAAACCTATACTCTGGAAGCATCCGCAGCTGACTGGAACCACAAACAACAAAGCTCCAAAAGCAGCTTTCTCCCCAGGGTGAAAGCACTGGCAAAGGATGGATTAACAGTCTCACTAAATACCCCAACCATCATACCACCATGACTGATTTGGGACACTCGGCTGGCTTCCTGCTCCACCTGGCTATAGGAAGTCTTAGGGTCAGAAGACTTCAGAGACCTGTGGGACAGTAACAAAAGGTCTAATATTCCCATCACTGGACTCCCAGAAAGAGAAGAGAAAGAGGATAGGGCTGAAAAGTACTTGAAAAACGTAACAGCTGAAAACTCCCTAGTCTGGCAAAAGAAATAAAACCATATTCAATAAATTTAGTGGGATCCTGAAAATGTCAATCTAAAGAAATGATGCCATTATTATACATATTAATCTAACTTCAAAAAAACTAATGACAAAGAAAAACACTTGAAAGAATTTATAGGGAAATGAAATACCTATAAAGTAACAATTTGAATGACCATGGATTTCTCATCAGAACCAAGAAGGCCAGAAGAAAGGGACACTTTCTTCTTCTGTTTTCTTTTTAATTAATAGACTATTTTTTTAATTGAGGTGTGATTGGCATACATTATATTAGTTTCCGGTGTACAATATTATGGTTATGATCTGATATTTGTATATATTGCAAAATGACCATAGCAATTAACATGTGACACCATATATGGTAGCTGAAGTTTTTTTCCTGTGATGAAAATTTAAAAATCTACTCTCCTAGCAACTTCCCAGTATGCAAAAGGTATTATTAACTAGGGTCACCAGGCTGGATAGCACATTCCCATTACGTATTTACAACTGAAAGCTGGTTCCTTTTCACTGTCTTCAGCAATTCAGCCCACCTCTCACCCTCTGCCTCTGATAAGCACTGATCTGTAAATGTTCTCTATAAGGTTTTTGTTTTGCTATCAGATTTCACATGTAAGTGAGCTCCTTCTCTGAACTATTTCATTTAGCATAAACCCCTCAAAGGCCATCCATGTTGTCACAAGTGGCAAGATGTCATTATATTTTATGACATGAATAACATTCTATCATGGGTGTGTATATACATGTTCTTCATCCATCCCCCCACTCATCCATCCACCCAACCATTGATGGACACTGAGATTGCTTCCAAATCTTAGTTATTGTAAATAATGCTGCAATGAACATGGACGTGCATATATTTCTTGAAGATAGTGTTTCTTTTCTTAGATGAATAGAATTGCTAGATCATATGCTATTTCTATTTTTAATATTTTGGCGAACCTCCATACTCTTTTCCATAGTGGCTGCACCAAATTACATTTCCACCAACTATGCACAAGAGTTCCCCTTTCTCCACATCCTCTCCAACACGTTATTTCTTGTTAATATAGTATTTTAAGAGAAATTATAGGTTTACAGAAAAATGAAGCATGGACACAGTTTCCCTTATTGTTACCATCTTCCTTTAGTGTGGTACATTTGTCACAATTAATATACCAATACTGATACATAATTAACTAAGGTCCAAGTTTATGTTAGGATTCCCTCCTTGTGTCTTATACAGTTCCACCTGTTTATTGTTTCGACAAATGCAAAATATCATGTATCCATTAAACTATCATAGAGAATACTTTTACTGCCTGAAAAATCCCCTGTTCTTTGCCCTTTCATCCCTTCTTCTCCCCTTACCTCTGACAACCACTTATCTTTTTATAATATTCATACTTTTGCCTTTTCTAGAATGTCAGGTAATTGGAACCACATAGCATGTAACCTTTTCATACTGGTTTAATTTAGCAATATGTTCTTAAGATACTTCTGTGTCTTTTTATGACTGACAGCTCATTTCTTCTTAGACTGAATAATGTATCTCATTGTATGGGTGTACCATAATTTATCCATTCACCAAATGGAGGACATCTTAGTTGATTTCAAGTTTTGGAAATTATTAACAAATAATTTGTGTAAACAAATTATTAATAAATATTAACAAATATAAGCATTTGTCTTCAGATTTCTGTATACACTTACGTTTTCAGTTATATTGGGTAAATGACTGGAAGTGTAATTATCAGAACATTTGGTCAGACTACATTTAGTTTTTAAGAAACTGGCAACCTGTCTTCCAAAGTATCTGTACCATTTTACATTCCCACTATCAATTATTGAGTTTCTGTTGCTCCATATCCTTGTCAGCATTTAGTGTTGTTAGAGTTTGGGTTACTGGCTATTTTAATAGTTGTGCCACAATATATCTTTTATTTTATTTTTTTTTATTTTTTTTATTTTTTTTTTTTAGATTTTATTTATTTATTTGACACAGAGAGATTACAAGTAGGCAGAGAGGCAGGCAGAGAGACAGGAAGAGGAGGAAGCAGGCTCCCTGCTGAGCAGAGAGCCCAATGCGGGCCTTGATCCCAGGACGCTGAGATCATGACCTGAGCCGAAAGCAGAGGCCCCAACCCACTGAGCCACCCAGGCGCCCTCTTTTATTTTATTTTTTAAAGGTTTTATTTATTTGAGAGAGAAAGAATAAGAGAGAGAGAGAGAGAGAGCATGAGAGGGGAGAGGTGAGAAGAAGACTCCCCACAGATCAAAGATCCCGATATGTGATTCGATCCCAGGACTCCATGATCATGACCTGAGCCAAAGGCAGTTGCTTAACCAACTGAGCCACCCAGGTGCCCCTCCTTGTTATTTTAATTGGAAATTCCCTGATAACAGTATGACTGTGGAGCATCATGTTTTTTTATATGCTTATTTACCACTTAATATCTTCTTTGGTGAAGTGTCTATTCAGGTCCTCACCCGTTTAAAAACTGAGTTGTTTTCTTGTGGAATTTTAAGAGTTCTTTGTATATTTTAGATACAGACCATTAACAAATATGTGCTTTAATAATATTTTTCTCCTAGTGGGCTTATCTTTTGCAGAGTGTAAGTTTTTAATTTTAATGACATTCAACTTGATTTTTTTCATGTATCATGCTTTTGGTGTTGTATCTAAAAAGCCATTGCCAAACCCACACTACCTAAATTTTCCAACGTTATTTTCTAGAAGCTTTAGAGTTTTGTGTTTTACATTTAAGCCTTTGATCCATTTTGAGTTAATCTTTGTGAAAGATGTAAGGTCTGTATCTAGCTCTTTTTTTTTTAATATGTGGATGTCCATTATGTTCATACTATCTTTATTCATAATAGCCCCGAACTGCCAACTAATTAATTTATGGGTCAAAGTGGAAGTCTCAAGGGAAATAAAACATACATATAACTGAATAAATTTTGTGGGATGTATGTAATGCAATACTGAGAGGGGAATCTATTGTACTAAATGCTTATTTTAGAAAAAGTATTTCAAATTAATTATCTAAGTTTCCATCTTAAGTGACTAAAGAACAAAATAAACCCAAAGCATGCAGAAAAAAATAAATTATAACAATTTGAGAATAAGCCAGTGAAACAGAAAACAGAAAAAAAAATAGAGGAAATGAAGCAAAATGGTGTTCTTTGAAAAAAATAATGGGATTTAAGCGTAAATCTACCAAAATGTATACAATGGTGGTATAATGAAAAGTATAAAATGCTGAGAAAGGAATTATAGAACGGATAAATAATGGAGAGACATAACATGTCCATGGATCAAAAAAAAAAACCCAAAAACTCAATATATTATGTCAATTATCTTCCAAATTGATTTACTGGTATAATGCAATTCCTACCACAATCTCAACAAAATTGTTTTGTAGACAGAGGCAAATTTATTTGAGATTCCTCATGGGAAGGCAATGAAACTAGAATAACCAAAAGTTTTGAAAAAGAGAAGAAAAGGGCACCTGGGTGGCTCAGTGGGTTAAAGCCTCTGCCTTTGGCTCAGGTCATGATCCCAGGGTCCTGGGATTGAGGCCCACATCGGGCTCTCTGCTCAGCATGGAGCCTGCTTCCTCCTCTCTCTGCCCGCCTCTCTGCCTACTTATAATCTCTCTCTCGCTCTGTGTCAAATAAATAAATAAAATCTAAAAAAAAAAAAAAAAAAAAAAGAAAATGGGGAGGATCAGTCAGCCTGATAAACACACACACACACACACACACATTAATCAAAAACAATGAGTGCTGGTGGAGTGATAGACATAGAGATCAACGTAACATATATAGAGATCAACGTAACATATAGAGAACCCATCAGCAGACCAATACCAAAGTGGTCAACTGACTTGTCAAAAGTGGTAAAGTAATTAAATGAAGGAAGGACAATCTTCTCAACAAATGCCGCTAAAGGAACTGGATGTCCACAGGCAAAAATAAATAAGCCTTGATCTAAACCTCAATCATATACAAAAATTAACTCGAAATGGATCTTAGATTTAAATATGAAGCATAAAATTATCAAACTTCTGGAAGAAAATATAGCTCTAGGATACACCATGCTATGAGAATCGAGACAAACTACAGACTTGATTAAAGTACTTGCTATCCAAATATCTGACAAAAGACTCATTTTTAAAATATACATAGAACTCTCAACACTCAATAGTAAAAGCAAAAACAAAATCCAATTAGAAAATGGGCAAAAGACATGAACAGACATCTTACCAAAGAGAATATTCAGGTGGTAAATAAGCACATAAAAATATGCTCAACATCATTAACCATTAGACAAATGCAAATTAAGAGCATGATGAGGTATTACAACATAACTTTTAGAACAGCTAAATATTTCCTTAAGTTGCATTAATAGCAAATGCTGGTGAGAAGGTGAAAAATCCAGTTTTTCCTATCATTCATGGGAATAGTAAGATCACATAGCCATTCTGGAAAATAGTTTGGCAATTTTACACTTTGCACAGACCTCAGTAATTATACCCCTGGGCATTTATCCTAGGAAGTAAAAACTTATGTCTACACAAAACCTGTATATTAATGTTAACAGCATCTTTATTCCTAATAGCACAAACTTGGAAACCATCCAAATGCCATTCAAAGGGTTCGAAGCCTGAATGGATCAACTTGTACATCCATACAATGGAATGTTACTCAGCAATTTAAGGAGACTGCTGAGAGTACAACAACTTCAGTGGATCCCAAGAGAGTTTTGCTGGATGAAAAAAGTCAACCTTAAAAGGTTACATACTATATGAACTAACTTATATAACATTCTTGAAATAGTAAAATTATAGAGATGACAAGCACAGTAGTGATTCCTAGGGGCTAAGATGATGGGGAGAAGAGAGTAGGTGTGACATAAAAAAGTAGTAAGGGGGATCTTTGTATTGATAGAGAATTTTGCATTTTGAATGTGGTGGTGGTAAAAAAAATCTACATACATGATAAAGTTGCATAAGAGTAAGCACACAAACAAGTGAATGAAAAACTGGTGATATCTAATAAGGTTATAGATTGACCATGTTGATTGAACACTGTCAATTTTCTGGTTTTGATAAGAGATTATTTTTATATAAGATGTCCTCACTGGAAAAAAAATGAGGTTATGACTATACGGGATCTGTTATCTTTCCAACTTCCTGTTAATCTATAATTATTTCAAAATTTAAAAAATGTTAAAGAATATACAGTAGAATGCTAACCCAAATGAACAATAAAACCTCAACTCACTCCTGAGAAGACAGATAAAGGAAAACCAAGGAAAAAATAGGGGTTGTGATACATCAAACTCAAACAACAAAACGGTATACTTAAACACAAATACATGAATTATAGATATCTGACCACGTTAAGGCACATAATACTCTTCAGCAATGCAAAGATGACTTTTCAACAAAGGTGATGAATCTTGAAAGAAATATGCTCTTAAAAAAATACAAAACCCAAAGAACACAAAGTCTAGTATTACATTTGCTTTAAGTCTGAAACCAGACCATTTTAAAATATGATAAGATGTTAGAAAAGTAGCTGCCCTACAGGGGGCATATTTGACTGGAAGTGAAAGAAAGGGAGCTCTACAGAGTGATGGAAATATTCAACACCTGGGTAGATGTGTGGGTTTCAAAAGTATATGCATTTGTCAAAACGAATCAAACGGTACACTTAATGTGGGTACATTTCTGTGGATGCAAATTATACTTTAATTTTAATATGTTCTTTAAAAAGAACTTTAAAAATTTTCCCACATCCATATGAATCATTTAATATACTTCCTAGGAAGCCCACGCTCCATTTGGGTATCGCCAGAACAGTAATATGATACGGTAGTTGTAGGCCCTTTGGAAGTTAAATCTCAAAGGGTGGGCACTCATTTTTACATGATTACAGATTGGCCAGATGCTATTCAAATAATTCACCTGGGTTTCACCCCCACAATTTGAAGAAAAGACAAAATGAGAAAGCCTCAAAGTGTTTTTAATCAAAAGATAGAGATTTTAGAACCATTTTGAATAGCATTGTAAGGAGAATTCTGACAACTTCTCCACTTTCCTAGGAGGTAAAATAAAAGAGCCTCAGGATGACTGCAGTGAAAAGTTCAGTTAGACTTTAGGAAACACGTGAATAACCCCTAAGGATTAAATCTAGTTATAATCATGCATCTCTGAAAATAAGCAAATATATTGTATATACAACCTATATCGTAAGACTACAAACTTAAGGTGAAAGTCTTCCTCTCAGATGGACCTTTCATTCCTTAAGAATTTGTTTCCCATCATTTAGAGAACTGGTGTTACAAATTCCTTTGTCTGATATTTACTTATTATAAGCTATTCTCAGAAAACGATCTCTATGAATAACACTGGTTAGAATGCCCGGTCCCTATTCTCCAATATAATTTTATTTAACCCGACTTAAAAGACCAGAAAATAGCTCAGCTAAACAATATAATTGACAACAGTATAATGGTATCAGCTGTATTTAGAGGAATATTCTGAAAAATATATCATTTTCTGAGAATAGGTGACAACCAATAAATACGGTAAAGATACTACAGTATCTACTAAAGATAGCAGGCCCTGAGATATCCCACCAGCTGATCGGGAAAGAGTAACTATATTAAGAAGCAGTTCAGATCAAGCTCAGAATAAAGTACACCCCAGATAACACAAATAGGGCAATTAGGTGTGGATAGCAATATCTCTACAGGTTTTTGACATACCCTAGGCTGTTGCGATGCCCTTTGTCTTAGAAATGAGTAGTTTGTGTTTTACTTTTTCCTCTTGTGCATTTCAAGATTCGACACTCATTATGGTATCTGGCTCTGTTCTATTAAAGCAAATAAATAGGGAAGCTTATGTATTGAGCAGATGTGTACAGAACCCCATAATTATTCTCTGCTGAGAAGTCTAAAATGGAAACATAGATCCCTGCCTTCATGGAGATGAGCATCTTGCATGAGTTCATAAATGTACATTGAACAAATTAGTAAAGGAATAGCAGGAGTGCAGGGGGAAGCGTGAAGGAGAAATACCACTGACTGTTCATCCATAATTATTCTCTGTTAAGCCTTCTGCATATCATCTCATTTAATCCCGCCCTTGACTTCCTTTTAGAGATGAAAAAGGACACTCAGAAAACTTTAGTGCTCAAAAGCACACAGTTTAAGAACAAAGCCATAATCTTTAGCTGTGAAATATCACACTCAGTCGGACTGTCACCCTATGAGATCACAATTGTTTTTATTACTCAGTGGTGTATGTAAAACTTCAAATCAGGATTGCTTTACTTTGAATTATCTTGCTTGAATTGTTCATATTTTGTGGTTTGGGCAGTTCTTTAGCTTTAAGTGTTCTACCAGAGAAATACAAATGTCACTTCCTCAGAGAAGCCTACCCTGGTATCTCACGCTATTTAAATCCTTTCATTATAATGATCTCCTAATGCCAAGTACTTTCCCTTCATGCCACTTACTCTTTGAATAATTTCCACCCTTTTCTCTAGATTACAAGCATAAGGGCTGAGGCAGAGAATGCATCTGTTTTTGCTTAACTGGTACATTGCTAAGCCTACAGTGGGCATTAAATAATAAACTAGAGTTGCTGAACGAAAGAACATTTTAAGGGACCCACAGAGAGTAATTAAAATGCCAGAGGCCTAAAACTGATAGCAAATTATAGGTAAAATCCTCTGAGGGGATAATTAAGAGAGAGTTAGGTACAGGGGAAGAGAAAGAGAGTGGCTATTGAAGACACATTAAGAAATTCAGTGCAAATATGCACCTCAAACAAGGTCAAGAATTTGGATGATTTCTGTATGGATACTAGGTTGCAGCCATTTACTTGATCAACTGGGATAGAGATCTCTTAAAATCTCAGACTTCTCTGGACCAGAATTGTGAATCCATCTTCTCGAATTTCCAAACACTGAACTGAAAAAGCAACACTGAGAATTCGGTCTTTCAAAATGGTTCTTGAGTCACCCAAAAATTCTATTCAGAATTTGCATTTTGAATTTGATGAATTTTACAGAGATAAATAGTTAGCCAGGAGGCTGAGTGGAGAGGAACCGGATCCCCTTCATTCAGCACTACTATATTCAGTGATATGAAGAGTGTTTGGAAGAAATCAGTTCATTGCAGATACTAGAGAGGTCCTTAAAGAAGATGCTGCATAGGTGACTTCAGCATGTTATAAGTGATTTAAAGAGGGCACCTGGGTGGCTCAGTGGGTTAAAGCCTCTGCCAACAGCTCAGGTCATGATCTCAGGGTCCTGGGATCGAGGCCCGCATCGGGCTCTCTGCTCAGCGGGGAGCCGGCTTCCTCCTCTCTCCCTCTGCCTGCCTCTCTGCCTACTTGTGATCTCTCTCTCTCTCTCTGTCAAATAAATAAACATAAAAAAAATCTTTAAAAAATAAAAAAAAATAAGTGATTTAAAGAAAATTAAACTCCTTGCAGCTCTTAGTTTATGGTGAGAAGGCAGGAAAAGGAAATAACCTAAAAAAAAATAATGCTCACTTTTTTTTTAATATAGTTTTCAAGGAAAGTTTCTGGGTTCAAAAAGAAATACTGAAAAAAACCCACTTTTGATTTGTCATCTAATTTTTTAATGATAAGCATAGGTTTACTGTCAATTCACTTCTTTATTCTTTTGCATCCTCCGTTAACCAATTCATTTTTGTCCCTATAGCTATTACACAATAAATACTGGTTTGTAAAGATGGGATGGGGAAGGAGACAAACCATAAGAGACTCCTAATCTCACAAAACAAACTGAGGGTTACTGGGGGGTGGGAGGGTAGGGATAGGGTGGATGGGTTATGGACATTGGGGAGGGTTTATGCTATGGTGAGTGCTGTGAAAGGCGTAAGCCTGATGATTCACAGACCTGTACCCCTGGGGCAAATAATAATAAGAAGAATAAATTAATAAAAAATAAAAAATAAAAAAATAAAAGAGCTCAAAAAAAAGTACTGGTTTGTAAATGACTACATTTTATTGCCACTTATGCTTGTGTATTTGTGTGTGTGTGTGTGTGTGTGTGTGAGAAAGAGAAAGGGAAAACACTTTGTCATGCCAAATAATCTCTAAAAATGTAAACTACTCTAAAAAAACTTTAGATAAGAGCATTTTATAAGAGCATTTGTAATATAGTTAATATATATTAATTGATGAAATCTGAGAAACAGAGAATGATAATGAAGCTGAATTTTTTTTAGATGTTAATTTGTGTTTACTTTTCTCATATTTTTTTTCCCCACTTACTTCCTCCCAAATTAAGAGGTAAGAGCACTGTGGAACAAAGAAACCATGTTTCACTGCTTCAGTAAGTTATATGGTAGGGCCCAATACAAAAGTATATCATACTTTCTGGCTGTTGTTTTTTCTTTCTTTCTTTTCTTTTTTTTTAGGATTTTACTTATTTATTTTGAGAGAGAGAGAGAGAACCTGTATGCAGGAGAATGGCAGGGGGCAGAGGGAGAGGGAGACTAAGAGGACTCTGTGCTGAGTGTGGAGCCTGAGCTCGGGGCTCAATCTCATGATGCAGAGATCACAACCTGAACCAAAATGAAGAGTCAGATGCCTAACTGACTGTACCACCCAGGTGCCCATTTCTTTATTTTTTAATTTTAAAAAAATTTTTGGACATTCTTTATGTATCTTGTTACTATTATTTTTCAAGTTTTTATTTAAATTCCAGTTAGTTAACACACTGTATAATATTAGTTGCAGGTACAGAATTTAATGATTCATCACTTACATATAATACCCAGTGCTCATCACAAGTGCCCTCCTTAATACCCGTCACCCATTTACCTGTCCCCCTACCTACCCCTCCTGTGGTGACTAGCAGTTTGTTCTCTATAGTTAAGAGTCTGTTGCTTGGTTTGCCTCAATTTTTCTTCCCCTGGCTCTTTTATTTCTTAAATTCAACATATGAGTGAAATCATATGGTATTTGCCTTTCTCTGAGTGACTTATTACTTAGCATTATATTCTGTGGCTCCGTCCACATTGTTGCAAATGGCAAGATTTCATTCTTTTCGATGGCTGAGAAACAGTCCATGATATATGGATTCCATGACATTATATATATTATATATATTACATATAATATATATACTATATATTACATGTAATATATACTATATATATTATATTATATACATATATAATGGCTATCTATCTATTTATCTCACCTCTTCTTTATTCATTTACTGGTGACACAGCCAGGTTCTATAGGGTCTCTTCTAGGCTTAGACAATGAAGATGCTTTGTCAATGGAATGCTCTGTTTCTCACCATCCTCTTCTCCACAATAAGGAGTGTTTCCCTGATATTGTCAGTCTTGACATCATTCAGTAAGTTACGGAAATCTAGGCACCATCCTTGATTCCTCCCTTCACGCCACTAGTACATTCCCCAATCAACCCCAAAGTGAGTCCTGCCATTTCTACCTCTCTCTACACCCTTCACTGATTCTTTCTTATACCGAACACTCTCTACATTCTCTTCCATAGCTTCCTAACAACATCCATGCCGGCTTTCTGTCAATGGGTTCTATGAAATAGATTGGATCATTTAATATAAATTAGATTATGTCATTCTTCTTTCAAAATCACAAAGCTCTCCTTTCACTCAGACTAAAAATACAAACAATTACATAAATTCCCTGCATGATCTGGACCCTGCCTCTTTCTCCACACTCACCCTGAGACCCTTTTACTGCCATTTGACTTGCAATCCTGTTTTTACCTTGGGCTTCACCAAGCTCTATTTTCTCTGTCTGAGATGATTTTCCCCGGAGCTCTCTGTCAAAGGGACCTTCTTATTCAGTCTCTATCTATAACTTAGCACCTTCAGAGAGATTTTTCCTGGCATCCAGCCCCTTTCCACTTGACAAGGCATGTGCCACATCTGCCCGCAGGAGTGACTTTTATTAAGTTTCACAATGTGCCAATTGGGCTATTTCAACTAAAACTGAGAAAGGAGAAATTCAGTAAACTCACCTCAGATTACCCGGTTATTTAGTGCTGGAATTAAGATTCCAAGTCTAGACAAATTTGCACACTTAGGTCCTGTGCTATTTACTCTTGGGTTCTAAAATTATTTGTTGAAAGAATGAAAAAAATGAATGTCAGCAGAAAGGATGATGAACTTGAAATTTCATCCACATGCCATTTCTGGGTTCTATCTTATCTTCCTGGAGCTTGACCTTTTGGAAGGAGAGATCATATAAGAACTAAGATAAAATATCCTTGAAAACCGGTAAAATGGGATGTCAGAGTCATATTAATTTTACGTAAAATGACAAAAGTGATTTAAAAGACAACTTGAGTTTGTGGACTAAGATTCTAATAATTTCATGGTGCATTTTTTGGCTATCTTTTTACACATTATTAGCTTTGCGATTCCAAAATACACCCATGCTATCATTCCTTGTCTACCTCCTAAGTTTGTCTCTTTTAATTTTTTTAAGCCCATGATATCATATATTTAAGGATTATATATGAACAGAAGAGTAAAATCCCTGACAAAGTTGAACAGAAAAACTGATTGACAATACTCTAAGCCCAAAATGGCAGAATTCGGAGAAGTTGGTAATGAAGACCTACAGAGTCACGTAAGCGGCCTGCAACTGCTTTTTATTTCTCTAGAATCTTCTTTGAAGTGGTGCTTTAGGAATCATAAATAACTTCCACTGTCCTATGAAGGGCAGGATTAAGGCCCTGTTACTACGAGGAAATAAAGGCTTGGGTCATTGCAGCAAATTATATGAGGCTTTAGCCAAGTGGCAGTGGAAATTACCTTCTCTGGTTTATAGTATCTGTTGGGCATGAAAATAATTGGGAATGGCTAAAGTACCTGCTATCATGAAAAAGTTTATTTCTAGGAAACTAATTCAACTCTCAAGCTACATCCTATTCTTAAAGAGCCTCCCCCCCCCTTTCTAGTTATAATCGAATTTTTACCTTCAAAAATAGACACAGTACTCCAGAAATTCATTTCATTTAGCAACATCTTGCTGGCAGCAGAGTTACAATGTTAGATAGGTGGCATATTTTGGTGTTTTGGATACTTTCTGGGGTTACTGACACATTCTTACTTCTGGTCTCTGAGTTGCATACATAAACAGATTTTATTGCACAAAACATTCATGATTTTTCCCTTGTATTTTCATCTTCCCCATTCTACCTGAGAAACAATCAGAGTAGCAAGGAGCATGCCCACACAAATGAGCTAGTGTTGCAATTAGTGTCCAATTGTGAAGTCCATAATCATTTCCATTCAGGTTGAAATATTTCATGGTTCCTATTGTCATCATGAGTCCTTTTTCAAAGTGATGCTGCTGGTTGGCGTCAGGGGTAATGGTGTTGGTGCTAGATTGGTTGTGGAAAGTTATCTTTATCTGTGTCCTAACAAATCTATACTCGTCCACTGGATTTTTCTACTACTTCATTTATTTTTTCCTCCATTGAGCAAACACCAACATTTATGCACATTTTATAGTAAACATTAAGGCACTTATAAATTGAGGAATTAGATAGCTGATCAAGAAAGAAACATCTATTAATCACTGATATAAAAGGTTTTTTTTTAAGATTTTACTTATTTGATACTTATTTGACAGAGAGCGTGCGTGCATGTGCATAAGCGGGATGGGGAGGCAGAGGGAGAGGGTGAAGCAGGATCCCTGCTGAGCAGAGAGCCAGGCCAGGCATTGGGGCTCCATCCCGGGACCCTGGGATCATGACATGAACCTAAGGCAGACACTTAGCCAAGGGAGCCCCAAACACCCAGTGATATGAAAGTTTTCATAAACAACCACCATTCCTTCCTAGATAGAATATATATGGCCCTATTTGTGGACCTCTCTGCACATCTCTTTCTAATCTCTACTATTGCTTTGGTAAGTTTACACATCTATAATTTACTATTATCTTTTGCCAAAGGGAAAATGATATAAAGTTACAATAATTGTTGAAAGGGACTTGTTAAAATTCACATTCTTAATTTTAAGAAGATTTAGCATAGAGCCATAGAAGGAAGTGACCTAAAAATTATTATTAGTGACCTGAAAAAGTTATCAAAAGCAATCAGTATAGAGTATGTTTACTGATATAATCATTTTATTAACAGTCAGGAATAAGACCAAAGACCTATATTTAACACTACCATTTATTTTTCTGGTTGTTCTAGAAATTGAGTTTAAAAAAAGATTGGAAGGAAAAAGACAAATTTACCACTATTTTCAAATGATGTGTGTTGATACTAGAACATGCAAGGCAATCTTCTGAAAAACAGTCAGAACCTGTACAACTTTTGTAAGATGATGAAATTGCTTACAAGATAAATAAGAATAATCTATCTATATTAATGCAGCAACCAGTAGGAAAACATAATGTAAAAATAATATATTTACAAAAGAAAAACTAATTCCAAGTTAAAATAAACAAAGCAACAGAATCCAGAAGTGTCAGATTTTGAAAAGTTGCCATAAATGTGAAATTTATGGCAACTTTTCAAAATTTGACACTCACTTTGAGATTTTGTTGATTATACTCTAAGTATAGGATCTTTGCATTTCCATCATTTGTAGCTCACCCACAAAGTGTTTTGACATTTTATTTGGTTTCAATAGCTCTTAATGATTTTAGGCAAAGGTGATGTGATAATAGAAAGGCACAGACAAGTGAAAAAAAAATTCTACAAAACCACAAATACATTTGTACATGCATGTATTCAAAGCCAGTTCACCCTTACAATTTCCTGTATCTTCTTAGTGAATGTATGATTTTCTGTGCTGTTCTTTGAATTTCCTTCTTAAAAATCAACTTCTGATGCACAATTCTTTGAAACATAAAGACATATTCAAACAAATTTTAAAAGGGGCCATATGTGGCATGCCAGAGACATGGAGCCTGATTAGAATGGAACTTGGAATCTTTTTATGGTGCTGAATATAATTTAAGACACCATGTTGTTACTCAGAAGGAAGCCTTATTTATAACATCAGTACCATGCTGCATACCAGATGCCAGTGGAAAGTGAAACTATGATGAATTTAATTTGACCTTTCTCAAGCCTACAGAACGTAAATCAGATATATTTAATAAAGATCGGGTTCGAAAGAAATAGCTTTGACTTCAGACGTGTAAATGCTTCAATGAAAGAAATGAAGGCAACACTTTGTACATTTCTGACTATAGTTTAAATTAAGCAAAAATGATGAAAAATGTAGTTTGGCAATGTGCAACTTTTCCTCATTAGATATATGTGGCTCACTGAGTAATCCAGTAGTTTTATTGCATTTTTCAGGCCATTAGACACAGTATAGGTACCCTTTCTTATGTATATAACAAAAAAATTTTCTTTTGATGCCTAACTAGGATAACTGCATTAAGTAGATTTTAACATTTATTTGGGGATGATTTTGTTATCAAATCTTCTTTAAAGCCTATGATCTAATTTTTAATAAGAGTCTGAGAGTTTTGAAATCTTTATATACAAAAATAATGGAGCAATTCTTCCTCAAAATAAAAGCAAAATGATTGAAGTTTTTCTGGCTAGGAAAGAGGGCAAAAGTTTATTCTGAAGACAGAAATTTTCAAGATTAAAGTCAGGTCTGGCAGGAAGCCTGCTTTATTTTAATGAAAGAATGGACAGGGGCCAAATTCATTACTATTGGAATACCTAGCCGCTCCCAGGCACATAAGTAAATGTAGGAAGATGCCACATACATTTTAGCTTGTCGAGACCAGGACAGAAGGGAAAAAAGTTCATTCATTCATTCCATCATTCATTCATTCACTCACTCAAAAACCAACCCCCACCATGTACACAGTCTGGAAAAGTAAAATGAGTTAGAAGCAGATACTGTTTTCAAAGTGTTCTCATCAGATTGATTGCTACCATTTGCTTGCAACACGTCAAATGGCTAAATGCTGTAATTATGGACTGTGTGAGATTCCAAGGAGCACAATTCTGCCTGCGGAGTATCAAGAATGACTCTTTAGAGAACCTGACCTGAGTCTTTGAATGCAGACATGAATCCACAGGACTAAGAAGAATGTATGTCCCAGGCAAAGGAAAAAGAATGAGCAAAAGCACAGAATTCAGAGTGAGTATGGAGGGTCTCAGACATCCCAAAATGGAAATTAAATTCTGTCATAAAAGTAATGAAGAGTTTTAAAAAACGGATTAAGTCAGAGGAGTTTATGGCTCTATTTGCATTATAAGAAGGTGGATCTGACTGTGAAGGGATAGTAAAGATGGTATGCAGTGAGCAGGAGGAAGGGAGGCCTTTTAGGAGGGTCTGGAACGACCCTGAAGGGATGAGGGTCTACATTAGCATGGCAGGATTGGTGGTGAAGTCGGGAGATGGGTTCAAGTGATCTTTAGGAGGGTGATTCATTCCTGTCTCGTTATTTAGATGGGAAATTGAGACAACATCAAATGCCACTTATATTCAAATAGTTGGATTTGGGATGCCTAAAGGAAACCCAGCAAGATGTCCAGAAGGCTTCCGAAATAAAAGACTGACTGATTGGGAAACACATGGTAAGAGACATAGTTTCAGATATCATTGCCACAGTAACCCTTTGAAGCCCTAAGAGTGGAGAGCTGGCTCAGAAAGTGGATATGGTAGAGGAGGAAAAAAAAAACAAAACAAACAAACAAAAACCACAGATGAAATAGGACAAACATAACCATTTGGTTGAAAGAGCTGGGAAGTGTGGCTAAAAGGGGAAGCTGGTGTTGGCAGTGGAAGCAGAAGCTCATGGAAGAAAAAACATTTAGAGGACCTCCCTCATGCCAGGGAGAGTGCTAGGTGCTTTGTACATTTCTCGTGACAATTCCCAATATTTTATTTAGTCTTTATAACTTCATGCCCACTTTGTAGATGAGGAAAGGCAAACTCAGAGAAGTCAAGCAACTGTCCTTCTCCACTAAGCTATTAAGTGGCAGAAGGTGGATTCTAACCCAAGTCCACCTGATTCATCCCTGGGAATAAAATTAAATGTAGTACACATTTCTGTTCTGTGGGATGTAGTAAAAATGCTGTATTTTTCCTAATGGGGCATGATTTCATGACAGGATGCATTGTCTGAGCTAAAAATCGTATGGTCACATTTGTAAGTTTTGAACTATGCAAATATGAAATATTTTGTAAAATATTGATAGATATTGATATAAATATTGATATATTTGTATATGCTATATTTATATATGATAAATGTTGATATAAAATATTTTATAGACTCATTTGAAATGTAAATTCCGTAATTAAAAAAAAGCATGTGCCGCATAATTTCACAGTGAATTATAACCTATGCTTACATTTTTTGGTTCTACTTTAGTTGGTAAGCAGAAATTCCATGTAACATCCATTGTAGCTTGTGAAAAATCCTGTTGTTAAATTAAAATTTCTGAGTTATTTTGGTGATTATTGTGCTATCATTTGAACACTGTTATTATAATGTAAAACATTTTTAATGTCCCATAAAAATGCCTTCTAAACATGAGTTAAACAGTGGACCCTGTGCTGAAAACAAGCTGGAAGTCAGTAAGGCTGGAATATAAATTAGATGCAATAAAAACACTATGAAGATAGCCAAACAACTGCCACGATATCCTGCTAATTTAGTAAAAAGTGCACTATGAAATATTAGAGATAATGTTGAGTAAACAGGCAATATTAGAGCAAGTAAAGCTTTACATTTGCAAAAGTTATCTCATAATCAGGCAAAAATAATGCAAAACCGAAAAAAAAGTTAAAAACAACCACAAAAAACTTGGCAAGTACAACGGAGCTGAAATGTGATTCTGAAGTGAGATTTTTATAAATTAATATGCTCCTAAAATACTTCAGCTGCTTTTACCTTCCCCACAAACTAAATTCCCCACAAACACTAAATGCTTAGTGTTTAAAATTGGTCTTGAAATAAATGTTTTTGTGTAACCTAAATTGCCCGTATTGTGACTCTGCTCTACTACCATCCATGGGGTTATGAACACAATATTGCTGGGATTTACCAAGGTGATTTGAAAGGGGAGAGGAAATTCCAACCATAAAGGCCATTGCTAGGAATTTAAGTATATCAGCAGGTGGTTTGTTTAGGAGGGAAGACAAACAGGGAAAGTGGAAGAGCACACACCTGAGCATTGTCAGGAGCGCCCGCCCACTTCCTCCCAGAGCCTGCCCTCCATGTCCTCACTGCGGTAGGAGATGCTCCCAGAAAGGTCAAGGAGCAGACAAGGGCTTGCAGCTGTTTCTCTGAGGCCTCCCACCACAGCCCCAAGACTAGAATCTTGGGAGGCAGCCATTCCTTCTAAAATGTTTGTTTCTAATGCTAGAACTTGGAGAGATTATAGAGAAGTCTTGGTCCTCCTTCAAGTATTCACCAGAATGCTGGGGAAACTGGAACTCATTACTGATCCAATTCACCCAGCATCCAGGTTTCAGCTCCTGTCAGCAGGGACAGCTTTCGGATTTGGGAACAAGTCAAGAGTTTTGGACATTTAACTGTGAACTGAGAATTATGCTGCGGTTCAGATTTCACCAACAACGTATGCACAACAAAGCAGGTACTTGGCTCTACCTGACTTGATAGCAACTGAATACTCATCTGAAATTGCACCAGTTTTTACTTCCAAGAAAGTGTCACCTTAACATTGCTGTATCTTAGGGTTTAAAGTTTATGACAAGTACAATACACTGACCCAGTTCTCAAACCTGGACAAGATCAATCAGGTGATGGATAAGGTTCTTCTACATGCAGTTTACAGCTACTCTGATTTTTAAATGTCTAAGGCCACATTCTATCTTATGAGATAGAAGTTTATAAATCTTCCTCTCTGAAGAGATTTGGATTTGAGTTTAAAAAGAACCATCTGGAAATGCCTCTGTTTCCTGTTTTAAACTATCTCAAAAATAAACAAAACGAAAGTTAATTTTTACTGGGATTTAATCTGATGTTTTTCCATAACCAAATGTCTTTTAGAGTATGTTCTATTATACAGGTGTCAAAATAATAAAGAAGCAAAAATATTTTTATCTACAATAATGCAATCAATTTCTCAAACAGTGTATATCAAAAATCCATTATTCCAGCCTTGATTACCTGAAACTGTTGAGGACAATGTTACAGTTTTTTTTTTAATATAAAGTATGCCATACCTCTCCCATCTCATTTCTCCCCCAACATCTTCATCATTTTGAAAGGATCACGCTTTGAACAAGCAGCAGATGTTAATACAGAAATATAGAACATCTCAATTTTCTCACTGCTAACTCAGCTTACTGAGCCAATTTCACAATTCTCACATTCCTGAGTCCTAGGAGAAAATGCTAATTTAGATTGTTAAAATTGACACCGGTTAGGGTATAAAGGGTAATTAGCATAAAATCCTACACAAAGTGTTCTTAGCACCATTAATCAACACCCACCTAGGCATACACTTTTATAGTCAGAGCTGATGTTTAACGAAGCTGAAAAATATCTAAAATATTCTCTTCTAGTTAAGTAATAAAAAATGCATAGTTTGTCCTCAAATCCAGTTTAAGGGGTTTTAAGGAAAAATACCTAATGTGCAGTTCATGCATAACTTTTATTTTAAACTTAAGGATTATTTAAAGCATATGAAAGTACTCTCTTGAGGAAAACACCTTTTAAACACGTGTGTTTTTTACATATTTGTGTCAGTACTGTCCTGTACATGTGTTGTTAGTGCTGAAACAACTGATCTGTTTTCTTTTTCCTCCCTTGGTGCTTGTAAGGCTGTTGCATTTGGCACTTGTGTTCCCATTTTCAGGACAGAACACTGCTGGTGTTTCTGCCTCTTTTGCCAGACTCCTAAGCTCTCTCTCTCTCTCTCTCTCTCTCTCTCTCTCTCTCTCTCTCTCTCTCACACACACACACACACACACACACACACACACACAGAGTCACACAGGTCTGAATCTCCTCATCTGTTCAGAGGTACTCTTGGTTCCTCAAATTTTGCAAGCCTACTGTATTAATTATACTTCCTTGTTTTCCTCTCCTTGCTAATGATGTGAACTACTGGCAAGAAAATGGTCTTCCAGTGAGAGGAATGATTCAAAGTCACATAAGATTTCTGCTTAGTTTCCTCATTAAAAAAAATAAAATAACGGGGAAAATAATAGAAACAGCAAATACAACACAGTTACATCAAAACTTCAGGAGCACAAGGGATATTTGTTGATAGGAGCCAGTCCAGATATGTTCCTGGGGATGCCACTGAGACCTATCTTCAGAAATTCCATCTCAGAGACCCCAGGGAAGGGGATGGACCACTGAAGTCCATTTATTCTGCATAAGAGAACGCTGCTTTGTGTGAGGCATGGTTAAGAAGCTGACAGTCTCAGAAGAGAGATTGCTTAAAAGAAAAAATCCTACAACCAGAAGAAGTGTGCTCCGATCGGTGTTGGTGCTCTGAGAACACACGGCAGGGGCAGCTCACTGAAACTGGGGGAAAGGCTACCAGGAAGGACAGGCACGCCTGGCCCGGGTGAGTCACAACACGGAGTGGATGTCACTAACATTGAGAAGGGCACGCGTGCAGATTAGGAAGAGAGTGTGCTGAATCACAGGAGCAGAAATCTCAGTACAGTGAAGAGGAGGGTGAGGTGAAGCTGGGGTATCAGGTGATGAATCTCGTGGACCTGGGTAAGAATCCGAAAACCACTGGCAAGTCAATGAAGGGTAATGAGCAGGGCAGTGAGCAAGCATCCTTATATTTTATTTTTATTTTTATTTTTTTTTAACATTATGCTTTCTTTTTTTTTTAATTTTTTTTTAAATTTTATTTATTCATTTGACACAGAGAGAGAGATTACAAGTAGGCAGAGAGGCAGGCAGAGAGAGAGGAGAGAGGAGGAAGCAGGCTCCCTGCTGAGCAGAGAGCCTGATGCGGGCCTCGATCCCAGGACCCTGGGATCATGACCTGAGCCGAAGGCAGCGGCTTTAACCCACTGAGCCACCCAGGCGCCCAAGCATCCTTGTATTTTAGAAAGACCAGTCTGACTGCAGGATGCAGAAGAGACTGGATCCTGGAGGAGATTTTAGGCAGGAGGACAAAGGGGAAGCTACTGAAGTGACCCTTGGGAGAAAGGCCTGGGGTAGGAGGCAGGGAAGGGCGGGATGGAGGGTGGGGGCAAATGACAGGAGGAGGTCACATGTATCAGTAGCTCTCACAGGCTAGCCCAAGTGCTTCCCACACTGTCTCATCAAAGTTCCTCTCTCCCTCTCTTTCTCACACACACACAAACACATACACCCACGAATCCTGTAATACAGGTACTACTTTTCTATGAAAACTTGAGGTAATTCAAGTTTAAAGAGGAAATCAGCTCAAACTCAGGCATTCCCCAAAAGGCTAACACTGAGTCTGAAGCCAGGAAGTCTTGTTCCAGAGCCCTGTGATCTGCCCTCCAGACGAATTCAGGAGGAAGCAGTGACAATGCTCGGTCACAGCCTGGCGGAGGTGGTAAGTGGAAAAGGAGGAGGAGGTCACCAAGATGAGCCCCTGCATCGTCCAGCCATGAGAGAGGCAGTTCCGTTAGGTACTGAATGCAAGAGGAGATTCAGTGTCGGGGAAGGGCAGAAAGGACTACGTTAGCGGGCACCCTGGGGACATGCCTGCAGGATATCAAGGTGGATGGGCAGTGTGAAGGGCAGATCCTTGGAGACAAGGACTCGTGGTGCCTTCAAGCAGGTTTGGGAGGTATGAGCTGTATAGCAGCACAGTCCGTGGGGAAGAGGTCTCAGTGGAAGGGTGTATGGGGTTAGAGGATTAGGGAGCCTGAGAAGGAGCAAAGTCAGGAGGCTCTGTTGTCCTAAGAGCCAAGGAGAGTGGTGCTTCGTGATCAGGAGGTGACTGAAAGCATCCAGTGCCCCTGAGAGATTAGCAGAATATGAAAACAGAAAGGAGCTTTCTGATCTTGTAGCAACAGGGCTTCTTCCCGAAGACAAAGGGCATGGTGGGCACACAGTACACTGACCATGGACCTTAACTGCTACGACCCTATGGATGACCCAGCTACACAATTGTACAGACGACACAGTGTGGACAAGGGGCTGCTGCTGGGCTGTCTGACGCCCCTGTAACATCCATGCTCTCCTCATTCATGCCTGTCACTCGAGACACCAATGCCAGTGCCACTGAACTTTAGCTTGAATAGATGGTAAAGTCACATCCCCAGCCCCTTGTGATTTACCAAAGGGATTGTGAAGGCTGGATATTTATTATAAAAGTGATACCCCATCCTCTTTGAAGGTCGGCTACCGTGGCAAGAAAGAGACATGGCAGGAGATATCATGGCAAGAAACTTCTTTTAATGGAGAACCTATCCCAACAGTATGATTTTTTTTCCCTAAACGCCATTATTAGCTTTTTTCCCTCTTTTTCGTAATTTATATTTTTCATACTACTTTCACTGATGTCTTCCTTTAAGATAGTCCATGGGGATAAAACAAGCTGGCAGGAGAGGAGAGAGAAAGAGAAAAAAATCGTGGTACATATAAAAAGAGCACTTGGAAATATCCCACGTTTCTAATTCCTGACTTTTTCAAAATTGATTATAAAATAAGTGTAATCTAAAGCACCCTTCATGCACAAGGCTCTCAACAAATTAACAACTTATATAAACCCCTGTGAGGCTCAAGAGTAATACTCACTTACTAAAGGGAAATGATGCATTTATATTACTTATTTCAGGTCACATAAAATGTCAGTAATGTCGTGGAGAAGGAAATCAGAAAGAAAGCTAGAATTATAATTTCCCCAAATCTGAATCTTATGCTTTAACTATGTTGCACAGAGGATTAACAAATTTAGTTTTCCCAGAATAGGGAAGATAACATTCATCTTATTTCTGCTCTGTTTGAAATTATGAAACCAAATTCAGTTTCACAGAATATTATTTGGAAGCAAACCAAGCCTATTCGCTATGTAAGGAAGTCTCTCTCTGCCAGCAAATGTTCACAAGATGAATGTACAGATGAAAGACAAGCAATTTATTTTTATTTCCTACTGAGAATGGCAATTTAAAATACATAAATTTGTCCTTTGAAGGAAATGCAAAAATATAAATCAAATATTTTTATAAGTTGATCAATATATAAATAAGTAATAACAGTAATCAAGCTGATTTCGCCCTACAGGACAAGTGTAGCAATCACACATTTCATTGTAATGGTAACTATCAGTACATGTGATGTACACATACACTAAGATTCAGAAACTACGTTCTAACTCTCGTTGCTGAGGGAGTAATACCTAGAATACCATTCCACTGCAAACGGTTCAAGACCTCATAGCTCTGAGTGGGACACGAATGAGCTGAGATTCTGTTTTACACTGGCAACTCTATAGCACACCCTTTTATCAAGAGCATATAGAAGTGATACTTAAAAAAAAAGTACAAAGAGATGAAAATAAAAATACTATCATTTTCAAGCTGGAAAGGGTCTTGAGAAAATATCTAATAAGATTATTTTACAGACAAGTAAAATAAGTTTCCAACCGGTGGTTCCCTATTCCTTACTACAGCTCGCAAGTGTCATGTGTGAATTCCAGTAGAGGGAAGTAACTATGGGAAGCACAGCACACCAAAACAAGTAATCGACACAAAACCGTGGAATAACATGCTCTAAGATGATAATAAAGCACAAATAAAGCGCTATGAGAGGCATACCCTGAACACTGCATTTTATCATGAATCAACTAGGTGTGTCTCATAGCATCTAATCTCTGAATTTTTTGCTGTAATTATCATAAAGGCCTTAGACTCCGATTTATTACAGTGGCATTTAAAAATAAGTTTTCTCAATTTTCATTTTGGGTAGGCTGTATTAGAAATATCTCCTATTTTTTAAGTGGTTAGAAAAAAAAGCTGTTAGTACCTATTCCCATTCTACCCAAAAGACCTTATTCTTTGCTTTATTACCTTAATGTTTCTTTCACTAAAACTGTAACTTCCAAAGTGGAAAAGGTGTGGATGCAGGTAGTAAGAACCATCTGCCTGCTTCTCAACTTTGGTCTCTACCCAGGAAAACAAATACCTTCTCTCAGAAAAGACTTCCATACGCTTTCTTGTTGGAAAAAATGCTGCTTAATTGCTTACCCCATTTCATTTTTTTTTTACTCTATAATTTACATACTTTGAGTAAAGCAAGTCCCTTTTCTCTTCAGCTTCTTCATCTCCTTCTCCACCCCTCCTCCTTGTTCTCTCCCTCCTCTTTTGATTCCTTCTCCTCTTTCTTTTCTGGAAAGCACATCTCCATTTTTCAACAGCTTATTTTGAAGATTAGAAATACAACATTGGAAACACATCATAAAATACGAAGTTGTATGCAAACAATCCTCTGATATTTTTGGATATCACCATGGAATGGGAACATTAGGACATTTATCTTATGACTTTAGCATTTCCATAGAGCACACAGGCCCTTCTAATGCTCCTCCTCAATACTAGCTAATCTCACGTCCATTCATTTGGTATATCATCATTACTTGGGTGTAGGTCCCCTAGAATTTTACCTTGGAATTGAACATGAGCATTTGCTCATCTTACCAGGCAAATAAAAACAGTCTAGCTCTTCTATGTCCACTTACTATCTAAAGAGAAATAATGAAAGGATAAAAGGATAAAATTCTGACACTTAACAGAATTAAGTGTCTATATCTACCAACTTACCTTCCTCTCTTTAGTCATTCATCCATCCATCCATTTTTATCCTTGTATCTATCTATCGTTCTATACCAATCAATCTACCAACTTAAAAGATTTTCTGCTACACAGTTAGTGAGAGCTAACTATTAATAATTTATTTTTAGAAGAGGTGGTATCATGGTTCACCTGAAACTAGTCTGAGAGGCATGTATAGACTGGCTGGGTGATGGACACTGGGGAGGGTGTGTGCTATGGTGAGTGTTTTGAATTGTGTAAGACTGATGACTCACAGACCTGTACCCCTGGGGCAAATAATACATTATATGTTAATAAAATAAAAAAAATAAATACAGCAATCTGAATATGGATAATCAATTGAAAAAATTACTTAGGCTCACTTCATTTTCCAGAGAGAAGATACTAGGAAACAATGGACCCTTAGCCTCAGAGGGCTTTGGTAATAACATCCCAGTGATGACATAACTCTACATTTAAAAAAATACAAGAACTTTTAATCTAGCAATTATACTTTCAGAAATGTAGCTGAAGGACATAATTATATTCATAAAAGACAGAGCTGCAAGGGTGCTCATTATAGGATTGTTTATAGTGGCAAAAAGTTGGAATCAAACTAAATGGCCAGCAATATGAAATGCATTTAATAAACTTTGGTAACACCCTGCTAGAAGAGTATTTAACAACATGGAAGCAGTAGCTTCCCAAGTGTATTGTAAAACGGAAAAGCAAAAAAAATGGTTATAAGACTTCAAGAATATGTGGTACTAAGTAAATATCCAGCCAGTCCTGCATTCTTCAACTTTCGCAGTTCTCTTTCCACCTGACCCTATATGACTCCATTCAACAGGTAATCTTTAGTTCTCATCCCACCTGCTTTCACAATAGCAAATGACACGATGAAATCGTTCTTGAAAACCACTCTTATGTTGGCTATATAATCCCATGCATTCTTTATGTCTCCTAAAATTTTTAAAATTATTATTAAGGCTTTATTTTTTAGAGCAGTTTAAGGTCCACAGCACAGCTGAGGGGTAGGTAGAGAGATTTCTCATGTATCCTCAGCTTCTCCTACAACGGGCTCCCCCTTTGTGTACCCTCCTCCCCACAACAGTGGTGCTTTGTCTACACCCGAAGAACATGCACTGATGCACCCGCATCACCTGAAGCCCGTGACTGGCAGGACGGTTCACTCTTGGGGTCTCCTACCGCACTGACCACTCACTCTTCATGCCTTTGCCAAGCTTCTTCTGCACCACCCAGCATGAAATGCCTGCATCTCCCCAGCTACAGTACTAGGTCCTCTCATCGCCTCAGTTGAGGCTCCATGTTCGGGAGCTCTCCCTCGTGCCTGTGGCTATACTTTCCTTCGTGCAGATAACTCGTGTATTTATGATCTTCACCCAAACTCTCATTTAAGCTTAAACCATATGCCTGACAATGTAGTCGTGGTTATTTAAAAAGCACTTCAAACTCAACGAATCTAAAATGAGATCCATTATTACTCCCTGAATCATCCACTTTAAACTGGTCACCACCTGGTACTCTTTCAGATTCCTATTTCTGAATGGAACTGCTCTCCATTTAACTTATGCAAGACACAATAATTGTTATGCTTAATATCACCCTTGCCTCCCATAACAAACATAGCACGAGTCCTATTTTCCCTTCTGAAAATCTCTCACATCAGTCACTCTCCAGCATTGTCCCTGCCTCACTCGAGGGAGCAGTAAAGTCTCACCTGAACTATGTCATAGCCTGTCTAGTGGACTCTCTATACTCTTCCACCCTGCCTCCAACTCACCGGTATACGTTTAGTCAGGTCAGCCCTTCCTTGATTAGTATACTTTGGGGATTTCTTTATATATATATATATATATATATATATATATATACACATATATATATATATATACACACACACACACATTTATTTATTTATTTATTTATTTATTATTTGCCCCAGGAGTACAGGTCTGTGAATCACCAGGCTTACACCTTTCACAGCACTCACCATAGCACAAACCCTCCCCAATGTCCATAACCCATCCACTCTATCCCTACCCTCCCACCCCCCCGTAACCCTCAGTTTTGTTTTGTGAGATTAAGAGTCTCTTATGGTTTGTCTCCTCCCCATCCCATCTTGTTTCATTATTTTTCCCTCCCTACCCCTCACGACCCCCCGCCCTGACCCTCAAGTTCCTCATATCAGAGAGAGCATATGATAATTGTCTTTCTCTGACTGACTTATTTCACTTAGCATAATACCCTCTAGTTCCATCCACGTTGTTGCAAATGGCAAGATTTCATTTCTTTTGATATCTGCATAGTATTCCATTGTATATATATATACCACATCGTCTTCATCCCTTCATCTGTTGATGGACATCTAGGTTCTTTCCATAGTTTGGCTATTGTGGACATTGCTGCTATAAACATGCGGGTGCATGTGCCACTTTGGGGATTTCTAACTACACTCAGGTACAGACAGATCGCCTTGACCATGGCTACACGTGTACTGGTCTCATCTAGTACAGCATCTCCTCTTTTCTCTTCTAACTACATTGGCCTTTCATACTCCCAGGCTCACTCATTCTGCAGAACTTTTTAGCATGCAGTTCCCTGTGCCTGAAACAGCATCCCTCCTCTTTCTCCTGATGACTTGGTAAAAGTGAACTAATTGATGTAACAAGCAGCTCTCCACAATTTCATAACATAAAAAACGGAACAGCCATTTTAGCTGGTAGCAGTAAAGAGTAGCTAATAGAGGTTAGAGTTCCCTACCATTTTTTGGCTCCGACTTATCTGCATGTCCTGAGTCCCCTTCCCTATTGCTCATATGGTCCCGTCAATCTATTTGTCTCTGTTCTTTCTGGCCTTACCTCTGGGTTTCCAAGCTACTCTTCCCAGTGCTTTCTCTATGATCCCAAAAAGCTAGAGTAGAGATTAAATTTTTAGCCAGAACTGTGAAATCTAAGCCACCAGGTAATAACTAACCCCAGGCAATGTAGTTCTTTCCTCTTCTCATGTGAGAGAATCTAGAAAACCCAGAATCTTTCACCAGCTTGTCTTTAGCTGCCCCTGATAAGCAGTTGCCAACATTATGTGACTTGCTTTTTTGGCCACAAAGCAAAAAAAGCAGTTTGTGGTTCTAGGTCCTAAGTTATAAGAGAAGTTTGATCCATGTCTCTAGAATGATCCTGAAATAAACAGCCTCAGACAGCTGGAAGTGTCATGAGATCCAATTAACCTGTCAATGAATTGGTAAGACAAAAATACCTTAAGAGAAAGAAATCTACACAGTAGTCACTGTAACAGCTAATTTGTCTGACTGCTTTTTAAAAGTATTATGGCAATACTTGGAGATTCTATGTATAATACATAGAACAGAGAAGTTATTTGTCCACGTCCACGACACCAGTAAATGGGATGGTTATAGCTCCAGTGTAGGTCTGCCTGACTCTATCTTCTGCAGCACTCTTGAACAACCGCAGTCTCTGCATGAAGTGGCCCATCATGCACTTATTTACTTCCCATCACATGCCCACACTACTCAAGTATCACTCCACTGGGCCAACTTTTGATGAGCTCTCAGGTGTTAGGCCTGAGAATGCAGACCCTACCATGGCCGGCCTACTAGTGTTCTCCAAGTATAATGAAAACAATGGTTGGCTTATCAGGGGGCAAAAGTAACAACAGCTTATGAATGGAGACTGTCATATAATAAGACTATTAATACTTCATATTCCACACTGAATTTTCAACTTCAACCCAGAGTAACAACTTTTCTTATTGAGAGTAGTATACTAAACATATACACTTATAAATACATTATTTTCTTTTATCTATTCCACCTTTATTAACCATGAGTATACATGCAGGCTGTGTAGGTCAGGGTTGCTGGGGATCTGGAAAAAGCAGCTGGAGGAAGAGGCCGGGTCATAGTCGTAGGCTATCTGAGGATACCTAGCAGAGTAACACTCAGTAGAAAGAGAAACTCTAAGCTAGACATGAAGGATGAGTAAGAGGTACTCAGGGAAGTGAGAAAGGGTTGGTTATATAGGATGGACTCTGAGCAGAAAAAGACCATACAACAAAGTAGACATGGGAAACCCAGAGTGTTCT
This sequence comes from Ailurus styani, assembly GCA_002007465.1. Taxonomy (NCBI): domain Eukaryota; kingdom Metazoa; phylum Chordata; class Mammalia; order Carnivora; family Ailuridae; genus Ailurus; species Ailurus styani. The sequence continues at coordinate 841,627 of LNAC01000544.1, forward strand.
AGGAATTCCATGTACTCCTATGAAAATATTTCTATGTACTGGGAATGGTGCAAGAGTGAACTTGAGTAGACAGTAAGAGGGCATATTTTTTGGCTCCTCAGAAGACTTGTTAAGAAGTTTGACCATTCTTTTTCAGAATCACCGAAAAATCAAATAATGTTATTACAATTATGTTCGAGAAAGATCTCTTTTACAGCACAAAGAGGGACTGAATAACTTCAAAACAATCATAGTAAGTTTTCTCGGAGTAGGTACCTGAGGGCTATAAAACTTCCTCAGCACGCTCCAGAATCAAAAAGACAAAATATAAGGAGGAAGATTATGAAAAATGTTAGTAATGGATGAAAGAGTAGAGTGGTTAAGACCCAAGATTCTGAGTCCGAAAAAAGGCTTGTTTTTAATTGTTGTTATTTTGTTTTAATCTTGACTCAGCCAATTAAAGCTATATAGTCTTAGGATATTGCTTGATTATTTTTGAGTTTCAGTTTCCTTTTCTTCAAAAACAGTGGAACTTCAGGGACTATGAAGATGAAATAACATCTATAAATCTTAAAGTGTATAGCAAGTAGTGTATGTTTAATAATTATTTTTAAGTAACTGATTATTCTTTTGGAATATTTTTATGTATCTATCAATTTGTGTATTTGCATTCATTTGACATATTTTTATTAGAAATCTAACAAAACTGACATAATATTATGAAAACCCTTTTCTTAAAGAGAGATTATTTCTAATCATATTAAATAATAGTATCTGGTCATTCCAATATTAATAATTTATTTTTATGTGAGCCCAAAGACTTGATTTGGTTGTTGGATGTCTTGAAATAGGAAAATGGGACTGATAAAAAAAAGAGTAAATCAGTTCAATTTCAAATATTCCCTAGGGATCAAATTGATCATTAGATCATAAATTCAAACTGAAGGAAAATAATGACAAGATCAATCATATTGGACATATTGCCAGTCTGCTCAAAAACTGAAGGCATTTGAAATCCCAGTACATAAGGTTGGATGAGTAATTGTGCCAAGTGTCATGTGAATGATTTTCCCAGAGGGACAAATAAGGAAATCCAAAAAATCAATGTGCCATGAGGTTGACATTTCACATACTGATTTCCATAGCTCCTTTTTCTCCATCTTTGCTATGTAGAAAGGAGTAGAAATGTCCTCTGACAGATGTCCACATAAGTCGAGATGGACTCACTCCCAACTGAGTTGGAGGCACCACACAATGCCATCTTGGTTTGACTCACTAGATGCCAACCATGTGCATACAATTGGAAAGAAGGGACATGCGAAGATATCTGGGTAATAAAAGCAGACATAACTTCACATATTAAAATTTAGTATTTTTGAACAAAGGGAAGTGGTATAAAAAGTTCTCAAATCCCTGGGCCTCTACTTATTAACATCCAGGTTTTATGAAAAGTCTTTAACATCCAGGTTTTATGAAAAGTTCCCATTCTGATTTGTCTAATTCACTTTTATCCTTGACAAAAGAATCTAATCTCTTCCCCTAAAATAGCCAACATATTTCTCGGTAACTCAATGGCTACAAGTCTCTCTGTATCTCAGAACTCCCCTGGATGTTTAATTCATTTCCTTTCACTTAGACTGCTGTTAGGAGTTCTCTCTCCTCCCCCATCTATTTACTCAGCCAACCCATCTACTGAATATCGCCCCAAATAAGAGTGGCAATTCTGGACCAGTATGGCAATTTGTGCAGCAAAGGGAAAAAGAGATGAAGGTACAATTATCGCCTTATACACATCTCCCTTAATAATAGTAATGCTCCACCCTCAGCCTCATTCCTACACTATTTTAAAGCCCTTGCTGTCATTTAGTGTCTGTGACGAAATGCAGATGGATCTTATCCCAGTCTTTTGAGTGGCCAAAAGTCCACTGTTTGGGGGAACAAACGTTTCCTTTGACCTAGAATGGTCTTGGTTTATTTTTGTGGTCCCAGCACAGTTATTTTGCACCCTTTTCATTTTCAAAAGTATCCTGTTCTGGAAGAAAAATTATATGGGTGCTTATAGTGTCTAAGTGAAAAAAACTGACTTTTGCCTTGATAGCAGAAGATAACCCATCACGTAAAAAAGCAGTGAGGGAGGGTAGAGGAGAAAGACAAACAATGCCAACCACAGACTCTCTCTCTCTCTCTCTCTCTCTCTCTCTCTCTCTCTCACACACACACACACAAACACACACACAGCAAGGGGACTAGGTCCTCTATCTGTATCCAGAGAAAGGAGGAACACCTGGGAAGAAGCACTGTTGCGGCAGCAGGAGAGAAGCTGGCTGGCTAAACTCTACCTGATGGCAGAAAAGCAGGGACAGGAGAGGCAAACTGTTTGGGGACATGGCTGGGGGGAGGACAGGAGAGGGTGAGCAGGGCTAAGACTCCTTGACTGGGCTATAGGTAGTCATTGGTTTTCTATCCTTCTGCCCTTAGAATTTAGAGCCTATTTTTGTAAGAACACTGTTATACATGGTGCTTAAGTTCCACAATTTCATTAGTGGGATACTAAGCTTCAGATACATTGGGCTTAATTAGTCTTTTATGGAAAGGGAACTAGGAAATTAACAACAATGTATAACACTGTTCACTTGAGAAAATATATTTCCAAATACAAATACTGCTCCACGAACAAACTTCTGGTATACCATTCCTTTGACACTTAAGGATAAGAACATGGTCTGATCAATTTTTCTCAATTCAGGCTGTCTATTTATTTGAACTATTGAGGATCTTTTAAAATCATACTGTTACCTGGGCTCCACACCAAGAGACTCTAATTTAATTGGGCTGGGGTGAGGCCAGGAAATAAGTATTTTTTACAAAAAGCTCCTTACAGCAGAATTGAGAACCACTGGGCTGGTAAATGCTTCTTAGATCTGTATTTGAGTAAGTGGCTCAGGAGGGTTGTTTTCATTATAAAGAGGTCTTTTTTTCACAATAGGACTCACTTCCAGTTTCATTTTTCAACTGTTATTCAACCTAAAATAACCTCTTTAGCTGTGCCTTTCCAAAAACACACACACACACGTAGCATAAAAATAAATAAAACTTCTTGCCAAACATAGAGTTATCACTGAGTCTTTTAAAACCCTCAGTATACTGCCAGAAAGGAGATAATAAATCCCAATATACTGACAACAGAAAATTTAAGAGACTAATTCTGTATATTTGAGAGAGTTCACTCCCTCTCAGTCCCACCTCCACTGGGATACTGGCACAATTGTAGGATAAATTTGAGTCATGAACTACTCCCTGAAGGTCCTCTGAGCCAGGTTTTGCTGCTCCAGCAGAGATTAGGATTGTGGAGATACCATTTACTAAGCTCACAAATTTCAAAAAGGAAGGGCTGATTGTAAGAGTCAGAGTTTACATAAAACAGACTTAATAGTATCACTCCTTGGTGACATCTAGGCAATTCAGGCAAGCCCTATGGTGTCCCCTTCATCCTTAGCATCATAAATGAGGTGACTGAACACCACGGGAACAACCTCACATCCATGCCAGGAGGTATTTCCTCCCCTAACCCCAGGCTCTCTTTCTGCTTCTGAGTGTTTTTCTGGTTCACTTACTTTCTGCTTCCCTACCCAACAAATGCATTAGGATATCTTCTGGAAAAAAATCTGCCTAGAAAGTAAAATTCCACGTACTGAAGCCTATTGCCCCATTGACTTCCTTTCAGTAACTGCAAAAGTGTGCCATAGAAGTTTTTGTTGTTGTTGTTCCCCTTTGAGATAAATTGTGAATGGTAAAGAACAGGGAAGGATCCTCCAAAAGATGTCTTTTTCGCACATTGGATGCCCGAGATCTATGCTCATTTGGTCTAAGGCTTTATGGGAAATGAGTGAATACATCACTTTTCCTGCACACATGTATGCATATTTCGTGTCAAACTATGAAGTCTATCTTTACCTTTATAAACTATATTTTAGACACATTTGCATGAAATACTTTTATATATGCAGTGCTATTTTCAGTTCTTAATATAACTGTAAATTTTACAAGCTTAGCTCTGATAACATTATTTGGAGTACCTATGGTCTATTTTGTTCATGTTACCTTCTCGTGGGACTATCTTTTGCTTTATTTTTGTTTTTTTCTTGTGTGTGCATAATTTTCTGGAACAAATGTCTTGAGTCCCTGGACAAAATCATCTTTCTTCAAAGAAAAGTGACATTTCATTCTTCTAAGTGTCTATTTTTGCAATCTCAAAATCACAGTATTGTACTTTTCTGTTTTGCAAACAGAAAACAACTAGGTCTAATTTTTATTATCCCTAAAATAGAGTCTAGTGTAGTTACTTAATGCAATTTGGAAGAACATAATAAACAGATATATGTGGAATTTATTTGGTTTCAGTTAGGGAGATTATGAAGAATGATCCATTTGTTAAAACAGACTTCTACTGAATAACTACTATATTCCTGGCAAGTTTCTAGGCGCTGAGGATAGACAAGTGAAACATGAGTCAGAAATATCTGACTTCATGCAACTTACATTCTAGTCAGAATTTACAATCTTGTAACATCTAATGATGCTCTTGAACCTAGCTATAAAGTTTGTTTCTTAAACCAAATTTCAAATCAATATTCATCTAAGCTAAATTTGTCCACTTTCTTCTGTAGATACTGGGAAGAATGAGAGTAAACGGTTCAGTCAATGAAAAGAAAATCATTTCAGAGCACTGGGAGGTTAGAATGGGTAGAAAATCAATGGGCCAAAAAAATTCTCACTATACAAAATTCTCTAATCCTAAGAGTTACAGGATCAAAGTTGACTACTCAAAACTATAAAAATATTGAAAGCCAACCCATTTTGAAGTGCATTTGCTTAGTTTTAATTCATATCCATGCTTTTAAGAGGCCTTTGGTGATAGCCTCAATGCTCCATCCACTCTGTTTCACACACTAAGTCATGATCATGATCACAGAATGGGGAAAATAAATCTTTCTAAAGTGGACAGTCAAGCACAGGCCTAGACAGTGAGTATAAAGAAGCCTTTTAAGGGTAAATAAATGGAAAATGAGGTGGGAAGGAGCAAGCAGAGAGAAAACAGTACAATCAAAGACTTACTGAAGTACTTCTGCCTAAGAACTTGACGGGGAAGAGCTAAGTGCTGGCGAGGAACAGGCCAAATGCAGGTGCTGCTGGGCCGCACAGAAGACGGCAGGGCCTCCAAGCTGAGGAGAACAAAACAGCTTTGTCTAATTCTAATAGATGGAGGGAGGCTGTGATTATAACATGCAAATCCTAATGAGACGTCCCAATGTGATCCTCTTCCGACCCTTTACATTTGCTTCCACTGAGAAATACCAGTTTCTAAGACAGTGACCCGCAGGCCAAGAGAAAAAATCCTCCCTTTTTCTAAGCCTGGTTTACCACTTCCTAGAATGACACAGCGCCTGGAGCGGGTCATCTATAAATTCTCATGGAAAAATAGACTTTTTGAGTTTCCGGAGGAGATTATTAGCGATGCATGTATTTTCTTTTTTCTCTGTAGATTAAGAAGATTATGCTGTAAAACATATCAGGGTGCTTATACATGGGACTTTGGTACAGTGACAAAAAAATGCTATCTTCTCAGTGACAAAACATCTTTCTCCCAAAATGCATATTATCAGAGCATCCAATGTCTTTCGAATAATGAAGACAAATGCATCAAAATACTGCACAAATAGATCTTTTCTATGACTGGAACATAGATATGGATGGGATTTTATTAGTCAAGATCTGAAAAGTAAGTTTACAATGTGCAGATGTAAACTGTGGCAATCTCTTCAATATGAGATTTAACTGTTTTATCAATTCAATGGAGTAGTTTCAGTAATCTGATTTAAGCTAAAATTAATTTTCTTTTAAGAAAAACATGAGTTTCAAAGACTTAAATGTATGAATTTCAAATATATCTTACAGAGAAAACAATGTATTAATATAAAATCTCATTTAAAATCTACAACAAATTATACAGAAAAAATATAAATTATAGGAAAATAGACGCATTATTTTGGACAATTACAGAAATGTTTCTGTATCATAACAGTGAAAATCTTTTGGAGTAGAAAGGTTTTTTTCTTTTTGTTTCTATATTATCTCTTCTAACAGCACATTTTAACATAGATTACAAATTGAGCTAATTTCTTTAAAATATTTTAATTTAAATATTGCAACCTTAAAAAAAGATGCAGAAATAATAAAAGCTGCTTTCGTATAAATACTCAAAAAATTTAAATTTTCTATCACAAATTTCACTTTTATTACTTAATGCCAAGAATTCTTTTTGTGTTTGAACCATCACTACATATTTTCCATGTTGCAAATGTTTTCTAAACATAGGATAGACATATATCTTTGTGTGTCTGGAATGGTCCTACTATAATTATTAATGGCTCCCCCTTTCTGAAGGAGAGCAACTGCATGACAAACCACGTTGGTCAATCAACCTAAATTATACTAACTTGGTGATGTTAATAAATGTTCACAAAAGAAATGAGAATTATGATTTGTGTTTATCAATCTGGAAAACAGCAAATTACATGTTTAATAGTATTACTATTAATATGAGCTACCATTTATTGAGTGCTAGAATTTGTAAACTGCCATGCTTTGTCCACATTACATCATTATGCTGCATATTATTGTCCCTAATTTATAAAGAAGGAAAGTGGAGCTTGAAAAGGATAAGTAACTGTCCCAAGGTTATATAACTAGCAAGGAGTAGAATAGGAAATTTGAAGCCAGGTCTGATTCCAAAGCCTGTATTAAATGGATGACTACGTAATTACCTACGATAACATTTATGCTAGCAATATTGTGAATGCAGGCAAAGGAGGATGGGTAAATGTCATATAGCTATTTCACTTGTCTAAAGTCAAACATTCGGTGTGACGTTAACGATGTTACTTTCCATTTAGGGTTTCCATTTCAGCTCCACAGCTAAAACTTCATCTAGGCCCTTTTAGGTATGTGCTGTTGGATTCAGCCATGTTCCTCCCATATCTGTTTCTCTTTATTTAGGATCCATTCTGGCCTCAGGGGTTTATGCAGTGTGAAAACATTCATGAGTGTTCTGTTAAAAACAGGACTGTTCAACCTTGATCCATCCTGCATTAGCTTTCACTGAGATGTGTAATTGTTCCTTATGGGGTCTTTATTAGAAATAATAGCCACAGTATCTAGGCTTACAAATCCTGACATGCCCATTGAAAGAACAGCCCATTCTTTAAAATCCTCTCTTCATTAACTTGACAACCTTTAAGATCTATGGCTCTTTTACTCTATCTACCTATCTGTCCATCTATCTTCTCTTTCTGGATACTAGAAATATTTAGCTGCCCCCAAATCCACACAGATATGACTGCAGTCCTCAGTGCATTTGTCTCCACATCCAATGAAGTGATTAATTCCCTACAATCAGCCCTGCTGCAGTGGTAGAGGGCACATGTAAAGACTGCCTCCCTCCCCCCACCGACTCCCAAATGGAGAGCAAATATAATGTCTTCTACTCCTAGGTCTCCACATTTTAAGGAATATCTATCATCCTCAGTATCCTCCCAGACCCAAAGGATGGGGTAATAGCAGAGTTCCCTTAAGTTTCCTTTGTCATCCACACTGGCTCCCAACTTTCTTGTTTCTCTAGCTATTACTCCTTTCACTCAGCAGGGAGCTTCTGGTATAGTACCTAAGGGCTATATATTTCAACTCTTCCATCTGTTACTGTTGGATATAATTTTTTGAACCTTTAAGCCCAAAATTGGTCACTTTTTTCTTCTCTTATTTCATAGTATCGCAGAAAGGGGAAAAAAACAAAAACAAAAATGAAAAAACTTTGGTATACAAGTGAATGAAGGGAAAAGCAAATGTCAATGCTAGTTAATATTTAAAAAGTATTACCTGTCCCCCAAAGAGGCAAAGTCCTTTATATGGTGGACTATGTTTGTGAATATAAGGAATTAGTAAAAGGATTCGATAAAGAATAATATTAAAATAGAATAAAGCAAGAATGGAGAGAAGACAAAAAAGGAAGAAAAACAAGAGTGAGAAGTCAGTAGGAAAAAATAGAGAATGAGGATACAGGGAAAGAAGGTAACTGTAGTTAAGCAATCCGGGAAAAGAGGAAGCTAATAAAAAGGACAGAGAAGAACAGAGAGAAGATACAAGAAGTGATGGAAAGGTACAGAAAAGAGAAATAAGAGATGAAAGAATGGGGGAAGAGAAGAAAACTTCAATGAAGAAAAGCAAGAGATAAAACGAAAAGAAAATAAAGAGAAAATTTTCAGAGGAGAAAAACATTTACTTTTGAAATTTCTAACTGGCACAAACGATGGACTATGGCAGCCTGAACGCACTCTCCCTGTTCCTTCTGCTGCCCATAGAATGTGTCCAGATTCTCAGCTCTGCAGCCTCCACTTTAAGCAAAAATAGCTGGACAAGTGTACATACTATAACTTTTAACCTAAACTGCTGCTCCACAATAGCTAGCTACTTTCCCCCTATTTTTTAGTGTCAGCTGAATCTCAGATACTTATCTGAAGGGCTTATGTACATTATCTCATTTAATCCTCACAGCAACTGTGAGGGAGACACTAGTTTTCCTACTTTACATAGAGAAATTTGAGGCCTAGATGAATAATGATCTTGTCCAAAATGCATAGCTAGCCAACAATGAAGACAAAATCCAAACCAGACAATTGGCCTCAGATTCTCTGCCTTAACTGCTTAGCTGCATTCTCTAATGTCCCAAATCATTAAAATCAACAACCTACAAACCTACCTACCTACCTTTAATTCTATGTATGAAAGAGTAATATAAAGTTTGATTCAGTCCATGTTATAGTTTCTTTTGGTGCTGATTCCCAGTTCAAATTTCCTTATTCTAATGGTCATAGTACTGATCAACGGAACCCATACTTATTAGAACAAATCACAGGCATCCCTGTTCGGATGTAGTTAGGAAATTTTACTTTATAATCCCGAGGAGAAGTCATGTGTTTAATCTGGGCATGACCCAGCATGGTTCCACATGTGTAAGTCTCTTTAACATAATATTGGATGGGAGGAAAGATGTTACAACTCCTGAGGCTGAAATGGGGCACTGATAGAAGGATAATTCCTATGCCAGGAATTACAGCTGTTCTTTATTTATCATAAAAAACCACTTGAAGGATTTTAGCCACCCACCCAGCATTCTTCTCAACAATGAAGAGATAAACATTCCTACAGATCAGGTAAAAGAAAAAAAAAAAAAAAGCCTAGAAGGGTCTGCAGTTTTCTCTAAGGTCAGCAGCAATGGTATGAAAACTCCCTCAAAAGTTCATGACCCACCTTCAATATGATTTTTTTTTAGGGGGGGGTCCCTATGTCTTCCAAGATGCTCCAATTTGAATGATATTTTGCTTTCATAACCCTTAGCTCATGACATATGGCTCCTTGAGGCCTAGGACAGCCTGACATTCAGTCAGGAAGTCCTGAATTTACCTTCCAAGCTACCATCTTTGTCACCTTAGCAAGGACATTTCAAGGTCTTAAAGGCCCCCTTTCCCCATCTGTATAATGGGAATAACAGTAGTTATCAACCCACACTGTTCTTATAAGTATTAACTAAATTTGGCATGTAAAGTACTTGATGTACTCAATAGATTTCTGCAATGATAGCAATGGTACTCGTCATTCTTATCTGTAGCCCCAGCATTTGTCACAATACCTTACACAGCAAACTCTCAATCAATAAATCCTACAATTTTGAAATGTTATATTATTATATATATACACTGTTAATTAAAAATGACAAAGTAATGATATAGAAACAGAAACAATGCTCTCAACTCACATGAAGTTTCATCATTTTTGGAAACCAAATGCATTACTCTGTAATGACTCTTGGCTTAATGCTTCCTTAAGTGTTTTAAAAAACTAAAAATGCATGTGTAAGATGGTGGTAGTTCCAGTAATCTACAAGTTTCCTGGTGTGTATGGAAAGCTTGGAATGATTATTCTAATAAAATTATATGCCAATAATCAGGTCTTTGATTGATCTACTTTCATTCTGGTCAGAGAATTTTATCAAGATCTTCTGCAAAATAGCTTTGTTCTTCACCATTCCTCTTCTGACCTAAATCAATGACTAGCTTAAACTTAGCTAACTCAATGTGTTGTATTGCTAATAAACATTTATAATGCATATACACACATACATACACATATATAAACAGTTTGAACAAAACTATTCTGTTGAACCTAAGATTAAATTACACTGCATCAGTCTACTGGCATTGAGAATCAAATGACTACATAATTAAACAGCAAAAACTATTTTAACGTTAATGATGCATCAAACATTCATTTTTTGTTAAGTAATAGAACCTTGTTTATATCTAGTTAAATGAGACATCTACATTGACTGAAAACTATTTGGACCTTCTTGACTGATTTAACCTCTAAAAGTCTATGGAATTCCCGATTTAGATGTGAACAAAGCATAACTGAAAATTCAAAGAAAATGTCTTTCCCCCCACTACTCCCCCAGGACAGCTGAATATTAGGACTATTTCCAACTGAGCAGCTTATTACAAAATTTTAAGGCAGTTTATTTTCTCATTCTTTTTGCAATTTGTCACTCCCCAAATTAGGCTCTTTATTAATCAACTCTGCACATATTAGTTTTTAAAAGGGTCCCATGTTTTTATACTCTATCTTCTGTAATTGCATGTAGTGTTGCATACCCACTAATATGTCATCAATATGTCACCATGGAATGTCCTTCATTAGGGTAGGAGTGTGTACTTACTCACTCTGATGATCAGAAAACTAAAGCACAGCTTCTTCCAACATGTAACAATTTTGCCATTGGAAAATTAGTACTTTTACAAAGCTACACTTCCTCAAATTAGATGACAAAAATTATGCATTGGGAACACCGATCAAATTGTTTTTGTTGTATATGTTGATTTACTGTGATTCCAGTTTATCAGAAGAATATCTTCTGTACTGTCACAATTAAAGTCTCAATAAAAGACAGACTATGACAAATACTTAGATTTTAATTTTTATTCTGCTGGGAAGATCACGTCACATTATTCACTTCTTTGTTTTGAATTATAATAATGCATGGAATACCACCGTTTTCAATTTTTCCATGCAAGGCTTATTTAGTGATGATTAAGTTCCTGGAAGACAGATTGTTTGCAGAGTAAAGGCAGTATTGCCAAATATAGGCTGTAGTTCTTCACATCTTATAAATTTAACAATGAGCTGCTCAATCAAGAAGGAAGAATTTCATTTATGAAAGGCCATCTGCACTGCAGACCTCTTAATTGAGCCAATCCCTCCTCCCCACCCTCTGAGGAAAAGACTCTTCCATATATAGGTTAGTTCTTGACTAACAAGGTCATCAAATAATGATGCTTGACTAGATTTTCTTGTAATTAAATAACTTAAATGCAAAGTAACTGTGGGTCCTTACCCACTGATCAAGAGGATTAGATGGTTTCAGAGCTGTCCGTTTCAAGACTCTGGTGATGGGCTAATTTCTCTGAAGTGTTGACTTGGTTCTTTTCTCTTGTAAGAATGTATAGAATGATAACCCAGCTGCACCCTAACCATATGTTCAGATTCACACAAAAGTCAAATCAGCTTTCTTTTTCTAAATTACTTCCTCCCTTGATGTATGGACCTTATTTATAACCTCCCTTTGTGCAGCCATAACACTATCACATAGGGCTTAGTTCCTGAAAACCATAGCAATTGCCTGAAAATTGATTTGATGTCTTTTGCCCATCCCTCCCTTCAGTCCCTGAAGACATTTTAATATGAGCCATGACATTATGATGGATGAAATCTGGCATTTTACTGTAGCAATGCTACTCCCATGTGGAAAATAACAGCTTGTTCAAAAGCTGGTCTTCCAGCCAGATTTAGGATATACAGTAAGACACATTTGCAATCTTCCCCCTTTCCTTTCCTTTCAAAATATCCTTCCCAAACTTCTTTGTGTTATCAAGTTCTCTAGGTGTGACAGGTTGAAGCTGGTGTGACATGATGAGAGTGATAAATATGTCACCAAAAGGCAGGGCTAATTGTGAGTAGGAAATAAGGTAGATACCTGAACACAGAATAATTTCACAATACAAATTCTACTCTGCAAAAATACCAAATTTCTGCTGATTTGTGAAATAATTACACCTTTTTAAGATACACTGTAAGGCTGAGAAGAAAGTCTCTAATGCCAGTGGAACAGATTGGGGGGGGGGAAAACCCATGAACTTATTCTTTAATAAACCATATGTTCTTATTTGTAAATTATAACTTATATTTTTGAACTTTAATATTAACTACCACAGTGAACTCTTTTAAGGATAATAAATACAGCTGTATTTACAAATTTCCTAATGAAAAGGGGGGGAAGGTATTTAAGATTCTGCTAGATTGTACAAGTCCTATTACTTATGTTCAGTTGTAGGTGTATATCATGGGCCTTGGTGTTTTAAATATACTGGGCTGTAGGGTATCTCTAAGGATGATTGACTGCAACCATGTTTCTATTTATTCTTTGGTGTTCTGTATAGACTCATGTCCCCTACTGAAATAGAATGGTCAGGATATGGAAAATGTAGAAATATATTGTAATTAGAGCACTAGCATTTGAATACATGCAACTAGTATTTATATCCTTCACCAATAGAATTCAGTATTTATTTGAGGACCTGCAGCAAGTAGATGATTCTTACAGTGAAGGAAGGATGGCTGGTGGTGTGTACTGAATTCAGGGGGCCTGACTCCCCAAGTGGCCCTGCTGCCTTCAGTTCTGCTCCATCTCGTTACAGACTAGCTGTGACAATCCCCACTCTCTTTCATGTTTAAATGATAAAACGAGGCAATCATTGCCAATAAACATATAACCCTGTGAATTATGTAGCCATATTCATAATTCTAATGTTCATAGGATATTGAACTGAAGGTAAAATCTAGTTCATGACACTGACATTTTGTATCAGTCCAGTTTATTCTATGTACATTAATATGACTTAATACTTTTCAGTTTCACTTTTATTTTGTTCACTTTTTGCAGCTACCTCCTTCAAATTCCTTTGACAACCTGAGAATGTCTTGCAGCTGAACGTAATATTAATTACATTTCAAAGCAAACCTTTATTCATTTGGGGACAATCTGTGAAACAGAAATCTGTGACTGAAGCTGCTGCCAAGCCAATTACTGCAAAATAACTCAAATATGCCTCGACAGATTGCGTTTTTCCTATTGTTAGATTGTTTATTCCGTAGATCAAAAGTCTACATTTGCTTTAATTAAAATGAACTAACTCGCATAGTTAAATATATCAGCCACTCCTTGGAACCATATATGGGTTTATGTATAGACAGAGTGCAGTAATAAAAATCCTTGGATTTTTTAAAAAACTGTGTAATTCTGTTTTTTTTTCTTTTCTAGATGTTTCCAGGCTTATTTTATGTCAAAGCATTCTTTGTATGAACAAACCAGAGAAAAAAAGAACTAATCAGCACCAAGGACCAGAAAGCAAGGAAATTATTCAGTGCTCGAAGAAATTCACCCCAGGCACACATCACATTGCATCACACATGCAGAAGAGATTGGTGAACTGCAACAGGTTCAATGGGATAAGCACTTGACATTCAGATGCTTATCGGAACTTTATCTGAATGATCCAGATTTCTTAGTTCCACAATAGCAGGCTGAAAATTATTATTGTTTTTATTTTCTGAAGCTCCTATAACACTGTTTATGAAGTTTTAGAAATGTTCTTCTCTGTTTAAGATGAAATAACATCAATGTATTCATCTACAGAATACATTTTTAAATTTTAACAATTGTGATATGTGTGTGTGTGTCTATATATATAAAAAACATTTAATACACTGTCCTTTCATATTTGTGCTTTTGCCATTCTGCCATTCAGAAGTAAAAAGTGACTTCATACCCCCATCATCTCTTAATTTTTTTCTATGACTATATTTAGATTTAAATATATAAGGAAGTATATTTAAAGTCTATAAAGGATTTGCAACATAAAATTATTATAAGTTAAAAGGCCCTCATTGCTTTAACAGTATCTGACAATGATTTCTCTGTCTTTCACTTCAGGGAGTTTGCTAACATTTAAGGAGAAATCTGAGCAGTTCACTTTGGCAGGACAAAGAATCTCAATGACACAGGCTCTGTAAAGTTTGAACTTCAAACAGGTGTGGCACCAGCCAGGGGAAGAACAATGGAGTGTGTGAATAACATAAACTGGCCTAGAAAACCCCAGACTCACTAGTTTCCTCCTCCCGGTACCCTTCCAGGAGCTGGGCTCACAATCAGGTCTTTCCCTTGGCCAGCACAGTGGGTGAGAAGGGACCTGACTGTTAAATTCACTCAAGCCAAGGAATCCAGCAAAGTGTTTCGAACATACACTGCCATCGCTCAGTGCTGTTGATCAATGCAGTCCCTGGAGTTCTCAGTTTGAGTGAATTTCAATAATCTGTACCCACTTGTTTCATTGTTCCTCTTCCATTTCTGTAGATTGTGACAAAGTTACTGGTCCAGGGAAGGCTGGCTGTCTATCCCATTGTTCTGCTCTGGGCTTTTTCTTCCTCTGATACCACATCAGACTCAGGAGTCTTCTGTATCCCCATTTAGCAGGGGATGATGTGAGTTGCCCTCAAATAGAAATGGTTGATTCATCTTTCTCTCCTACACTTCTCTGACATATGGCTTAGTCAGCTTGGGCTGCCACAACAAAATACCACAGACTGTGTGGCTTGAACAACAAAAGTTTATTCCTCACAGTTCTGGAGGCTGGGAAGTCCAAGATCAAAGTGCCAGCATGGTTGAGCTCTGGTGAGAACTCTTCTTGGCATGCAGAGAGTTGCTTTCTTGGTGTGTCCTCAGATGGCAGAGAGAAAGACAGCTTTACTTCTTCTTCATGTAAAGACTCTTATATGAGAGCCTTACTCCCATGACTTCATCCAAACCTAATCATTACCCAAAGGACTTACTTCCAAATACCATCACTTTGGGGGGTTAGTGCTTGAACATATAAATTTGGTGTGTGGGGAGGGCACTAATATGCAGTCTATAACAAGAGCTATTTTTGTTCTGCTTCCTTCTAACCCCTCATCTCAAGCTACCTTACAGGGAATTTGCATATTTCCCTTCTGACACCAGTCAAATTTATCTGCTGGATCTGTACCTGACCCTTTCTCTCTCTTTGAACCCTCAAAAGTTGGAAAAGGGCTTTAAATCCCACAAGTAAGCCAATTGGATTTTTGAAATCTGTAACTCAGGTCCAAGTATTTCTGACCACAGGCATTGACATAACTCTGATATTTGGGGTTCCAGTGATTAATAGACGATAAGTGATATTCAACAATACAGAACAGAATTCCAAGAATAATTCTCTTTGGCAAAAAAACAAAACAAAACAAAACAAAATTAAAAAAAACCCAACCAAACAACAAAAAAAAAACAATGGGACTATCAGCCTACTTGGAAATATGACAGTATTTTAAATAACCCCTATTTTATAAAATTGCTAAAGAAAATGTGAAACATGTTTGTCTATACAAAACTTTCTCCCTTCACTCTTTAAAAGTCCATGTTATCATTAAAGAATTCTGGGGGAAAATAAAAAGTTGAGAAGATCGCATCTAATCAGTCTTAGCTTCAGAAGGACTGAGGGATGATCAGTCTAAAATATGTATTTACACATGTATGTTTGGCAGCCTTGGGCTTGCACGACTCAGCTCTCCCTTCAAGAGAGAACCTGCTGCACCAAGAGTAGTTAGCTGACCGCTTCCTGCTGCAGCACCTTCAGGATCCACCCTGCAGGGTTCGGGGCCCACGCCTCAGTCCCCCCAGGCTGTCCCTAGCCAATGACTATGCTTGGTGGGAGTACTGGAGAAAGCCATGCAGGAAGTCTTCTAATGCACACCGTTTTTCTGGAGCTTATCATCAGCTTGGGAAGAATTTGTCAGCATTGTGTTATAGTCTGAGGCTCTTTACTCCCTCGTCTGTCCTTCCCTCTCTTCTTTCACAGATGTCAGACCAGCATCATCACTGGAAGGTTCCCCCCTGACCACGTCTGCTCCTTCTCTCATCTGCTCTTCACAAAGGTATTCCAATATATTCCTTACACTAACTCCCATTGTGGCATAGATTTCCAGAGGACCAGAATTGATGCAATATGTGTGTGTCCATAGTACACATCCTTCTTTAAGTGCCAACACACATGCATGTGTTGATATATATATATTATATAAATATTTGTATATGTGTATATATATTCATATCAACACATACATACACACGTTTTCATGGTCCCATGTACACATGTATATAGATGTGGATGCATACGCAAAAACACACTTACTTAACGCAGCAGGTTACGTGTCAAGAGTTACCTGACCTTCTCACACAGATATGTAAGAGTACGTTAACAACAATCTGAATTGTCTTGCACTGTCTTGATAAAGGTTCTTACTGATAGGCAAGGAAGCATTCTTACATATGTGTTAGAGAGTATGTCATACCATTTATTAACAGCATGATCGCTTATACTAAGAAAGGCAAAGCCAAAACTAGACTCAAAACTATGGCAAGACTAATATATATATTCCATTAAAGAATCTGGTGTTTGTTCTAGTAGGTAGGAATTCACAGAATATATTAATTTTACAGTTTTAAACAGGTATTTGTTAATGTTATAAGGATTCAATCTTCTATGAATAATCTTTTAAAAGAATATTATCAAGGACTAAGCCCTGCCCCAGAATAAGAATGATATTTATTTTTACCCAAATAGAAGTTGACATTTATCAAATTACTTTAAGAATCTTTCAATACATTTTCCTTGAGCATTGATAGATTTCAGGCTAGTCATGGCATTTTCGGTAAATTTTATCTGCTGGTATGTTGGTGACTATCCACCTTCTGATTAAAAATCCATGGTTCTGAAACTACATTATGCTGAAATTCGTGAAACCAGCCAGGACATATAGCTCCAATTGAGATATTTGGGGAACATCTTTAGATATGACATAATTCCATATGATATTTATTTTTGTATTTTAGAGTGGAGTTTACTCTAAGCCTAATTTAAAGTATTTCCATAACTTGAGGATTGATGTGAGAATCAATTCCATGACATATTTAATAGCACATTTTTATACAAATGTAATAAATTAATACAACTTCCTAAATACATACCATATTTTGCATTCTTTTCTTTCAAAATGTCTCTTTACCTTTTTCTTTTTAACTTATTAAAGTCCAAATTTGTAGGACTGAAATAATTTTTATAAAATTCAATTTTATAATCAAAGAGTGCATTAAGCAGAAGCAGCTTTTTTTTAAAATCTGAATTTCTCAGGGTTTTCCCAGCATTCAATTCAGCAATCATGACTGGAGCCTGGAAAATTCTTTCAGTCTTAATCAGAAAAATGCAGTCCATATGTTGATTAAGAAATATACTTTCTGAACATCATACATTTAAAAACAAGAAGAAAAACATACTTCATGCTATTTCACACATTTTACGTGCCAGAAGATCTAAAAGGAACAGGTATTTTTTTCAATGCCTGTTGAAGCAGAAATTTAAAAAATTTCAGTATTTATATGAAAGCAAGTTTGTTATCTTTAGGTCTTTTACTGATGCTGCTATGAAAGGAAAACATTACATGTTTTCTTCTTCATCCCACTGCATTTTAATGAAAATTAGATTATGTGTACATGCTAACAAATGATAAACTACTTAAAAAGAAATAGAGTTAAAGAGCTATCGTGAGAACTGTCCCTCTTTCCCCCTTGCCTCATTGTTGACCTCCAGGACTTTAATGTGCTCTTAACTAGCTCTGTGAAGCAGTAGTTCAGGTTGGTTGTTCAAGTGAATGAGGTGAATTAGCACATGTAGATCATAAAACATTTGCACTTTTTTGAGAGAGAGAAAGAGCATATTTTAAAAGCTGATAAAACCCTAAAACTCTCTCATCCTAGACTTCAAACAGTTTTCAGAAACCAAAATATAAGAAATGTCTAAAGGAAAAACAGGGGTATCATATCCCTTAAATTTCTAGTTCTTTGAAGTTATTAATGTTATGGCAGCCAATCATGAGATAAACATTTAGAAGTTTTGGAGAAAGATGATCTCATCAGTTTCCTTATCCATGCTTGGAGCATACGTCCTCTGTAGCTAAAGATATTTAGACAGGGCGCCTGGGTGGCTCAGTGGGTTAAAGCCTCTGCTTTCGGCCCAGGTCATGATCTCAGGGTCCTGGGATCGAGGCCCGCATCGGGCTCTCTGCTTGGCAGGGAGCCTGCTTCCCCCTCTCTCTCTCTGCCTGCCTCTCTGCCTCCTTGTGATCTCTCTCCCGCTGTGAAATAAATAAATAAAATCTTTAAAAAAAAAATAAAGATATTTAGACAAAAGATACTTAGACAAATATCACTCAAATACCTAGTGATTTGGAGAATTATCTCATGATGGTCAACAGGACAAAGTAGAGTAAGTTAAGCAAAAATAGCTATGAATCTCTGCCTCTATCTATCTATTTATTTAAAGAAACAGTGCAAGAGTGAGGGGAGGGGGAGAGAGAGAGGGAGAATCTCAAGAAGACTCCACAGTGTGTGCAGAATCTGACACGGGGCTTGATCTCATGACCCTGAAATCATGACCTGAGCTAAAATCAAGAGTCAGATGCTCAACTGACTGAGCAACCCAGGTGCCCCTCTACTCAACATTTAAGTAAGTGTGGATTCCTCTGTCAAACATTATTTCAACAGTTATGGACCAAATGTCTGTGTTACCCCAAAATTCACATGTTGAAGTTCTAACCTCTAGTCAGATGGCACTTGGAGATGTGACCTTTGCGAGATAATTACAGTTAGATGAGGTAATGAAGGCGGGGTCCTTAGGATGGCATTAGTGCCCTTATCAGAAGATACACCAGAGACCTTGCTCTCTCTCCTGCTCTTTACCATATGAGAACATAGCTAGAAGGTAGACATCTGCAAGACCGGAAGACAGCATTCACCAGAAACCAAACAGGTGAGCACCTTGATCTTGGATTTCCAGCCTCGAGAACCATGAGAAATAAGTTTCTGTTGTTGAAGCTACCCAGTCTAGGGTATTTTGTTACAGCAGCCAAAACTAATGGGTATGAACACTTTTCCCCCCTTTGTTTATCGGTGAATTTTTTTTCCTATTATTTAAACTAAAGAAGAAAACTACATATTGTAAGTTCTAGTCATATTAATAATCCTACTGCAGTGAAACTTAAAATAATAATCAGTCTGATTTTGGAAACTTGATAGAACTCTGATTCATGTAAGCCTCTAAGAGACAGGAAAAGGAGTAAAGATCTGAAGGGGTGAACATGCACATTCCACATATTATGGTCTTAAAACTCTACCATCCTCATCAAGAAGGCATGCAGTTTTTAGAAGCAACCCACATGGCAAACTGGTAGAGGATGAGAAATAGCTTTGCCATCTAATTAGTTATAAGAGAATGACGGATCTTTTGGGCAGATCTTCCTCATATCCAAAGGACATTTCCTGGTAGATCTCCTGGCTTTATTCTATGGCTACTTTCTCCCCAAGCCAACTTCACTATATACTTGTCTACTAATTAAGCACGAATGTCCTCCTGAGCTCTGTTCTTGCCAGATTCTTGCTATTTATTTAGTTCCTTGCTATTTATAGCTCCCAGCACAGACAGACAGACAGACAGACACACAACACACACACACACACACACACACACACACACACACACACACAGCTTAAAATGGCTAAACAGGCAAAATAGATGCTACATTCAAGGGTAATATATCGCAGATTAACCTAACACCTAAAACCAGAAGATAGACTTCTACACAGATTGAAGAGATGTTTTTCTCCATAATTCCTAATATGGAAAATTATTTTCCATATTTATTTTATTTTATTTATAGTAAGAAAATTTTATTTTTCTTACTATATTTGTTTGTATTTATCTTGCCACAGTCTAAGCTATGTGAGTTCAGATTCTTTATATAAAAAGAAAGTAGATACAGTAAAGACTTGCTAAATAAAGACATAACTGTATATTGCATATTGGGTAGACAGACTTAGGGTGGGGTGGATTAAGTACAGTTGGATTCATTGCTCACACAAACAGTCAGAGCTTGGTTTCCTTCTCTGCTGGTTTTAAATTCCATGTATGGCAAGATGGCAGCAGTACTATTTAGTTACACTTCTCAGCTTCAAGCCCAAATAGAAATGTTACTTACACTATTTCAGAGATCAGCAAAATTTTCATGATTTATAATCTCTGAAGCAATCGCTTTGGCCTAGGGGCTAGGCTGCTCTCATTGATCAAGTGTGACTGACAGGATTTCCTTGGGTTCACTGGAACAATAGTGAGTAAAGGGCTTTTCAAAATAAAAACCAACTGTTAGTAAAAGCAGAGCAAGAGGACACCTATTGGTTACTGAACAAATAGTTCCCAGAGTGCAACGCCTTTGGCTGCCTTTTAACCCATAATTTCTTCCTAATATTCCGTGAAAATAAATACCTCTATTTTCATAAAATGTATCCACTTCTTCCACCAAGGAAGGGATGCTACTTCTCTGCAAAGTTTAGGATCTTTGAGTAATATAGAGAAGTATCTCCTGATGCACTTTATATATAGTGGAGGAGAGAGAAGAAAAAAAGTAATGCCACATTTTAGCTAAGAAAAGGAAGAGGGATTTTGGCCCCATGTCTTCCGTCTCTTGGTTCCTCTGAGAACCCACTGGCAATAAGAGGGAGTTTCTTAGCTTCTCCCAGAGTTTTCCCCAGATGCTCCTGCTTCTCGGGGGGGGGGGCGCATTTCTCTGGTCCATGATCTTTCCTTGTCATATATGGCATAAAATGTGATTGTGGGACACGCAAAGTATGGACCCAAAATTACTTTCGGTGCAATCATTCAGCTGATACTGTGGATAAGCAAAATTGTGATATGGAAAAAGGAACAAGAATATCAACAGGAGTGTTGGCGGGGGTGTGGGGAGAAGACAGAATGGAGACAAAATACTATGAGAGAAAAATGAAAGAGTAAATATTTAATCTGCTAATTATAGAGGTTTCTGAGGAACATCTGGAATGAAAGATATTCAAAAACAGTTGACACTAAATCAATAACCAAATAAGTAATTAAATGAAACTTTCCTATGTTGAAAACAGTTAATATACAAATAAAACATTTTATTGGGTTTGGCAAAACCAGTGGGGAAAACAAAAAGATACATACTTCTGTGCACACTGGAAAAAGTTTTGAATTCCAGGAATAAAGAATTATACACCTAGGTACCTTTCCAATATACCTGGAAGAGAAGCAAAATGGAAGTCCTACATATCTCTGTACATAAATGATTTCTTTCTAATGTTAAACTCTGCTTGTACATAACTGCTTGAATTAACTTCCTTCACTGTTTCCTTTTTGGAAAATCTAGCTTAGCTTGATTCAAACAACAGTGGACATCTTTTCTGATGAGACTGTTGCTCTTTGAAATCTAAAATATGATTAGCAATAAATGCTATGTTAGCGTCTCTCTTTAAGTTTATTTGCTTGCATCCTTTTCCCAAAATAGGGAAGATGGGAGAAAATTAAATATATATACATCAACTATATCTCCCTATATATGTGTGTGTGGTTATTCATGTATTTACACATATGTGCATAAATGTAGTTTTACCTACATACTATTTTAAAGAAAAACACAGTTTAGATATTGTATATAATACAGAATATATGATTTAATTCTTATGAACTATTATACTACATAACAGAATAAAGATGCATTCATTCAAAGGCATAAACAAGAAATCACCTAACATAAAACAAGAGTAATAATTAAAAACTTACTGATGTCAAAGCACACACGCTAATTAGAGACAGAGGCACGTTATACGGAGAGCACAAGAACATTGCAGGCAGATATCTAAGGTCGAGGATCACTTCTCAATAGCATCCTACTCTACAGGGTTTAGCCCGACACTTTGCTCTGTATAGGTGGCATTATAATTATGTGCTTCTGACATGCGAGGACAGACATCTGAGACCAGGAAACCAGCACTGGATAACCTCAATTTAAGGGAATGAAAGGGGGTGGGTGGAAAGCATCCTTCCCAGGGAGGCACATGTGATTTAGGGGGGAAAAAAATTCCAAGAGCAGGTGGGAGACTCTGCTGCAACATGCAAGGGGAACCTTGATAAAACATATGCACTACAGTATTGCAGAACTGGTAGAAAGCAAGAACACTCTCCCAGGGCCAGAGAGCAAACAAAACAACAGCATGGGGAAGAAAAATAAACAAAATGAAAACATTGAAATGCAATAACAAAGCCCAACAATATGTTGTTTGCAAGAGATAAAACTAAAATATAAGGTAACATAAATATTAAATGAAAAGGACACAAACATAGAAGTATGTCAATTCTATGTAAGTGTATCTATCTTCCTTTGAAACAAAATAAATTTAAATATAAAATCCATTATTAAGGGCAAAAGCTCATACCAACCATTTTAAGTTTCATGAGCCTAAAATATTCTAAAAAGATACAGTGGAAACTGATATAAGAAGAAATGGACAAAACCATAATCATAGTAAGAGATTTCAACATCTTTGAAAAATTATCAGTAGGTCAAGCAAAGAAACATGGATCTTATAGAAGATTTGATTTATTATTATTAGCTTTAGTATTAGCATGATTGACCTCGTGTATGTATTTATAACCCTATATCCAATTATGCATATTCCCCCAAGCAAAGGTGGATTTTTTTTCAAATGACCATTTACATGGACACAGAGTAAGTCAGTACATCTCAAAAGAATAGGTACATATGACGACCACACTGAAACTAAGTTGAAAGTCAGTAACAAAAGTAACATTTAAAAAAACAATACAGTTGAGAATTTTAGACGATATAAACATATAACTTATGAGTAAGTAATCATAAAATAAATTTTATAATACTCCCAACTTTAATCATAATAAAAATAGTTCAGATTGAACTTAGGAAAACAAAGTCAAAACAGGATTTCAAAGGACATTTAAGGTTCTAAATGTCTACCTGGAAAGGAATGAAGGCTGAAAATGAATTAGTTATAATGTTAGTATTTCAAGAGAAATACAAAGAAAGTGAAATGAGGGGAAAATTAGAAAGTTAAAGAATATAAAACCAACCATAAACAGCATTAATCAAAAGAGTAAATAGTATAAGAACTAACAGAATAGACAAGTATCTGCTGAGATTGATAAGGAAAAAAGAAAAAGATCCAAATAAACAGTTTTAGGGATGAAAAGAAAGGACATGACTCCCTATACAGAAATCATAAAGACTGAAGGCACTTCCAGTTTCTTGGTAACAGATTTTTAGGCAGTAATAGCTAATTTTCTTGCTAGAGACAACCAAACGAGCCTGAAAGAAAGAAAACTACAAACTGCTAGATAATATTCACGTTCTAACAAAATAGTGAGAGATTTCTGGGCAGGGATTCAAAGATGATAAACACTCAAAAAAGTGAGGTTTCAATTTCCAGACTATCCCAGGTCAGGAAAGGCAGCTGAAGAGTCTGAACACCTTGCTAATGGCTGGAGGCAATGGGGGCAGGGTCAGAATCCTATGGCTGTTTGGGCTAAGAATCCCTCCAGGGCTCTTCTCTGATTGGTGTACTTCTTTCATCTTTGAGGACAACCTAGAGCTGCGGTTTTTACCCTGGGACTGTGTATCTCAGGAGGCACCTAAAAGTGCTATTTTTGTTTAATTTCCTACTTAAGCATATGCTATTTATTATTATTGTTCATTGCCTAGCTATGCTATATTTAATTTCCTGTGAATTGTCTGATCATATCAAAAATATTCCTTTATGACTTTTATGAGTTTTCCTATCCAAGTTTTTTATTATTGTTGTTTTGTTTTTCCTCTCCCAAATTTGTAAACATAATTTTGTCCATACAATTTTAATACTTTTGAGATTTTTAAAAGCATGTAAGTTCATCTTCAGGTTTAGATGCACACAGTAACTAGAATATTTTTTGAAAATTTTGAAATAAAACTTCATTTTATTTTTCTAAAGGAACAGTCATTTGTGCTAACACCACTAATTCAATGATATGCCCTATCATCACTGATTTGAAATGCTACAGGTATCACATTTTAAATTATCACACATATACACATCAAACACACAAACACGTTTGTCTATGTCACAGAGTCCATTCAGTTCCATTGGGTTAATTACTCTATTTCTGTCCAACACTAAATTGTTTATAGTTCTGTAATATGATTTTTTAGTGTTTCCAAAAAATGATCTGGCAAATATATATAATGTCCTCAAGACTGCTTTATATAAGGTAGATATACATATCCAACATACACACACACACACACACACACACACACACAATATGTATTTTAATACCATATTTTCTTAACTAGCTTAAAACCAAAGTACATATGCGTATATGTATTTCCTCCTACATTTTTATCTACAAAACTGGCTTAAGCATCACTGGCCTTTTATATTTTTTAGAATAAATGTGAAACTCTAAACACATACATGGACACTGGAGTTTTGACTGAAATCACATTCGATACATACTAATTCGGGAAAATGGACATATTTTGTATTTTTGAATTTTCCAATATATGAATATGGTATGTTCCTTGATAATTTCAGTCTTCTTTGATTTTTTCAATAATGCTATGTAAGTTTCTGTATCAAAGTCTTCTATTCATATTCATATGTTATTGTATTTTATCTTACATTCTTGGGCTCCAATTATAAGTTTTCTTATATATTTTCATATTCTATTTATTTATGAAATATAAAATGCAAATGATTTTTATATTACTTGCTAAACTAACTTATTTTTAATAAGGGATATATTATTTTTCTGATACAATATCTACTTGGAAATATGAATATTTTAATATACTTGAAGATGTCCAGAACTTTGATTTTTCTTTTTTTTTAAAGGTTTTATTTATTTTTATTTGACAGAGAGAGAGAGATTACAAGTAGGCAGAGAGGCAGGCAGAGAGACAGGGAGAGGAGGAAGCAGACTCCCTGCCGAGCAGAGAGCCCGATGCGGGCCTCAATCCCAGGACTCTGAGATCATGACCTGAACCAAAAGCAGAGGCTTTAACCCACTGAGCCACCCAGGCGCCCTGATTTTTCTGTCTTGACTTATTATAGTAACTAGATGGCCAATCAATGTTGAAAAGTAGCAATTAGAGAATACCTCCAGAAGGTTGCTACCTTAAAGTGTTTTTCTAGATCCTCTTTATCTGAATAAGGAAATTCATTCCTAATTGTAGTTTGCTTTTCTTAAATCAAGAATTGATGTTGAATTTTAAAAATTGCTTTTCACCAGTTGAGATGATCATTTGATTTTTCCTCTTTAATGTGTCAATCTTGGGAATTATGTTGAGCTTAGGGTGTTGGATAAAATTCCATTTCTTAGATGAATCTGTTGATTACGTATTTCTTGTTTTAATTTGGTAGTACTATGTTTACAATATTTAAATCAAATTCAGTATTGGGATTGGTCTATAATTTTCTTTTTTCATTACACTTTTATCATTTTTTTTAAAGATTTTATTTATTCATTTGACACAGAGAGAGAGATTACAAGTAGGCAGAGAGGCAGGCAGAGAGAGAGGAGAGAGGAGGAAGCAGGCTCCCTGCCGAGCAGAGAGCCCGATGCGGGCCTCGATCCCAGGACCCTGGGATCATGACCTGAGCCGAAGGCAGCGGCTTTAACCCACTGAGCCACCCAGGCGCCCCACTTTTATCATTTTTATTTCAGTTACCATTTCATGTTCTCTCCCTTTTTTTAGGATTTATTTATTTGAGAGAGAGAGAGCATGAGTGCATGTGCATGAGGAGGGGGAGAGGCAGAGGAAGAGGGAGAGACCGACTTCCCTTATAAGCAGGGTGCCTGATGCAGGGTTTTATCCCAGGACCTTGGATCATGAGCTGAGCCAAAGGCAGACACTTAATCAACTGAGCCACCCAGATGCCCTACCATTTTATGCTCTCCTGACTTTGTAAAGTCGCCACAATATTTTTCCTTAAGATTTTACTGATGAAAGAAAAAATTTTTACTGATAAAGCTTTTTACCTCACAGCTCTCCTTACGGGAGGATTTTTATTGGAGACTGAATTTATTTCGTGTTTATAACAATGTCCAGATTTTCTATTACTTCTTTTTTGAGTTTTTAGTAAGTTGTATTTTCTAGGAGTTTTACTATTTTAGTTTTCAAATTTACTGGCATAATTTGTTCATCATAACCACCTATAATTGTTTTAATTTCTCTATGATCTAGTGGATAGCCTTTTTTATTCCCTTTTTTTGGTAATTTCTCATTTTTTATCTTATTCAGAGAATTATCAATTTGTCAGTTTTTCTCTAAACCATTTTTAATTTTGCAAATTCTTTTGAGTATACTTATATTTTATGCATTTCTGATTTTTCTATTACTTTATTACCTGAACTACCAATACTTTCTTAAATAGATTTTTTGGATAATTTCAGTTTTCTTTATACATTTTAAGGTTATAAATTTTCCTTATAACAAAACTTTAGTCACACTAAAGATTGGCTTTAAATATCAAGTATATTATCATTTATTTAGAAATATTTTATTATTTTGATTTTATCTTTTCCTTGCATTACAGAGAGTTTAGATATATAATTTTGTTTTTGAATTTCCAGGTTTTTTTTAAGTAGTCTTTCTGTGGTTAAATTCTAGCTTAATTACACTATGATTAGAAACATACTATAAGTGTTTTAATTCATTTGAAATTTGAGAATTGCTTTGTGATGCAGCATATGATCGATTAAAAACAAATGCTTTATGTGCACTTGAATAGAATGCATATTCTGCGGATGGTCTACAAATTTGTAGTAGTGTTTTGTTTAAGCTTCTATATTACCGCTTTATTTTGTCTGTAAGGGGTACTAAAACTTCTCTGTATTATTAATGTATTTATTTAGTTATTAGTCTTTGCTCTTTGTTTTATGCTATGTTTTTAGGCATATAAAAAGCTAGAATGTTCATATATTGGCAAAATACAATTTTCATGCTTATGAAATGTTCCTTTAGCTCAAGTAATGATTTTTTTTCCTTGAATCTTCTTCATCTGGTATTAATGTAGTTAAACCAGAGTCTTTGGTTAAGTTCGTAGAATATAATTTTTCCATACTTTTCTGTTTTTGATTTTACAGGTTTTTCCTTCAAGAAACACATTATAAGTTTTGGGTTTTTATCCAGCCTGGCAATCTTTTTTTCTTTTCTTTCTTTTTTTTTTTAATTGTATTTACTTAGAAGTATTCACAATGTCAACAAAAACAGCTGCAACGTTTTTTGTTTTTGTTTTTTTCTGCAATTACAGAGTGGTATTCAGTTAACAGAACAAGAATTATTTCGTAGAAGCTGCATCAGAGACTACTGAAGGTGAAAAACTACCTTTCCCACATATAACTAATTTGTGCTGTGCACCAATAAGAACCTGCTTTAAGTTTCCATCCAATTTACAACCCCATACTGTCCCAGGCAAGGTTAGTGGCTACTGAAAATACCACTGGGACAGGGCTATCTAAAGACGCATTCGGTAGTGTGTTAACTATACAAAAAAAGACACTGTACAGTTTAAAAACAAACCTTACACAGCCTTACACTTCAAATTTTTTCTTTAAAAAGACTCAGTTGTGTACAGGGGGCGTAAATGCTTTACAGACAACAAGAACAACAAAAAACTGTGCTAGAACCAACTTACTCATCATCATCATCTTCTTCTTCTTCTTCATCTTCTTCCTCATCTCCCTTTTCTTGCTCTTTTCAGCCTTGACAACTCCCTTTTTTGCCACATCAGGCTTTCCTTTAGCTCAGTTTGCAGCAGTATCCTTTCCATATTTTTCCTTCAGCTTAGCAGCCTTCTTTTCATAGGGCTGCTTGTCATCTGCAGCAGTGTTACTCCAACGTTTCTCCCAGTTTCTTTGCAACGTCACCAATATGTTCTCCTTTGATTTTGGGGCGATACTCAGAACAAAACAAGAAAAAGGCCGAAGGAGGCCTCTTGGGTGCATTGGGATCCTTGAACTTCATTTTTGATTCCCCTTTAGGGGGAATATAAGTTTTCATTCTCTTTCATAATGGGCCTTGTCTGCCTTTGCCATGTCTTCAAATTTTCCTTTCTCTTTAGCAGACATGATCTTCCACCTTTCTGAGCACTTCTTAGAAAACTCTGAGAAGTTGACTGAAGCATCTGGGTGTTTCTTCTTGTGCTCCTCTTGGCAGGTTTGCACAAAGAATGCATGTGATGACATTTTGCTTCTCGGCTTCTTAGGATCTCCTTAGCCCGTGTTTAATTACTTTCCTCAGTGAGGCACAGAGTCGCCCAGTGCCCATCTGGCTCTCACGTGCCCCGGCACTGTCTCTGTGGAGCTCAATGTACTGCAATGGCTGTGAGAGCGGGAGCCAAACGCAGCCTCCTCATTCTCTCTGCTCCCTAACATTCAGCCTGGCAGTCTTTATCTTTTAATTAGAGTAGTCTCTTTCATTTACAGTTAATGTAGTTACTGATATTCACAGGTTTCATTGGAAAAACTAGTTATCCCTGTTTATGTCACTCTTTGAATGGCATCTGACTTCATATCCCCGGCTGCACTAAGACTGTCCCTTTGTCTAGTTTTCAGTGGTTTAAATAGCATAAAAAGAACTTTTAAAACCCTAACTGTGATTCATAGGTACTGCTTGATCCCTGGCTTGATTTTATTGTGTGTTAGTTTCTCTCGTTTTTCAGTCCTACTGTACTGTCTTCTCACATAAATTATTAGCTTGGATTGGGCATTAAATATAGCATATGAGTAACTGAAGACATATTTTGCGTCCTGGGATGTTTCTCTGTAGAGAATCACACATTTACAATGCTGGCGTGCATTTGGTGACATTGGCTATCCTCTATCAATTTCATTCTATTTAGGAACTAAAATCATTTAGAGGCTTCAGTACCTCCTAAGGGCTTGTCTATTTATGGGTCATTTTATTCATATTAAGTTCCCTTTTGGTAACCCAAGGTCTCTGTAGATCCCTGACACAAATTTTTATCTCCCTCTTCTATGTTGGCTGACTTGTTTCTGTTTCTGTGATTTTTCCTTTGAGCTCTATGCATATGGTCTTGGGAGAGGACCCTAGCAGCTGAGACTCCAAACCTATTCTGCCTGAGATCACATGTAATACCCAAAATAATTAATGTATTAATTTCCTACTTAGCGTTTGTCAGAGTTGGCTTCTGTGGCTGGAACTACAAAACCTGACTGAAATCAATAAATTTCATTATCTGTCAAGAAGAGTCTCTATTTGCTACCATTTATTTTTCCAAATTACTCTGTGAAATTCTCACTTATATTCTCTCCTGTGGACTTTAAAGTATTTCAGTTAAGTTACAATTTAGAATTCTGACTGAAACTATCAATTTGTGTAAGACTGGTATTTTTAACTCTTTTCAGAATATTTCTTTCTAATCTTTCAGGCCCCCCCCCCACCTTTTTTATACTCTTCAGTGAAGTTTTATTATCTTATTAAACCCTATACTTTTATTTGATTATTTTGATTTTGATATTTATTTTGATTAAATCCTACTTTTTCTTTATTCTTTGATAAAGTTTGGTGATTACCTTCTTATTAAATCCTACACTATTATGTATTTTTATTTTTTAGTTTTGATGTTATTAAGCTAAGATCTCCTTTTTCTTTCATTTCCATTTCAAAGTGTTTATTGTTATTATAGAAAGTCTAGACTTTTACATATCTGTTATGCATGTGTAGGTGATTTATCTAAGTCTCTTACCAATGCTAACATGTGGCTGCTTGTCAGTTTTTAATTCTGTATTTTGAGTTTTCCATGTCTGCAGTCATTCACAGGCTTTTATCTCATTACTGATTTGAACAGACACAGTCAAGTATTTTAAATTTTATATAGTATTTCAGGTATATTTGAGAAAAAAATCCCTTTAATTGGCATGTGTCTCTTCTTATTTTACTTGAAAAACATATTAATAATGGCAGCCAAGTTTTAAAATATCTAAGTATTTTAAAATTGAATGTTAACTTTTTATTGTAATAATAAATTATAATACATTAACAAATACAACAGTTTCTTAGTGTTGAAACAGGTTTCATTTCTAGAATATTCCACCTAGTCATGGAATATTGGTACATTTACTGAATTTGATTTGTTCAAAT
Organism: Ailurus styani; assembly: GCA_002007465.1. NCBI lineage: Eukaryota > Metazoa > Chordata > Mammalia > Carnivora > Ailuridae > Ailurus > Ailurus styani. The sequence continues at coordinate 871,936 of LNAC01000544.1, forward strand.
TTTATTTAGAAGTTTCACCTTTATGTCTACGAATTAAATGAAACATTTCTGTAACTTTAACGTAGCTACAATTTAGGTATATGATGGACTTAAAAACAAGTTGGGAAACTCNTCTTTATGTCTACGAATAAAATGAAACATTTCTGTGTAACTTTAACGTAGCTACAATTTAGGTATATGATGGACTTAAAAACAAGTTGGGAAACTCTCATTTGTGTGTTTAAAACAAATAGATACATTAAGTTAGCTAAAACAGAAATCAGCTGAAAAACTCTGACTATTGTATCCTATTACTTTTATTGGATTGTTCTTAATCTGCCTAATTTCTACTATAGATAGTTTGATTTTCTCACTCTTCTTGGGTCAATTTTGTAATATTCTTTGCTGTTACTTTTAACACTTCCTGTATCTGAGATTATATGTCAATTTATATTTCATTCCCTGTTTATTTTGGTTTCTTTGTTTTCTTTTTTTAATCAGGTTTGTCCAGTGCTTTTCTATTTTATTTTCAAAGACCTAAATTTGATTTTATTATTTTACCACTTTATTTTATTTCATCCGAATAATACTTTATTAATGTTCCCGCTCTTTTATCTTCATAAAACCTTGTTTTCATGTTATAAACTATTGTCAGTTTTTCTATTTTTAAAATAAAATGTCTCTCTCTAAAGTTCCTCTTAACACAGTTTTACTTCTATACTGTATATTCTGATTTGGTTTAGGTTTTTAGTTAATTTTTGAATGATTTATAGGTCCATTTTTATTTTTAATTTGATTCAAGAATTACTGAAGAGGCAAAGCCAATGGTATCTTCTGAGACCCTACGACAGCCACAAGGATTAGTATCACTTCTGGTAACCCAACACGGAAGGTTGCCAAATGGAAATCTCCCCTCCAGTTTTGGCTCCTCAGTCTCAGGCTTTCCAGGTGCAAACGGAGAGGGGGAAGGGGTTGGCAGAGGGGGTGAGGACGGGCTTCTTTCAGGAGCCTGGCAATGTTGTCTTCCTGTGAACACACTGGTGCCAGCTGTCTCAGGCAGCTTTGCTGTTCCTCCACAGGCTTCACAGACAACAGAAAGCTTTCTGCGCTCTCTCCTCTAGATAATACAAGGCCTTGGAAGCACCCTGTTTTATTCCTGAGTCTAATGTTAGGCTTGTTTTATTAGTCACATTGCTTTAGCAGAGTTGGGTGGGGAAAAGTTTTGTGAAACGCATTCAGCACACTGTCCTCGGTAATATACATTATTTTTTTCCTGAATATTTTTGGAAACCCTACTAATTATCACCCTTCCATTACTGCTGTCTTAACTGAAAGCCTTATTAGCTCTGTCTTGGACTGCTGAAATGATTTCTCAGCTGGAGTTACCTCTTGCTTGTATCGCCCTAAAACCAATCTGTCCCTTATACTTTTAAAACACGTATGTGAACTATCTCGCCACAGCTATCAGTGGTTTGTGCTGCTTATAAGAGCATCATGAAGTCCAAATTCCTCAAGATGGCACACAGGTCCCTTTCAAACCTGGGCAGCCTATCATAACAATATTATCTGAGACTCCTCAGCTTTGCTTACAGCTCGCCCCAAATCCATTTTCACCTCTTTCCTTCACTGGTATTACTTTTCATAGCCCAAAAGGTAAAACCTCCAATTAGTTGCCTTTTTACCTGGGTCACTATTTAAGATTTTACTTAATCATTTACTTTAATACCAGGATTAGTTACAAAAATTGGTTATTTTTGATATTTTTTAAATTGGTCTGGATGATATTTCATGTCAAAGACCACGTCTAATACTTACACCAAAAAGATTAGGGAGGTTAAGTTAAATACAAATATTCATTGTATTATGTTACACAGAAAATTCCCAAAAATTTTAAAATTCCAGGTTGTTTTTTGTTTTTTTTGTTTTTTTTTTAAGATTTTATTTATTTATTTGACACAGAGAGAGAGAAATTACAAGTAGGCAGAGAGGCAGGCAGAGAGACAGGGAGAGGAGGAAGCAGGCTCCCTGCTGAGCAGAGAGCACGATGCGGGCCTCGATCCCAGGACGTTGAGATCATGACCTGAGCCGAAGGCAGAGGCTTTAACCCACTGAGCCACCCAGGCGCCCAAATTCCAGTTTTCTATTTTATATTTATTATTTCTTCAGAGTGCCAAAAATTTAGAGATATAATATATACCACAAATTATAAAAAAAATTATAGGCTAGAGTATAAAATAAAGAACTGGGATTGTTCTTTATCTACAAATGAAATCTTTTTAATGAAAATCACTCTGTACATCAAGAATAATCAGAAGTGATCACCAGCTATTTAACAATGCAACTAAGCACAAAAGTAAACTTGTGGCTGTCCCAAAATCTAGCAAGTAAGCCTCATAAAAAGCTTGACTGGCTCCTAGCCAAGAAATTAGGCACTTATTTCCATATGGCTCCTGTTGGAAAAAAGATAAACGTGAAAGCCCAGCATCTGTGCCTTGGAGTTGCCAAGAACATCCACCGAGTGACCATTCTCTTGGCTTAAATAATAAAACATACTGAAAGGGCGTACGGAAGTAGACCAACTCCTGCATTGCCAGCAGGAGAAGAGGTGTGGGCCAAGTTGGTATCACACTACAACATAACAGCCAATTAGCTGTGTAATTGTATTTTGCCAATAAGAAGGCAACATTGTTTTTGGAATACAGCAAACTTCACGCATCTCTACAGCATATTGCAATTTGAGGTAAAGGTGAAAACATCAATTTTCTGTTAATAGTGTTACTGTTAAGAAATAATTGATGATTTTAGAAGACAACGAGTTAAACATAATGAAATAGCTAGAACAAACCACTATGATGAGCTTTTGTACAAGAGGACAAATGCGATGGCAGAGAACTGTCACTGATCAATGGGACTTCAGGATATAAAGGAAAGGGCGATCTTGTGACTTTGTGTAAACAAAATTTATTGCTTTTATGTGCATGGAGCAGGGAGGGTGATTTCTTATATGGGAGAATAATTACTCCTTGTGAAATACATACCCAGGATAAGGTAACCGACAAAACAGAAGGCGACAGTTTTATTTTCAAGTAGAATTACATTCATTTACCTTGTTTTACTCAGGAATCACTGAGGCAAAAGAGGAGGATGAGATCACAGGAAGTATCATATCTGGGACTTACACCAAAAGAAAAATCTAAATTTTGAGTAGATTTGCATTTATCTATCATTATAACTGAATTATTAGAGTAGAAATGAAATTGAGGAGGCCTTTAGAGAAAGTTTTGCATATAATCTAGTAAGAAAAATTTGTGAAAGCAGACACATTGAAAGAATCTTAAACTATTTTTCAGTTGCTGTTTGTGTTAGGTCCCTTAATGCGTAGCTTGTTAACTGACACTTCCTTCAGGCTACAGTTTCCAAAGTGTAGTCCACAGAATACTGGCTCAAAGGGAGTTAATATACTCCATGAGTAAAGGGTTTTTTGCCCACAGAGGTTTTTAAATTTTTAAGACAGACGAAGTTAAATAGAATTATTAGTGTAATACCTTGCAGAATTTTTAACACAGAAAAACCTCTAAGGAGACTGAGGACATAGATTTCCCCAAATTTACTTGACCAGTAATTTTGTCAATGAGCTTCTTATAGGAGAAATCCTCCATGAAACACATTTTTTTTTAAAGAATTTATTTATTTATTTATTTCACAGGGGGAGAGAGATCACAAGGAGGCAGAGAGGCAGGCAGAGAGAGGGGGAAGCAGGCTCCCAGCTGAGCAGGGAGCCCGATGAGGGCCTCGATCCCAGGACCCTGAGATCATGACCTGAGCCAAAAGCAGAGGCTTTAACCCACTGAGCCACCCAGGCGCCCCATGAAACACATTTTAGAAAACACAGTATTGGCACAAGCTTATGGGTCCATATTACTGAACTGTTTTCAGAAATTTCATACAATATTTTCAGTTGTTTCGTGAGAATTTTTCTGTTTCTCAAGATAAAACATAGCTTGCAGAGGTGTATCTAGAAAGCTAATTGTGTTGGCTACTGAAATTAAGTATAATTGATACACATGTTATATTAGTTTCAGGTGCACGACATAATTTACAATTTTATACAACACGCAGTGCTCACCAGGAATAGTGTAGTAACCATTTTTTATCAGGCATTACAATATTATTGACTATATTCCTTGTGCTATACTTTCCATGCCTGTAACATTTATTTTTTAACTACCCCTTTGCTTCATCTGTAGCCTGTGACTTCCGTGTTGCATAAAATTTCAAAAGAGAAACAGTGTTTCCCATTTTCAAGATCAATTTCAGAAGTAACATGAAAGCTTACATGAAGTCATTTAATAAGGTTCAAATTACTTAATTTCGACATTTACTTCTCGTCAGACACAATGGAGCCCAGAAAGCAGCTGCATAACGTATTTAAAGGGCTCAATGAAAACACCTGTCAAGCAAGAATCCTGCATCCATCAAAGACGTTTTTCAAAAACAAATACAAAATAAAGCCATTCCAAAGTAAACAAAAACTTAGAATTTGTTGCCAGTGGATACCCCTTACAAAAAAAATGCTAAAGTTTTAGGGGTACCTGGGTGGCTCTGCTGGTTAAGAGTATGCCCTCAGTGCAAGTCATGATCTTAGGGTCCTGGAACTGAGCCCCGAGTTGGGCTCCCTGCTCACCTGAGAGTCTGCTTCTCCTTCTCCCTCTGCCCCTCCCCACAGCTCCTTCCTCTCTTTCTCTCAAACAGATAGGTAAAGTCTTAAAAAAAAAAAAAATCACTGCAGTTTTTAAGCTGAACGCACGTGACTCCAGACAGTGACTCTAGGTGGAAAAATCAGAGATCGCAGGTACTTGGTAACTCTACAATGCAGTATTAATGCATATTTCTTCTCCTTTCTTCTCGTAACTGGTTTAGAAAAGCAATGTAGGGCGCCTGGGTGGCTCAGTGGGTTAAAGCCTCTGCTTTCGGCTCAGGTCATGATCTCAGGGTCCTGGGATCGAGGCCCNTTCTCGTAACTGGTTTAGAAAAGCAATGTAATCACAACAATAGATAAGCATAGTGTTTTGTTTCCTTAAACTCTACCTCTTTGCCCTCGCAGCTCCTGCTTGCAGAGCCACCTACCTGCTCAGCTCTGTCCTCGCCCTGTTCTCCTCCATGGGACGGCTTCTCAGGTGGGTCATCCGGGGAATGCGCACCTTCAGTCCTATGTCCCCCCCCGAGACCCACACGCTCACCCTCTGGCTCCCGTGCCCTCCTGGGTCCCTGGCCCTCCATTCACAGCCGCACTGGGGACACGGCGCTGTCCTCGTGCTCCGTCCGCGTACTCACCTGGCGGTCGGCTGCGGGCCGCTTGGCTCTCCGCACCTGCAGATGAGCTCTTTCTGAAGCCGGGCACGCCGGACAGGGGACGCGGGCCCGGGGCAGGCCGGCCTCGCCATGCAGAGCATCGGAGCAGCAGAGGATCCAAGCGCCGCGGACAGTAGCAAGGCGGCTGCGCGGGGGCAGCGCGGAGGCGGCGCGAAGACCAGGTGGCCCAGGGGCAGCCAGCGTAGTCTCTCGAGATCTCGGGCGGCTCGCGGCGCTGGGAGAACGAGGGGCTCGTGGTGCAGGTGTACCGGCTGCAGGCTTGGGCTCGCCGCACGTGTCACGTGATCCCCGGCATGCGGGCTCCTCAGCCACCTGCAGCCCGTCACTGAGCCCCGTCCGGCTCCTCGTCTGCACCCGGCCAGGTTTGGGAGGATGGAAGCAGGCACAGCCAGCCGCGAGACTGGAGCCTTCCCTGGCCAAAGACCTTGTCCGCCGAAGCCCGGGGCCCGCGGCTGGGGCAATGCACAGCTGCATGCTGCGGTGAGGCCCGAAGAAGGGCTGCACGCAAGCCCGCCCGCAGGGCAGCACGAGGTCTGCCTGGCCAGGGGACCCCCGGCAGCCACCCTCCGTGACTACGTGTCCCCGCACACGTGAGTACCGGACCCTCCGGAGACCGTGCGCTCCTGCGTCCACACCGCCCACGACCACGTCACCCCCCGCCTGCAGCGTCCCCTAGCCCACAGAGCACCACTGGCCTGCGGACACACACATCTAGGGCCGTGGGGGCTGGGGGACACACCCTGGGTGCCACGGAGCAGGGCTGCTGAGCCTTAATCCATGCAGTGCACCAGGCACCCACGTTTCACAGGCGTGCACCAGCCTTCCAGACCAATGCAAAGGACGTGATCTCACAACCCGATTGGTGCTAGATGGTCTCTGCCAAAGTTGAGCTCAAGGTAAAAAAAAAAAAAAAAAAAAAAAACTTTTTTTCCGGGGCCCAAAGGATTCCCCCCTTTTTCGGCCNGCATAGTATGGGCTGGTTCTAAGACAGCTTGGACCCTGAGTCGTAGACAGTGCTCTCCAGAAACTACTAGATCTGCAGCCAAATAGTGCACTTTGCTGCAGTACAAGAATAAAAACGTGCAAACGTACCTGTACACCCTCACGCACAAATACAAACAACAAAACAAAACAACAAATAATCCCCAAGCACTCAGGCAAATCCTCAGGTCCAGTTGTTCTTTGGCAGCTGATAGGTTAAAAAAAGAAGTAATCTGAAGCCTGTTTCCCCCCTCCTCTTTTAACTTGACTCTTCAGAACTTAACCACTTGAACATTCCCTATCTCTTTAAATCGTGTTTTCCATATTTTAAAAAGTTGACACAATATTCTCGTGCTTTATTTTCTCCAACTGCTTGTGGTCACTCCTTCCAAGTGTCCTTTGGACCATTTTATTCAGCTTTTTAGGCATTGATTTCTTCAACACATGGCCCTAGTCATTCTTTTCTCCCTCCCTGGGTCATCTTCACCTGAGTTGTCATAATTTTAGTATGTGGAAGACACATATATAAAACGTAAGATATCACTTGAATTTCAGGATCATATATCCACGGAGCTGAGTGTCATCTCCACTTACACGTTTTGTCATGTATTATGTTTTTGCCTCTCCTCTCAGCTCTAAACTCCCCCTTCTGTGCTCTCCTTCTTCATGATTCTTTGGGGCTCTGAAACCACATTTCTTGGCCAACTGGATTCCTCATAGCCTCTGCACATAGGGGGTTAAGGGTTGACTAAAGGTTGGCAGAAGAGTCTCCATCCTTTTTTCTGTCTGTGCATGTTTGCTTCTGATGGACTGACTTTTGCCTGAGGTCACTATCAGTGGCCTTGCTTCTCTTTCCACCAACAGAGGTTTTCCTGCAGCTGTAACAGAAACCCTTTGCATATTCCGCAACACTTGCAGGAAGAACTTGAACTCTGAGACATCAGAAGAGCTGCCAGTGCCCAGTTCTTGCAGGTGTGTGTCCCGGGCCCATGTGAGCCCAGTCTTGGATTTCAGATACTCTCTAGGCCAGTTGAGGCTCCTCCTCCTCAGTGATGCATCACTTTCTGCTTTGCTGATTCCATCCCCTAAGATCCTAGGTTTTTCCTCGTGTTCCTTGTCCGCTCACCTGGAGAGATGGCATCTGTTCCTGCAGTTTACACCTCTGGGATGTCTTAATTTTTTTTTCTTTACCTTTTCACTTGTTAATAATTTTATACCTAGTTTAACATTCTTTGTTAATTCTCTCTCTTGAAACTACAGGTATGCTTCTGTCTCCTCAATGGACTTTAACTGATACAGATGCTTCAAACTCATGAGTGAGTGGGGATGCCATTCCCGAAGGTAAAGAATGTTGAAAGAGGGTCAGGCTTTTGAGGACAGATCATGAGTTAGAAACATTAAGTTTGAAGGACTTTAAGCATCCATGCATGGATTTAGAATTCACCCTTGACTTTCTACTCCTCCCTGATTCCATCCCTCTTACAACCCATCAGATCCTCTCAGTGTGACCTTTTCTGTCTTTTGACACCATCCCTTTTCGCCATGTCCACAGTCATCACCATCTCTGAAGCTGTCATTATTTCTTACTAGAGTAAAACAAGAGTCTGCTTACTATGCCTTAAAAAAAAAAAAAAAAAAAAAAGGACCAGATCTAACTCCAGATGTCCAATGGCTTCTCTTTGCTCTAAGACTGGAACAACATCACCATAGTGGTTACAGGGCTCTGCATGGCTCTGCTCCTCCCCTGTCATGCTCCCATTCTTCCCATGGTTCTGTGCCCAGCGGTGTTGGACTGCTTTCAGAAATTTCTCACATTCTCTATGCTCCCTCCTAGGCTCCTTATTCTCGATCCACCTCTATCTGGAAGGTTCTCCTTGAGAGTTCTCTTTTGCTACTTGACTTACATCAGAGCTCAGTTTGAGGTATTTTTCCCCCCTTGGACAAACCTTGCTTGATCTCTGGTCTAGCTTAGTTTCTTTTGTTCTTTAATCTCAAAGCATCAGATTCCCGTCCATCAGAACACGTATCTCACCTACTGCAGATCTTCTCTGATTCCTGGATCCATGTTTAGCTCACACAGTAGACTGTAAGCTCCATGAAAACAGAGTCTTACTCTTCATTGTCTTCCCAGCACCTAGCAACATGACTGCAAAGTGACAGGTTCACATCAGATATTGTATATGAATTTATGAATAATTGTAATGTGAAAGAAGAAGTACCTTATGGATGGAGATCTGTATATTCGAAGCAAGGAAATGATACTGATGCTCCTTATCACAGATGAAGTAGACGTTTTTATTTTAATCGATGCATTTTTAATCTGAAAAGTGATTTTTCTCTGAGATTATAATATGTAATATTTTCAATAGTTTATTTTCATTTAGTTAAATTAAATAATTCAATTAATGTTGCTAATATACATTTACTTTTAGTAGTGAAATTATAATAGATGGCCAATCCTCTAGGAATGTCAGGAGGTTAAATGTGGATATAAAACCTTGATACTTCTAAGTCCAGCTAATAACAAATATAATAACTACATTCATAGCTGAACATCTTGTCTACATCTTTACATGTTATTTACAGATAAGGAAATTGAGGTCAAATAGACCATCACTCTGGAAATCCCACTATGGTAATGAAACCAGATCTGTGTATTTGTCTCCTGGGGAAAGGATGCCCGTTAGAAAAAGAAAGCAAGAACGTATCTAGGAAAGAAGATGCAATTTCATTTCAAGCAAGCCCTTGAGTACAAATGATATTTAATCATAAGTCTTCTTTTAATTTTCATTATCCAAACTGTCATGTGGTTTATATACACAAACATACATATGCATAATGGCTATCATCCTGTTGTCCAGTATCTTGAAGTTTGAGTTTAAATCTACCGAATAATTTCTCTTAGTCCAAAATGTTAGAAATGTTAAGTTCTTTTTATTGTGGGGAAAAAAAAGACCAAATACATTTCAAATATAAAAAGTGGAACAAGAAACGAGACTGTTAGTTATGTTTATTGTTTTTCATGAAGAAATATCACTTAGACAAAATTCACAAAATAATGAAAAAGATCTTGGATCATTAGTTTTGTACCCTACAGGCAAGTTTCAAAATGTGCCTTTCATACTGTCCCCTTTCTTTTTTTTTTTTTAAAGATTTTATTTATTTATTTGACACAGAGAGAGAGATTACAAGTAGGCAGAGAGGCAGGCAGAGAGACAAGGAGAGGAGGAAGCAGGCTCCCTGCTGAGCAGAGAGCCCGATGCGGGCCTTGATCCCAGGACGCTGAGATCATGACCTGAGCTGAAAGCAGAGGCTTTAACACACTGAGCCACCCAGGCGCCCCACTGTCCCCTTTCAATCATTATAAAGGAGAGGGACAAAAATATGTCTTTCAGAATGGTAAGCATTAAATAGTAAAAAAAGAAAAAATCTTTGACAGTCTCTGTAACTATGACTTAAAATTACTTGGAAGTTAAAAATTAGCATTTCTAATATTTTAAGAATTTAAGTATATCATACTGGTTGCAGAAAATATTGAGATAATGTACAATTTTGCAGTTCTACTATTGTATGTCATAGTTAAACCAATTTTCAGAAGGCTAAGGGAATATATATTAGTCTTCTGCATGTGGTACAGAGTAAATCAGACACATGTACTTCTACCTTCTTGCAGAAAATCTACCTTTTTTTTCTTTTATCAGGTCATTCCCTTCTTATTCTTAGGGAATATTTCAGGTATTATGGTGGGAGTCCACTGTATTGATGAGAGACTAACATAGTAATGTGGGCCAACCAGACTTTTGTAATTCCAAGTTAAGGTTAGAAATAGCCCAAGCTTTTTGAAATATTTGTACCAGAATAGCTCTTGGATGTCCTAGTGAAAAATGGCTTATTGAGGGATCTGAGGATACCACAGAGGAGAGGGGAAAAATTAGACTGAGGTCATTGCAAGAGCTTTGGTTAGGTCTGAAAATGGAAGAGAGGGCTTTTTAAAGAATTTCGCAAGAAGTTTTGAGTACTAGCAGAATCAATTTTGAAGAAGATGCCAAGTGACTACTTCAGCAATTGAAAAACACTGTCCCTAGGCCTCTTCTCAAAACTTACAGCTACATTTCATCACTTTCAAAATAATGGGAATACATATCCTAATTATTTAATATTTATTGCATTTCTAGATTCAATATACTAACTGCTTCCCTTTCCAAAACATTTTATACTATAACTTGAACAAAGTGAATGCACATGAGAGGAATAATTAGCTTTCCAACTAGAAAAAGACCAGTAGGAAGATTTTATAATGATTTTGAAGTTACTAAGTTCCCCCGCTCCCTGCGTGGAATGTCACTTGCTGGCTAAGGCTTACCTTAAGTAGCCACCTTGAGTTCATGGATTAAGCTTTAATATGAAAGTCAATCACTAGGGATGGTAGAGCAGAAAATTTGAAAGAGCCTAGTCTCTTCATCATACCAGGGCCAAATTATCCTACCAGGTTCCAGAATCCAAGTCATGTTGGGATGGGTAGGGAGAATACAAGGATGTGGGTGTATTCATTCTAGGCCTGCTACTATGGACCGAATGTGTCACCCCAAAATTTATATGTTGAAACCTAATGCCCAATATGGTGGTATTAGGAGATGGAGTCTTTGGGAGGTAATTAGGTCATGAGAATGGGGCCTTCGTAATTGGGTTAGTGTTTGCATTCTCTTTCTCTCTGTTTGTGTATATGAGGATGCAACAAGGTATTCATCAGCAAACCAGGAAGAGGGTTCTCACCAATAATCAAATTTAGCAGCACTGTGATCTTGGACTTTGCAGCCTCCAGGACTGTGTGAAATAAACATCTGTTGCTTAAGCTCCCCCAGTCTGTGGTATTTTGGGTATGGTAGCCATAATGGATGAAGACAGCTACCATAACAAAATACCACAGACCAGGGTGGCCTAAACAACACTTATTTTCTCATAGTTCTGGAGGCTGGAAGCCCAACCAAGATCAAGGTGTTGGCAGGTTTGTTTTCCCCCTAGGACTCTCCCCATGGCTTTCAGAAGACCATCCTCTTGCTACCTCTTCACAGGATCTTCCCTCTGTGTACGTACACACTCCTAGTATCTCTCTGAATGTCATAGTCTCTTTTTTTAAAGATTTTATTTATATATTTGACAGAGAGAGAGCGAGCACAAGCAGGGAGAGCAACAGGCCCCCTCCCCTGCTGAGCAAGGGGACCCATGCGGGACTCCATCCCAGGACCCTGGGATCATGACCAGAGCTGAAGGCGGCCACTTAACCCAATTGAACCACCCAGGCATCCCTGTCATAATCATTCTTGTAAGGGCACTAGTCATATTGAATTAGGGCCCATCCCAACAGCCCCTTTTTTACTGAATTACCTTTTAAAGTGCCTGTCTCCCAGTATAGTCACATTCTAAGGTACTGAGGGTTAAGGCTTCAAAAGATACAGTTTTGGGAGGCAGGGAAACAGTTCAGCCCCTAAGAGTTGAGCACATGTTCCTAATTTGTTTATGCTATTCTTATATTGGAGTTTATTCCTAGTAGCCAAGTCTAATTACTAACTGACACAATATAAGAGTTCTTATAGATCTATGGTTATCACCCCTGAAAACTTAGAACTAAAAAGTGCTTTCTTCTGGACTATGAAACTGTTTGTAAGACTTTCTGTTTATTTCAAGTCATATGTATCTGTTGTGTTGATTAAAAAGTAGCAAGTTAAAACAACTATTGCTCAAAATTATCATGAAATGTGATAGAACTGATAAGCTGCATTTCAGATTTATTTTTAGGGAGTACAGAGAGTTAACATGTTGTCTCAGTTATCCTCTCTTGCAGTCAGTATACCTTTTTAGTACCTTGACGAAAAAGTGAATATGTATAATCTGATTCTGGTACAGTGGCAGTGAGCAGAAAAATAGTCTATGAAGGGCTAGCTCATACAGTAAAACAAAACTGTAAAAAAATGCAAGCATCACAATATATCAGCAGTGATACTTTAAACAAAAATACATGAATATTATTATATTGGAAAATAGTTTGATAATTGTTTTTGACTATTTTTTTTAAATTTTATTTACTTATTTGACACAGAGAGAGAGAGATTACAAGTAGGCAGAGATCGAGTCCCAGGACCCTGAGATCACGACCTGAGCTGAAGGCAGAGGTTTTAACCCACTGAGCCACCCAGGTGCCCCAGTGTTTGTGACTATTGAAGATGAGTTGTCTAGTGATCATAAGGTAGTCTATTATTTATACCTTCTTTTATGTTTTTCATTTCACTGTAACTTAATATCTTTTAATTTTACTTTTTTCTTTATTAAATTTGACATAATGTTGTCTATTTTTCCTTATTAATCAAAAATTGAATTAATTGCATCATTTTTGTCTTTTATAAGTTGTTTTTTTAACTTTCATTTTTATATTATTTCTTTTATTGTTATTTGGCAAAGTATCCTTAATGCAACATAATGTTACTACACAAAATATACTGAAGTCTTCACCTGCACTCTCTCCCTATCCTCACATGTCAGATGTCCATGGGTTAGAGACAATGTTGTAAATTTCTTGTTAAAATTCTCTACCACTTCTATGGATATAGAAACTGTGATTTAGAGAGATTGAGTAGTTTTAAACCACATAATTTGTAGGTAATTAAATAAAAATTCAGAATCAGAAGTTTCGGTTCTAAAACAGAAGTTAAATAACACTTTCAAGGAGTTTGCAGTAGAGTGAGGGAGACAGGAAAGTATGACAGACTGTAGTGAACATCAGTACAAAAACACCGGGAGTAGATGAAAAGCAGGTGATTTCAGTTTAGTTGGTAAGTTGGAGAAAGGACAACAATGAAAACATACAGGAGGGTGGGTAACAAGGAATTCATTGAAGTCAAGGACACCAGTATGGACAGAAGCTCAAAGGTTCGTAAATAATAACCATTTTTGAACAAAATCAAATAATTTGGTGTAACCAAAGCATGCTATATAGAGTGCAGGGGAATAAAAGCAGGTGAAATGGGAAGAATAAGCTAACATCCTGTCATGAGTAGTAATAAATGCTTAGCTAAAGTAATAGAACTTTTTCATTTACCAAGTTATAGCCTATGGAGTTGTTTTGTTTTGTTTTATAATAAGGATGACTTGATTATACCTGAAAGGCAAATATTCATAGAGATGAATATAGTATTATTATATTTTTAGGCAAAGAGAGAAGCACAGTGGGGAGGGGCAGAGGGAGAAAGACAGAATTTTAAGCAGGCTCCATGCTAAGTGCAGAGCCTAGCATGGGACTTGGTCCCAAGATCCTGAGACCATGATCTGAGCTGAAATCAAGAGTCAGATGGTTAACCGACTAAGCCACCGAGGTGCCCCAAGAGATGAATATAGTATTATGGAATGTATATTTGAGATGGGACAGACATTGTATTGAGGAGACTAGTTAGTACAAGATAATATGATACAGAAGTCATAAACCAGGGCACTGTCTGGGAAAAATGGAGGTACTGGAAATATCTTAAAGGTTGTATTGACAAGACTTGCTGATTAACTAAGAGAGAAAAGAGTCCTATATGATCCAGGGAAAAGCATTCATGGATGTCAGGTATTTCATAGAGAGCAGGTTCTGGACATGGTGAGATTAAAGACCCTCATGACTCTAAGGCTGCAAAGTCCAGTAGGTAGGTGAACATTGCAGAAGGCATTTGGGCTTTAGGATTGATCATCTTAGTTCAAACTGCAAATACCTTGAAGCCCTTGAGCATGTGTGTTTTGTTTTTTTTCCCCCACTACAATGTGTTTTATTCACTCCAAGGCATGTTTCTCCACACTTGAACATGTCCGAAATCAGATGTGACTTGCAGTCGACAGAATCTTACCATTTAATTGCACGTAAGATACAAAAAAAAGCAGTGTGTCTCACAATCCGTGTATCTTCTGCACGATGAGATGTACCATATGCTGCTCTTTCCTACACAGTGAGCTCTGCAAGGGCAGTGTTGTTGTTTTCTTCCATTTTCGTTGGTTCTTTATCTCCAGTGCCTCAATGGTGTCTGGTACATAGGAGGTGCTCAGTAAATACCTATTGGATGGATGAATGATGCAGACTATTTTTATCAGTTGAAACTAAGAAAGTGGCTATTTTTGTGGCAGGAGAGATCAAATATGTGCAGGAAAAAGAAGACTTGAATGCTGATAATCTTTTGATTATCAGCTCAGGGATGAGAAAGCCTGAAATGTTTGCTCAGGGCATGAAGCTCCCACCTGGGAGGGCACCGCATCCCATGGAACAAGCCCGAGGAGCCAGGTGGTGAAGAGAGTGATGTGTAACACACCTCAGTCATTTGGAATTCCTTGGGACTCCTGGGCGGCTCAGTCGGTTAAGCATCTGCCTTCAGCTTGGGTCAGGATCCCGGGGTCCTGGGATTGAGTCCCACATTGGGCTCCTTGCTTGACAAGGAGCCTCCTTATCCCTCTGTCTGCTGCTCCCCCTGCTTGTTCTCTTTCTCTAGCTGTCTCTGACAAATACATAAAAATATTTTAAAAATTCATTTGGACTTCTTTTGAGAAGCCCTGAGCAACAAGTTAGGCCTGGTCTTTCTAATGTACGAGAGATGTATGGAAAAAATATTAGTCTAGATTTAAAAGGAAGAAGTTATTCTAATTTCAGATTTGTATAAATTATAACAGGACAGATATTAATTTTATTCTTGATTTGTACCCTGTTAAACACATTCAGAAGCCACACACACACACACACACACACACACACACACACACACACACATGTTAATACATATGAGAAACAAGTTCTGCTCAATTGAAAGCCTTTCTCAATGGAACAGCAGGTTATCCTACTGCAGAACATGTACTTAAAACCAGCAATTACATGGCAACATTTTGGCTCAAAAAGGGAAGAATGTTCCAAGAACTAGAACTGATATTGGCCTTAACAGACTTAAAAAGTTGTGAAATGTATAGACAGAGACTTTTAAAAGAGATGGTATAGGACTTCATGCAATCTCTTTTCACTATAACACATTTCTGCATTGCAAAATAGGATGGTAAATGGTAAATTCAATCTTGGACGTGAGGACGATGCCATCCTCATAATGTGGAAGTTATATTGGTCCATGTGTGATTTTTCAAGGATGTGAGTAGTGTTTGCCTCCAAGGAGTGCGTAGTAAACCGGGGCCATGAATACATCAGCCACAGAATTCAGTGTTGTGCAGATCATTCATTTTCCTCTCGATCTTCCTGTTGGCTGTCTTTGGCGTTGTGGTCAGTCTTTGCAGAGCTCAGTGCACATGTCTGTGTCCATTTTTCTCTTGACTCCATAACTCAGCAGACCCAGCCTTTCGCAGGGTTTGAGAAGTCTGGTCTAACTGGTCTTCCCCCAGCGTTATTTTCATGCGTGCTTTTGCAGAATATCAGTGTTTGGGGAACACATGTATTACTTTTTAGCATTGGAAAGGAGGTTGGAGAGATGACTCTGGTTTTTGTTCTAACTTGGAAGTTCCACAGTCATAGAAGTGCCTGCCTAACTAAACTGAATGAACACTAATTTGTGAAGACCAGAGAAATTTGGGATGGCTGATCTTAATTGTTGTTCATTTGCTAAAATCTGAAAGTTGATGTTAATATTTAAGTATGAACTAATTTGAAATTTTTATTATTAAGTCCACCTATGTGTGAAAGCTGTCAGCTTCTTTAAAAACAACTTTACCAGGGTGTCTGGGTGGCTCAGTCAGTTAAGGGGCTGCCTTCGGCTCAGGTCATGATCCCAGGTCCTGGGATGGAGTCCCACATGGCGCTCCCTGCTCAGTGGGGGGCCTGCTTCTCTCCCTCCCTCTGCTGCTCCCCTGCTTATGTGCTCTCTTTCAGGTAAATAAAATCTTAAAATCTTTACCAAACAGTCTTTGCCCTTTTCTGTGATTTTAGACTGCCTGATACTAACATCTGTTCTAAATGTATAAGTTTTCCTATAAGGCATTAAGAATAGTCCTGATAATTATCTCAAAAAACCATGTGCATTTGCTGAGGGGATGCTCTGAAAAGAGAAAGTACATACTTCAATTTCAAGGATCTATTTATTTGAAGGACATCAGTGTTTGCTCCAATATTGGTCCTTTTTAAGTCCTGTCAGTAATGCACATTCATCAGTCTGAAGACTTTGCCTTTCCTGGCAATATTACTATTATGAGACCAAAAAGAAAAAAGAAAAAAGACAAAGGCAACCTAATTGCAAGGCAGATTCTCCAGATTAGCATTCAGGTAGTACTTTACTGGTAGAATGTAATAGTTAATTTGTTTTGTGAGCCATGAACTGGGAGAACTACTCATCTGGTGATATTGCAAGTGCTGACAGCCTGTATCACTAAATGACTTTTTTATAGACTGGAAGAATTACCTGTACTCTTTAGGACATGCTTGTTTTCTATCTTAGAACAACATAGTGAATTTCTGTTTTTCCCTTTTAATATACTGATTTCCTCTAACACTCTTTTGGGGGTATTTTGCTGCTTATGGAATCCCTGGCTGATGAGAAATCATTACACTGGTGAACAAAAAGTACTTACCATCAGAGAGGCTTTGGTCATACCAGGTCACTTTTTGACCCAGGGGAAGAGCATGGGACAAATTAGAAGAAGCTGCTTGTCCCCACTTTTTCCAGTTGCTGACTGAGTTCCCAATCTTTGTCTCTCTGGTATTCTGTCCGTTACTTTGTAAGAGAAGGTGAAACTCATTTGTCAGTTCTTCAACAGGGATGGCATCAAAATCAACGGTGCACCATTCACACAACAGATGAGTTGTTCCCCTTTTGAACTTCAGGGTCATGGTGGCTTGTGGTGAATCCTAGTCATATGTATTTTTCATATCATTGAGTTCTGCTGATGTGCACTGCTAGCTAAGAAACCTAATTATTTTCAAAGGACTTCTCTAGAATTATCACTTTATGACTCTATATTTTACATTAGCATTAGGATAATAAAGTATCACATGAATATCAGAACATTCACAGATGTGACAGGATTTTAAAATCCAGTTGGGTCTCAATAATATGATATTAATACATAAGTGTAGTTACCAAAATGAGTGTGACATAAATCCTTCAGCCAGGTCAAAGATACAGAAAGGAATATGGAAAGGGGAGAAATTTTGTGGAGGCTTTTTGTTTGGTTGGTTTTGTTTGTTATTTTTTGTTTTTAGATAATGTAGCATTACAAGCAACATTGCCTTTCCTCCATGGGGAAGGAATTTGCTGAGCTCCTTAAGCAAGATAGAAAAGGCTTCAGCAGGATGTCACCATGGTCTGAAGTGTTTGGGCAAGAAACGGGTGTTCTTTGGTGGTGAGACCACTGTCAGGAAGCACTGCTGTTTTGGAATTGGCTTGCACTCCAGAACATGTCAGAGCTGAGTGTAGGGAGAGGCAGACCTCTTTTGAAAAGTCTAGTGAAGAACTCTGAGGAGTCAAGGAATTTCAACAACAGGGTCTTATGTGCAGAGGTCTCTGGAGAAGCTTAGTAGGGAGCAGTCGGTTTGGGAGAACATCTTGCTACTGAGTGAGAATCATAGGTGGAAACACCTCTCAGTAGAGAAAAATATGTCAGACTCTGAGAATAGAAAGCCAATAGGTCAAGAAAACACTAGCTTCTCTCATTTTCTTCCTGCCAAAGACCAAGCAAAGGCTGATAAGAGTAGGTTTCTCACTAGAAAGGAGGCTTTTCTCAGGAAAGGAACGAAAGACAGGTAGGCCCCTTTTTCAAAGGCAGGCAGCCAGCAAGGACCACCTGAGCCTGGGAGGAAAGACCTCCCACCCTAACATGTACAGGACCAAGGTAAGAATACAAATGAAGCCCACTTGTGACAGTTCTAAGTATTTAAAAGTTAACACATCAAGTTAACTGTGAAATAATGTTCTCTTGTCCTACTTTGACAAACCCTTTATAGTGACAATATAAAACAAATACACTTAAATCTACAACATTATTTTCTTGTAAGTTGTCAAAATATCAAAGATAATAGAATTGGCTACCAGTGTCCAGGATTGTGTGTTCAGGGCTGGGCCAGCAATGTTAGGATGTGTAATAAAAAAATAAAATTATCTGGGGCACCTGGGTGGTTCAGTCAGTTGAGCATCCGATTCTTGACTTCAGCTCAGATCATGATCTCAGGGTTGTGGGATTGAGCCCTGCATTAGGCTCTTTGCTGGGTGTGGATCCTGTTTGAAATTCTCTGCACCCCCCACCTCCCTCTCTAAAAAAAAAGAAAAAAAAAGCATGATCTACAAATTATTATTTATTTTTCCATAATGTATTTTTATTTTTATTTCAGAAAATTCACTAGTTAGAGTATTTAACATTTTCACATAAACTGATCTATTGACAGTATTGGCAAATTAGACTACCTTTCTTGATCCTGTAAATAGATTTTTTTAAATTATTACTTTAATTCAGGGAAACTTCACTTGGCTGATTGCAGAGGCAATAAAATTAACAAAGCATTATTTTTATCAGGATGCAATTATGATAACACATGTCATACAGAAATAATTGTGATGGACCTAATGTAACAAATTCCAATTATAATGGGAAATGTAATATTTTCATGTATCATACAAATTATCAGTTTTTATTCTCTCTTAAAGTTATACCTAGATGTGTATAATATTGTGAAAGATTGTTATCACCTTTCACAAATGTAGGTCCATCTATATCTGTCATTTATCTACATATCTTTTTAACTATCAAGATATTTTAAATTATTCTGAACTGTGTATTACTGCAAAATATTCTTAAGTAACTGTTGTAAGTGACAGTTTAATTCATGAATACTTCCATAACCATCAACTGAAACAGAAAAGCAAGAAAATAGACATTTAGTGCTATCAGAAAATAAGACCTCAGTATGTAAATTCTATTATATTAATACTTTCTTGAGAAGGATTTGACAAATTGATTGCTTTTTCTCTTATTGGGAAAGACAGGTTAGGTGGTTGACCTGCAATCCATTTTTCTCCTATTGTTAAGGCTGGGGTGGGCTGGGAGATAGAGAAGACAGGTTACCCAAATAAATTTTCTGGTAGACATGCTACTAATAGAAACCTGGCCAATAAACCACTAGTATTTTCTAGTAAGGAGCCTTTGTCTATGATAGGCTTCTAGGAGGATGATCCAGTCTATACTAGTTAATTCACTCCAGCATTCCTACTGCCCAGAGATCCCAGCAATCTCATGTAGTGTCTGTCTCTGACATCGGCAATGACACAACCCTTAAAACTTCATGATATTCAGTTTTGTTTTAAGAACATAGGAGAGTTGAATATGTGTTTACTGTGCCCCAGATGGTATTAATCACAACGGTTGTAGATGATGCTTCCCCAGCCTTGAGTGCCGGACTTGCATGTGACAGAGGCACCCATGTATTGTTAAATAAATGTTTCAGTTAGTATTTTTCATGAAACATGGGATCCAGTCTCTCTTGTCTGGATCTAAAAGCGGTATTGGAATAGAAGAGGGAGAAACCTTTACTTTGAATGATGATGAAGTGTTTCTTAATGTTGGTGTGATTGATCTTATTTTAATTAGTAAATCAAGCTATATTTTGTGACATAGAATTGCCATATGGTATCTATTTAGTACTAAACCGAAAAACTGAGGGGTTTTCTCAGTATTGCATTCCAAAGCAAAAGAAATGGTTGCCACAGTCTAATTGTAAAAGTAGTATTTATTGGGAAGAATAAGTAATAAAACTGCATTCATCATTTCCCAATGGTTATATACTCAGTATACCAGTTGTAGAGTCATAGTATTTTCCCATTTAAGAAAGAAGATGATGAGGAAAATAATCATGGAAAGTACATCTGAAGCCAGAAATAATCTCATCTGAGTATGTAACCTATCATCCTGGTAGAAATTAAATGAGAATTGTATTTTCATCTCCTTACGTTCATTGTGAGAAGATTCGTCCAGATTCATCAGGTGAAATGTATGTAAGGGTCACTTACTGGATGGTTTGTCTTTTAACCTCTTTAGTGCTTTGGAATCGGATACTTTTAATTATTGCAGCAGAGCTTAGACAAGTTATTTCCAACACCCCCTCTGCTGTTCTAGAAATGATTAAGGAGAAAGCCTGCTGACATGGAGGATGGCCAGTGCATTCCTGGCCAGAGCAGCGGGAAGCACTAGCAGCTGGTGGACAAACTGCTTCCAGGGGCCCAGCTGGACTCTAGGAGATATGGAAAAGGCTTCTGAGCAGTGGCAGTGGCGTGCCTTACTTGGAGGCCTTTAAAAATCAGATGGGCATCCTTCTGTCTGCGTTGGGTAGGGTGCTCTACTGCCTGATGAATAAATAGAAGATAGCAGTAAAATATTCCTGCCAGCCATTGCATTTTGTTGAGAATCTGCTTTGTGCCAGTTGATAAAGACACCAAATGGACCAAGCTGATAGGCCTGTTGGCTCCCCTAGATTCTGAAGTGCTTATCATTCTCTGAAACAGATACTCCGTAATGAATGGGTCTTTGGTAACAAGGACATCTCTCAGTCAAATATTGCTCTTCATTTTAGTGGGAAGTGGAGACTGAGGGTAGCTTGTGATTTTGTTTTGTTTTGTTTTCTTCTCTGAGTTTCCTAAATCAAATTTCTGAAGTAATGAAGCTTGTTCACATATGAAGAACCCCTTAAGAAAACCATTTTGAAGTAGACTTGGTTCTCAGTTAAGGGTATTGTGAAAGAAGTTTTACTCCATTAAGTAGCAAATCCTAAACTGTTATGAATCTTTCTATTGAAGGAATATGCCTAGGGCTGTCCATATCTTTTTTTCTGGGCATAAAGAGATTTGCTGCACAGTGTTAAGTGAACCTCACAGGGAACCAGTGGAACAGCAAACATGTCTGGCAGGGAGGATGCAATCTAGTAGAGGTATCCCTGCTCAACTCCCACGGGAATGTTTTTTGCTTTGTTACGTTTTGTTTAAAGAACCATATTTTTAAGAGCACCAGAAACTGGAACCAGAGTGAGGAACCAGGAAATGTAATCATGAATCCTACTTCTCTTTGGGGGTGAGGATGAATTATTGGATAATCTCAAGCACTCAGTCTCTTACAGAGGGTTAAACAGTACCTAGATAGATCACTGTCTACAAGTTGCATTTTAAAATGCAGCACATTGCTGTTAAGTGTAGCTTTGCTGTGAGTCATTTCATTCTCTAAACTACAACCTGAAGGAATCTAGTTTCTTTTGCTCCCAGCTACTTGAGAGAGCCCAACATAGGCACTCTTTAGGTAAGAAAAATATCATCCCAGCTCCCAAGTAATTGCTAAGTGCAGTTTTAAAACAGAATACATGAGTTTTTTGTTTTTGTTTTTAATAGGGGAAGGACAGAGGGAGAGAGAGAGAGAGAGAATCTTGAGCAGGCTCCATGCCTAACACGGAGCCTGATTGTTGACCTTGAGATCATGATCTGAGCCAAGATTAATAGTCAGATGCTCAACCAACTGAGCCATGCAGGCACCCCTGAGAGTTTTATAATACAATTAGGCACCTACGGAGACAGACAACATGAACAATGACAACAAAAAATAATAGACAAGGAGACTTTTCAGAGTTCTTGATATTGAAATTTTAGACTCAGACTTTAAATTGTTGTCCTGTGTTCAAAAGGATAAAAGATGGAACAATTTTTCTTCAGAGGAAGAGTAAAAAGTATAAAAAACCCCACAAAATTAAGACTATGGTAATGAAAAATAGAATAATTAAAATAAAGTCTCAGTGCATAAGTGTAAATAGAAAAAGTCAAAGAGAAAATAAAAATCAAAACATGGATCAGAAGAAAAAACACAGAATAAAAGGGAAGACAAAAATTTAGAAAATATGATAGAGTTGGAGATAAAAAGGATAGAATTAAAAGCTCTAAAATTTGTATTACTTGAGTTCTAGAAAAAGGTGAAGAAGAAATGGGATAAAAATAACATTTACCAAGATAAAGACTTACCAACTTTTCAAAACTGATGAAAGACACTGTGTTACAAATTTAAGATGACCTTAGGGGAGTTACAAAAGGATGAAAGGAAGGATTAAGAATAAAGTTTTCAACTTTATTATATTACATATATAATACATGTTATTTTATTACATGTTATATTATTTTATATATCATACTATTATATATAATACATATTATATTTTATTATATTCTAGTGAAATGCCCAAAGCTAAAGATAAGGAAAATATCTTAAAAACAGCCAGGGGAAGATAGCTTAAAGGTAATACAGAAGGGGGTCCTCCAGTATCGAGAATAAGGACCCATTTCATAGTTCAGATATGCCAAAAAGCATAGAGAGCAACAGAAATGGTATATATGCACATAAATCTAAATGAATATGACTTAAAAATATACTAATCTCTGGGGCGCCTGGGTGGCTGAGTCAGTTGAGTGTCTGACTCTGGGCTTTGGCTCTGGGTTATGAGATCAAGCCCCATATAAAGCTCTGTGCTTAGTGGGGAGTCTGCTTGAGATTCTCTCTCTAAAATAAATAAATAAAAATAAATAAATTTTTAAAAAATACTACTAATTTCTTTTGGTATTTGTACCGTACTAAAAAAAGATACAATCAGAAAGGGGGCAACAGGTAGTAAATGAAGTCAATATTCTAACCTCTCAAGTTGAGAATAAGATAAATTACAGATTAAATTTAGTCTCTAATAAGTGACAAATGCATGTTGTAATCTTCTAGGTAAACATTAAAATGCATAATTTAAATAAATTAAAGTGCATAATGTCCAAGTAGGGAAAAATGGGAAATAAATGTGCTCAGACAGAGGACCAGAAACAGGAGAATAAAGACATTGAACTAATGAGGATAAATCAAGATCAAACAAGAAGAGAGAAAGAGTAGATACAATATGCCAGTAGCTATATGAGAAATAAAGGAAATACATGTCCCACAGGAATGATAAAAACCATCAGAATAAATTTTTTTAAAGTCAGCTTTGTGATATTTGCAGGTTATATTTAAAAGTAAAGAATACATAAAGTCGAATATTAGAAATGAGAAAAGGTATACCATGCAAACAATAACCAAAATTAACTGTGAATAAATTCATATGTTTAAGGAAGAAATAATGCTAATATTATGCAAACTATTTTAGAGAGCAGAAAATCAGGAACATTCCGCAATTTGTGAAGTGTAATACAAGCCTATCTCCTATATTAACACTCAGAAATCCTAAGCAAATATTAGCAAATTAAGTCTGGCAGTATAAATCCAATAATACGGCAGTGTGCAAAAATGGCCACAGTACACGGCAGTAAGTCCCATTAAGAGGTAGAACCTATTTTTCCATCCCTTTTTGACCACAAAACTTGCTTTGGCCATTAAGACATTGACAAATATGATGTAAACAGAAGCTTTAGAAACCTCTTGAGCATTGGAGCTTATTATTCCTGCAATATTATTGCTATGTGAACAAACCTAAGTGTTTCTGGCAGATGATGAGTTACATATGGCCAAATCACATCTGTCGCCCCATTTGACAGCTGGCTAACTGCCAGATATGGGAGGCCATTCAGGAACCTACACTCCCTGGCTAAATTGAAAACTACCTGTAGGCATGTAAAAGCCTAGCTGAAATAAGCCAGACTCATCCTGGAGGAGAACAACACAGCAAATTTGTAACCTGAATCAATGCTGCTTTAAACTACTGTTGTTAACTGTTACAGGATTATCTGAGCAAGTTGGTTTTATGCCAGAAATCCAAAGGTGTTTTAACTTAACTTTATTCTGTTACTAAGAGTCAAATCAAAGCAAGTGTCCTAACCAGTGATTAAATTAAAAAAAAAAACACCGACAACAATGAAACACTAAAGATGTATCTTTCAAATTCACTAAATAGCTTAGAAAGCAGAAATTCAGATATTCCTCCCATTTGGAGTCCAGTTGACTGTCTTACATAGAGTATTGAGAGATTGAATGTCAAAAACAGACATGGGGTGAGAAACAGAATTATGGTGTATCTCAGAAGTATGCCCCCAAACACTGTATATCTGGCTACTACATTGTGGAGTTGACACAAATCAAATATAGGAGATTGAGTTTTTGAGATAATCATATTGCTAATGGAATTCCTGGCCCGAGGAGAAGCAACTATTTGAAATTTAAAGCAATCTTCTAGATCCTCCAAACTCTAATGTGCAGAAAGGTACATAAGAAATTGAGAAAGCAGCTGAAGCATATTCTACAAAGCTCTATTCAAATAAAAAAAATAATAAGGACCTCTAAGAGGGAGGAATTTGAGAGTCATAAAGTAAAAATCTAAAACCAGGGATCAGAACAGTAGTATAGTTTGAAATCAGAGTGTGATGCCTCCAGCTTTGTCCTTCTTTCTTAGGGATCCTTTGGTATTCAAGGTCTTCTGTGGTTATATACACATTTTAGGATTTTTCTTCTATGTCATTGAAGGATGTCATTAGAATTTTAATAAAGATTGAATTCACAAATAGCTTTGAGTAGTACTGACATTTTAATATTAAATTTTAGTAACCAAAACAGCATGGTGCTGCCATAAATACAGACATGGACCAAGGGGGAAAAAATCAAGAGCCCAGAAATAAACCCACACATGTATGTTGAACTACTATTTGACAGTAGATTCAATATACTCAATGAAGAAAGGATAGTAGCTTCAATAAACGGTGTTGGGAAAATCGGATTCCCACATGCAAAAGAATGAAAATAGACTTTACCTTACACCATACACAAAAGTCAACACAAAAGGAATTGAGGACTTGATAATAAGACCCCAAACTCTAAAATTCTGTCTAGAACACCTAGGGGTAATGTCCTCTTTGGTCCAGTCCATAAACATAGGTATTCTTCTATTTATTTGGGTTTCCTTCAACTTCTTTTATGAAAGTCATAGTTCTGTTACCTTTTACCTACTTAGATTTATTTCTAAATATTTAATTGTTTTTGATGTTGATATGTATTCTTCCTATATCCAGTTTATTGAGCATATTTTTCACAAAAGGATGTTGTATTTGATTAAGTGCTTTTTCTGTGCCTGTTGAGATGATCATATGGTTTTATCTTTCATTGTATTCATTTGGTATATCCTATTTATTGGCATGTGTATTTTCAACCATGCTTGCATCCCAGGGATGGATCTCACTGGATGTGGTATATGATCCTTTTGATGTGCTGTTGAATTCACTTTACTAAGATTTTATTGAAAATTTTTGCATTTATATTCAAGGGATGCTGGTCTATATATATGCTGGGTTTTGTATCAGGGTAATGCTCACCTCACAAAATGAGTTTTGGAGTGTTCCCTCTTTTTATTTTTTGTGGGTTTTTTTGTTTGTTTTTTGTTTTTGTTTGTTTTGCTCTATGGTATAAGACAAAGGTCCAATTTGAATATGATTAGCAGTAATACTTCTTCAAATGTTTTGTAGAATTCACCAGGGAAACCATTAGGTCCTGGGCTTTTCTTTTTGGGGGGAGAATTTTACTGATTCAGTCTTCTTTCTCATTATTGGTCTGTTCAGATTTTCTTTTTTAAATAATTCTATTTAAATTCAATTAATTAACATATACTGTATTATTAGTGTCAGGGGTAGAATTCAGTGATTCATCATTTGCATGTAACACCCAGTGCTCATCACATCACCTGCCCTTCTTAATGCCCATCCCCCAGTTACCCCATCCCCCGCCCCCTCTCTTCCAGCGACTCACAGTTTGTTTCCTAGAGTTAAGAATCTCTTATGGTTTGTCTCCCTCTCTGATTTTATCTTATTTTATTTTCTCGTTTCAGGCCTGGTGGGCTCTATCTCTGGAAATGTATCCATTTCTTCTGTTTTTTCCAGTTTGTTGGCATATAATTGTTCATAGTAATATATTAGAATCCCTTGTATTTCTGTGGCACCAGATATAATGTCATGTCTTTCATTTTTTGTTTTAATAATTTGAATCTTCTCTTTTTTCTTAGTCCAGCTAAAGTTCTATCAGTTTTTTTTTAATCTTTAAAAAAACAGCTCTTGGTTTTATTGATAATTTTTCTATTGTTTTTGGGGTCTCTATATTATTTATTTCTACTCTGATCTCTGTCATTTTCTTTCTTCCATTAACTTTGGGCTTAGTTAGGTATTTATCTGGTGACTTTTTTATTAATGTAGATTATATACTTTCCTTTTAGAACTGCTTTTGCTTAATCTCATAATTTTTGGTATATTGTGTTTCTGTTTGTATTTGTCTCAACATATTTTTTGGTTTCCCTTTTGGTTTCTTTTACACACTGGCTTTTTCAGGAATATATTGTTTAATTTGTACATATTTGTGAATTTCCCAGTTTTTCTTTCTATTCTTAATTTCCAGTTTCATGTCATTGTAGTTGGAACGGATACTATGTATGATTTCAGCCTTCTTAAATTTGCTAAGGCTTATTTTGTGACCTGTCATATGATCTGTCCAGGAGAATGTTCCATATGCGCTTGAAACAATGTGTGTTTTGGATCCAACTCCTGCTGTTGGATGGACAGTCTTCTTTTAGTTCTCTGCATCAAGCAGAACCACATCCTGACCTGACATAGGCATTCATTTATGTTATTCAGAACACAAATGAACATTGAGTTCAAAGAAGCAGCTGCTTGGAACTTTTGGATTGTTTTAATTAGTGTGAGTGTGGATGTGTTCTAATTATGTGAAGTTGAACAAACCCAGAACTTGCAGAAATCAAAGACAGTCTCTGGTAGACTTTATTATTCTTCAATATCCAGTTCACTTCTTTTCAGGAAGATTTTACTTACTTTCTTTGTCTTTTGAAGTCATGCAAGGCCATGTAACATTTTTTGGTCAATGAAATGTGATTAGAACTGGTGTGCATCATTTCCATGCAGAAGCTTTAAGAGCAAATGTGTCTTTACCAGTTTTCCCCCACTCCTCACCAACGCTGCATCAAGGAACCAGATAGTAACCGCTCCGTCATACTGGGTCTTGAAAGAAGGTTGATGACTCGGGTGGCAATTTAGCAGCTAGTCTGCAATGGGCATGAAGCATGAGTGAGAAGCAATCCTGTTGATTTAGACCATGGAGACTTGAGAATTCCATTTCCTTGGCATGACCCAGCCAATATTGATTGATACGAATCTCTGTGTATCTTATCAGTAAAAAAATTTTAAAAAATCATGTTATAGTCATACCATAGAATATTACTTGACAATTAAAAATAAACACACTTTCCAACAGCAAGGATAATTTTCACAAACATAATATCAAACCACATTAAAGATTACATTCCATATAATTCGATTTCTGTGAAGTTTTTAACCAGCAAAACTATATGGTGTCTTGGCATCTTAGTTTATGTGGTAGAACTATAAAGAAGGTTAAGAAGTGATTACTGTGGTTATCTTCAAGGGGCAGGGAACCTTAAGTAATTGGGAAGGAATGTGAAAGAGGCTTTTGGGACTTCATGTCTTGATGTGAATGTTGGTTTCAGTTGTATTTGTTTAGTGATAATTTGTTGAACTGTGCATTTAAAAATAATTTGAAAAAGTGATTACATAGACATAGAAGGTAAAGTCATTATATTAATTAGATTCTTACATTGTAATACCTCTCATTCTGATAAATCCCATTAAGACAAGCAAGACCAAAGATGTAGATTAATTATGAGTATTCAGTTATAGACACATAAAGAAAGGAATTCCAAGCATCTCATCCGCTTTTGAAATTACCAGTGATTTTCAGATATGTTTTGACCCTTTAATGATTGTTTTGAAGCTCTAAAATACAAACTATAAATAAGATTAATATAAAGCCACATTCCCAGTCAGTTTCTTTTAGTATACAACCAATAATTTTGAGCTATTAAATGAAGAAAAGGTCACCATTTGTTTTACTCTATTGACTAGGAGAGATCGATAATGTGATTTTTTTTTCTTTGCAAATAACCAGTTATCCCCCAGCAAAACTCTCCAAATATTATTTGTATCTTCTTGCCATTTATATCCATTAGTTAATGAAAAACTTTGTCATGTAGGATTGTGACTGTCAGCAGGATTCTATTAAATTAACCATAAAAAAATGTTTTTCAGGGCACTAAAATAAAATGAACAAACTCTGATAATACCTTGATCAGGCCTTGTTTTGCAATGAAAGTCAACTTCATAAGTGATCTCTTGCTTCAGAAATGAATTCTATCACTTTGTGTTATATTCAAAGTTACCCAGTTTCTGAACATGACATATATTTCTCTTTTAAGCTTCTGGCACTAACCTGAACATATCCTGGTTATTCAGCAAGACTCAGTCTATTCCTGCCTCAGGGATCTACTCCATGTGTTCATCCTGTACATTCTTATCCCTACGTCTTTGTATGCATCCAATCCAAGGAGCATATCTATTATTTTCTTGTTAAAAATGACACAGTATTTTCCTCTCATTAACATTAAAAGTTGGATTAAGTCACTGCAAATTAAATGATTTTATTTTTAATGATGTTTATAAAAGGTATAAAAACAATAGCGGATCTTTAGAGGTGAAGGTGATGAGCAGTGGGCTGGATCCTGAATGTAACTATAGTGTATCATAAAAAAGTCAAGAATAACTGCAGGTCTACTTGCTAGTCACTGGAAGGATTAAGTTGGAGTAGAAATAAAACTGGATGTTTGGAAAGTGGAATGCTTGAAGGTGAGGCTATGAAAAGGATTGCATATTTTCACAATTACAAAGTCTACTAAGACCATGACAATGAGTACTCTGGGAAGGAGAGTAAGATTACTGAAGGAAAGTAGGTTTAGGAGTGGAAAGACAAAGTTCCTGGAAGGATAATCTGTATCAGGATTGAAAGTACCAAGAATTAGGAAAGGAGGAATTTCACAGAAAGAATGACAAACACCAGGAGGTAAATCCTTTAAAGGAGAGGGGATTTTCTCAGGCCTTGGAAGACCATTGTAACACAACACAGTAACATGGTATAATTAAGTGACATACAATTCAAAGCTGGCTTTTTTGGGAGGAGGAAGGAGGGCATCCGATTCCCTGGAGGTCTGACGTAAGAAGGTTTATGGAAAAGAACATTGTGCAAGGAAGAATCATAGGGAAGTGAAGTATTGGAGAACGTGAAGGGACATTCAGAGAAGAAGGTATTTTCTACTTTGTTTGTGGCCATGAGATCTAGAAGGTGCCATGGAGGGTGTCAGAAGCTGTGCTGGAATTTGAACATAGTTCTGTATAGGCTAGAGTCTGAGTGGAAAGGGCTTTTCTGGGAGACCTCAGCTTCTGGTGTGACTGTGATGAGATTAGTCCAGATGGTCTCTACATGTATAATTATCTGAGACTCTGCATTTTAAGGGTAGGGAAGGGTGGAGATCTTGTCAGTGACTCATCAAGTTTTGGTTCTGCTGGGATTTATATATTGACAAAAGGGGCTCATACCACAAACATACGTTCCCTATTGACTTCTGGCCATGCCAACTAACACATTCATTCAGCTCTCAAAAGGTTTGTTTTGGTTTTTGTTTGAGTGTCCTAGGTGCTAAAGGTATAGTGGTATGCAAAACAGAAAATTCTGCTATTAATTATGGAGCTTGTGTTTTTATTCGAGAGTGTGGTGGTGGTGCTGGTTGAGATAATTAAATACTCAAATAAAAAGAAAATCTATAGTGGTAGGCATAAAAGTAAAGCAGGATAAGTGATAGGGAGGAGCTATTTTATGTGGGGACCTTTCTGGAGAGGTAGTGTCAACAGAAAACTGAATGAAGTGAGAGGGTGAACTCCATGACATCTAGGATAAGAGTCTTATAGCAGAAGATGCAGCGAGTGCAAAAGCCCTGTGGCAGGAATGTGTTGGGCTTAAGTGAGAGTGAATGAAAATGTGGCTAGAGGAGATGATCAAGGGACAGTTGCTGGGCTGTGAGTCAGAAAGGAATTAGGTGGTATGGCTCAGAATTTCCCAGTTCCAGCACTATTCATATTCTGGGGTATCCTGTGCATTTTGGGTGCTTATCAGCCTCCCTCATCTCTACTCCTTAGATGCCATTAACTCCCCTCCTCATGTTGTAACACCCACAGATGTCTCCAGGCATCTTGAAATACCCCCCAGGAGGGGGGTAGGAGAGTCCAAACCTCCCCCGTTGAGAACCACTGCTTGAGGGTGTGTGTTACAAGCATTGCTACACAGTTTAGTGGGAAACCATTGTTAGCTTTGGTGCAGATTAAGGGAAAAGGGTCTCATTTAAAAATTTTAAAAGACAGGGCACCTGGGTGGCTCAGTTGGTTAAGCATCACCTTCGGCTCAGATCATGATCCTGGGGTCCTGGGATGGAGCCCCACATCAGCTCCCTGCTCAGCGGGCGTCTGTTTCTCCCTCTGCCACTCCCCCTGCTTGTGTCCCCTCTCACTCACTCACTCTCTCTCAAATAAATAAATAAAATCTTTTTAAAAAAAATAAAGTGTTGAAACATAACACTAATCATTGTATGGAAAATTAATCATGGGGATAAACAGTGGAAATAAGTGTAACTTCTAAAAAAGTGTTTCGCTTGTTCATTTTTTCGGTAATCCAGGTGGACGAAGCGGCATGTGGATGAGGATGGTGTTGAATCATTGGTGGTGCCCTGTGAGGCATGGGTTGAAGTGGAGACATCTTTTGGAGTTACAGCCAGCAGGACTTTGTGATGTCTTTGGAGGTGAGTACTCAATGTATGACTTCAAGGTTTTTTACCTCAACACTTGGGTGTCATTTACTCAGATGTGAATAACTGGGAAAGAGCAAGATTAGAGTGCGATGGAGAAATGAAGAGATCAGTTTAAGACTCCAGTGAGAAGGCCAAGGAGGTAATTGCATGTAAATTTTAGGAGAGTAATGAAGCTGGAGATACGAATTTTTCACATCATTTCAGATCAAATCTGTGTTTGTTGGCTAGGGAAGCTGTAACAAGAGTATCAGAAACCAAGGGGCTTAAACGGAAATAATTTGTTTCACCTTTCTGGAGAGCAGAAGTTCGAAATCACATCTTCACGGACAAGGGTGGCTCCTTTCAAGGGTTTTATGAAGAAGAACTTGATTCATGCTTTTCCATGACCTTCTGGTGATTTACTGGCAATTTCTGGCATTCCTTGACTTCTAAAAAAGACATCACCTGGATCTCTGCTTTCACATTTAAAGTTTTCCACTTGTGTTCTTCTCCAGATTTGAATTCCATCCCCTGTTTTTTTAAAGATTTACTTGTTTCTTTGAGGGAAAGTGAGAGAGAGCAAGTGAGTTGGGGGAGGGACAGAGGGAGAAAGAGAATCCTCAAGCAGACTCCTCGCTGATTATGGAACGCCCCCACAAGATGGGGCTCTATCCCTGGACGCTGAGATCACCACCTGGACTGAAACCAGGAGTCAGCTGCTTAGCCGATGGAGCCACCCAGGTGCTCCGAATTTCCCCTTTTTATAAAGACTCCAATCTTTGCAGTAGGTGCCCAGCCTACTTCAGTATGATCTCATTGTAACTTAACTAACTATAAGTACAATGAGCATACAAAGTTTAACCAACACATTGAAAAAGGATACATGTCTGCATGAAATTAGCAACTCATTTGTAGGGGTCTAGAAAATTATTTCCAAATAGAGTCACATTCTGACCTCCAGAACTGGGAGACAGTATTTTCTGTTGTGTAAGCTGCTGTGTGTGATACTTTGTTATGGGAGCCCTAGCACATAAATATAGATTTGATCTGACATGACATACTTCAAAATATGAATTTGGGGAGGGTTCAAATTCAACCCAAAACAGTATGCAGTATCGTAGATGATGTAGATGGTGTTGGAGGCTGTGGTACTTGTTAGGTTATCTGAGTAATGACATAAACATAACAGAAACAGTTGAGATAGGAGCCCTCTGGCATACCAAAACATGGAGATCAGAAATAGATGTGCTAAAGAAATGTGCACTATTAGAAGAAAAACAAGGGAGTGTTGGTCCAGAAACCAAGTGACACAAGTATCTCAGGTAACAAGGGCCTGATGAATTGTGAGAAATACAATAGCAATAAAATGGAGATTGAGAATTATCTGTTGGAATTACCAGGAGATAGGGCTTTTGTGAGCTAGATAAAAGCATTTGAAATAAAAGTCTGATTGAAGAGAGTTTAGGAGAGAAAATGAGATGAAGGAAGTCCATATAGAAAATTCTTCGAAAGAGTTTCTGGAAATGGAAGAACTGAGTTACAGGAATCAGTAGGTTGTCAATTTTTCTTAAGTCATGTCACTATGGATATACTGATTATGTTCTACAATCAGATGATTACGTATTTTTTATCCCAGGTCATCCAATATTTTATATTCCCAAGCATTCATATAACTTCCAGTTTTGTCTGAAAAGCAAATCTGAAGTTAGTAATACATTATCTATTGTGATCATTTAACATAAGAAATTATAATGTGTGAAGAATAATTACTTTAAATTATTTTAAGAAATGGTGTCAAATTATAGGTATGAAGTTTATCATATCTTTAATAGTTTCTAATTTATTCAGCTAATATAAATTAAGTGCTTTGTATGAGCCAGCCAGGTTAAAATGTTGAAGCTTTTCTTCCTATACATAAAATTTTAAAAGTACACAAGAAAATATGCAAGTATAAATAATCACCTAACCATATTATCAAATATTTTAAAATGATTTTCTAGGACTTATATTTACATTTTAATTTAGAGGTATATGAGAGCCCGTAAGATTAGCAACCTTTTAGGGGGCAGAGAAAATTAGTTTACATGTCCTACACTCATGGATACAAGCAAAAGCTGGCTTATTCCTGCTAATGCCTAACATCTTCTGTTTCAAGTTATTTCTGAAATCATTAGAATTAGACCAAGAGATCACTTTGCTTCTCTAGCTCACACCTGTCTCTTGAACATGAATGCAACTAAAAAAGTTATGCTCTGATGTTTTCTTCTTTAATTGAAAAAAGATACACTTGGAGCATCTTGATGCCAAGTTAATACATCCTGAGGAAAGGATTTACTATCAGAAACATGGCTATGAAGTTGGAATGGACTGAATTGACTCTACTCTAATGAACTGTGACATTTAATTCATAATGGCAGAAATTGCAGCTTAAATCCTCTTAATCAGAATGGAACTAAATCACAAATCACTAATTGTGACTTTCTCCTCGTTCCCAAAAAGATTTTTAAAAATAATGCAAAGAAACTCACAGTAGGACACACTGGTTTGACATATCTCACATGCTTTTATTTAGCAGGGGAGGGAGGAAGAAAAGAGAAGAAAAATTAATCCCAAGTGAACTTTAAGTCCCCATTCTTACATAAGTGGCACTTGACTTTTTATGTCTGTGCATGCATGTGTGGGAGTGTGAGTAATCAATGCTTTTTAAAAGACTCTATCAAGGGAAGCACTCTTCCAGCATCAAGTAAATACATTCTGAGGAAACTGCCCAACCTCCAGGAAACTATTGTTTCCTACTTTTTTTCTCCTGGTTCCTACTTATTGACCCAGCATGATGGGATTACTAAGGTTACCAACAGAGAAGAAGGACACCTCTCAAATACGGAGGTGTTTGTCTGAGAACAGAATACTGGCAGAACACACTGAACGAGAAGCTGTCTGTCTGCAGCAATCAGTCACACACTCCCAGATAGAGAAGGAAAGTTGACTTTACTGCCCTCTCCCAAACATGTGGGGCAATGCCCAGCAACCCTGCTCCCAATTCAAGACTCTTTCCCCAAGTCACTGCATTGTTTTTCTATGGCCTCATAAGGATTGTTCGTGATTTTAAATTTTCTCAAGTAACTTTTCATTAAGATAGGATGGTAGAATACTTGAGTCCTAAAGTTCCATTTATATAATAAAACACCCCCAAAAGACAACTGTATAGAGGCCAGACCAGTGATTGACTAATCTGGGGGGTGGGGTGAGGAGGGGACAGCAGATTGGTTCAGGGGAAATGTTTGGA
Organism: Ailurus styani; assembly: GCA_002007465.1. NCBI lineage: Eukaryota > Metazoa > Chordata > Mammalia > Carnivora > Ailuridae > Ailurus > Ailurus styani. The sequence goes on from LNAC01000544.1 coordinate 906,228, forward strand.
GTCATGGAAAATCTCTAAATCTGGATTGCAGTAATGATTTCACAACTCTCTAAATTTTCTAAAACAAAACAAAACAAACAAAAAACTATCGCATTGCACTCTGATAATGGGTTGATTTTATGGCCCATTAAGTATACCTCAGTAAAGCTATTTATAAAAAAAAAGTGCATGTGTGTGTGTGTTCACGAATGGTTATGAATTTCTGCAGTTTGACAAAATCAAATATATTTAAATGCTGTCTTTTGCTGTAACTTGTGTAAAAATGTTTACATATTTAATAAGAATAAGGTATTGTCTTACTGGTGAGAACAAGTAGCAGAAACACAAAGGTGAAATGAAAATTTTTAATTTTAAAATAATACCAACTTTCTTCATTAACAAAATGTATATGTAGTTGTTGAACGGTGAAATTCATTGCAAAATGCGGTAATAACATGCTTTAGAAAATGGTATAGCCAGGCACTGTATGCTGTCCTGAATATTCCTCACCTTATACCACTTCATTTCAATTTCAGGCTGAGCTGTCTTTTCCACGTTTGTAGTCTAATAGCAGTGAAAATAAGGTTTTGCTGCAATATTGATTACTCTGCATAATATGAGTTCGTGTCTTTCTTTACTGATCTGTATGCTTCTTAGGGCAGGGTTTATGTCTTTCTTATATTTACATTTGTTCCCATACATTCTTGTGCAATATCTGACACAAAACAAGTAAGGAGTAAGTGTTCATTCAGTATGTGCTTTTATTAACAATGGGCTTGTTTTCTCCATGGGTATGAAAAGAGGTTTTGTTATTATCCCTTTTGCAGTTTTCTATATTTGAGTAAATAAAAAGGTTCTCTCTTAGGATGCTCATTTGGTTTCCTATGAGATTGAAATAAATAAAATAAAAGTGAGGAGCACCTGGGTGGCTCAGTCAGTTAAGTGTCTGCCTTCAGCTCAGGTCATGATCCCAAGGTCCTGGGATCAGTGTCCTGCATCAGGCTCCCTGCTCAGCGGGGAGTCTGCTTCTCCCTCTGCCTTCTGCTCCCCCTTCTTGTGTGGTCTCTCTCTCTCTGACAAATAAATAAATCAAATCTTAAAAAAAAAAGGTTAATCTATTACTGTGCTAATAATGAAACCACTAGCCACATGTGACTTTTAATTTAAATTATTTTTTAAAATTTAAATTAGTAAATTAAAAATAAAAATTCAGTTTTTCAGTCACACTGGGAATATTTCTGGTGATCAACAGTCACCTGTAGTTAGTGGCTACCATATTGGAGAGCACTGAGGAAATTTCATCACAGAGAGTTCTTTAGGTCATTTATCTAGGTCCTCATCTATGTTGTGAAGCTGATCTGTATTAAAATTAGGGGGCTTGGGGCACCTGGGTGGCTCAGTAGGTTAAAGCCTCTGCCTTCAGCTCAGGTCATGATCTCAGGGTCCTGGGATCAAGCCCCGCATCAGCCTCTCTGCTTGGCAGAGAGCCTGCTTACCCCTCTCCCTCTGCCTGCCTCTCTGCCTACCTGCGATCTCTCTCTCGCTGTCAAATAAACAAACAAACAAACAAACAAATATTTAAAAAGAAATTAGGGGGCTTTAAACCAGATAGGACTATCAGTTTAAGACATGCTGGGATGCACACTATTGTACCAGACCACTAGGATTCTATGGAGGGATGTCAGATGTCATATTTTATCTTCTTTCATACTACGTTCTGTCTCCACCATATTTATCAGAAAAGTGCAGTAAGTACAGGATATCTCTAAAATTATTAAACAAATTCCAAATTTGTATATTAGAGAAGTTGATTTTTATCTCAAAGAAATAAACAAAAGTGAGTTTAAATAAGCATCCTTTATGTAGAGCTGCTTTTGAAAAAATATGTATAAAAACATGGCCCATATAGGTGTTGTGTGGATAGAACAGGCAGGATGAACACACTCTTACAGGAAATTTGAAAATGGATCCATTCTTCTCCTGGATAAATGTTTTCAAAACAAGAGAGGGAAAATTCTGCAAAAGAAAAATGCTAAGATTCATTGAGGTCTTAAGCCCTTGAGACCATTATCATTGAAGAGACTTTAAAAAGTTGATAATTACCTGGCCACTTACATTTTGTAGTGTTTTACATTCATGCTAAGGATGTAAAGAAGGATAATCGGACTCTAGGCATCCAGTGACAAGCTGATCGCCTACAGAAGGAGCAAAAAAATATTCTTGTTTTCTCTGTCCTTATTTTTTCTGGCTAGAGTCATTACATATTTTCCTGTACCTGAATGGAACCACCAGGTCATGAACACTCTCAGCTGTAGGGTACAAAGTTTTAAGGGAGACAAATAGATTTACTCCTTATGTCCACGAAGAATGTTTGAAGCACAAATCCCAAACTACTAGAAAGATGAAAATACATATGGCACCTTCAAATCTAAATTAGCTAGATTCTGTTCTAGGTACTCTAAATATTTAATCTGTCATCATTTTAGTCATTTAGATTTTATCAGATCCATTTTATAGATGAATAAAACTAGGAGACAGAAAGGGTAAATAACTTCCTCACAGTCTTATGGGTAGTAAGTAATGATACTGAGATTCGAGTTTAGGTCTCTCTGATTCAGAAGCCAAGATCACCTTCTCTCTCAACCCCTTTCCGAAAGAACCAAGAGATGTTTTGACATTTCCGTTTAGGGATAAGTGTGTTATTCAAAACAATTTTTAATAATTGCCATATGAATATTAGAAACCAGAGACATGCATTCAAAGGGAAATTAGTCCTCAAATACCATTTGGAATTGCTCCCTCTGAGTCCTGCAGGTTTCCCGGAGGCCACCAAAGCTTCCACTCAACCACGAAGGATGTGGCCAACATCACCACCTCTTTGACACCCACCTCTAAATATGTCTCCCACACTCCCAATTCAGAGTAGCTTTTATTCATCCGTCTATTGATTCATCTACTCATTTACAAAAATACATTCGATATATATATATATATATATATATATGTTGTGCCACAAACTGTTAGGTATTAGGGAGACAAGAATGAAAAAACAAACCTCCCACCCCTCCTAGAGGCTCAGAGCCTAGCAAAGTTGAGGCCCAGCATCTAACCGAAGGAAGCAGAAAGAAGTCTAAATAGTGATCTCTACTGGGATTTGTTCCCTTGAGAGGAAGAGTAGCTTAGAATATTTGTTTTAACAAAAGACTCGCTCAGATTTTAGTATTAGCTTGGCCTCTCTTACATGTCAGAAGAGACCGAAATACAGCATCCTGACTAAACTATGTTAATCGAACCATACCTGTTAGATTTGATTCTCAGAAATGTCAGGAAATTAAACACCAGAGTTCCCACAGCAACTCTTCAATAAAACACGTTACTTGTAAGAGGAGTCAAAGTACAATTAAGAACCATCCTTTTGTATTAGCTTCTTGTCTCTACCCTACCTCTCCCTGCTTTCAGATTTTCCACATTCTTGTAAGGCTTCCTTAAGTGCAGGCTTCTGGCAGTGCCTAAAACAGAGTTGGAGGAACAGTATGGAGAAAATAAAAGGATCTTTCTTGTCATGAGAACCATTTGATAGCCTAGTAGCACATTTTTATTACAAGCATGGGTTTGCAGGATCATAAACTTACTAATACTACGTCAACAAAAGAAACATTTTCACCTAAACCTTAAAAACTACTTGATCTGGGGTGCCTGGGTGGCTCAGTCGGTTAAAGCCTCTGCCTTCGGCTCAAGTCATGATCTCAGGGTCCTGGGACTGAGCCACTCGTCAGGCTCTCTGTTCAGCAGGGAGCCTGCTTCTCCCTTTCCCTCTGCTGCTCCACCTGTGTGTACTCTTTCTCTTATGTTTTCTGTCTCTCAAATAGGTAAATACAATAATTAAAAAACAAAAATTACTTGACCTATGTCTCTGAGATTTCTTATATCTTCCAATGTCCTACATCAATTGCCTCTGTATTTGGAGCTTATCTGACAGGAAGTTTGGGATATTGGACTCCAAATTTCAGAATGTTTTAATTTCTGAAATCTTTCATAGAGAAGGTCTGTAAAACTTATCAGAGTAGTTCTGTGCCCTCCCAAGGATCTTGAGCCCCACAATATCTTTATGAGAGTAGGATTCAGAAATGTCTCTTTACTTTTTTAAAATGTTACATACAGTGATGTACTGTTTACATTATGAAGTATATACCATTACATTTTTTTACAGATGCAAAACTCTGTAATCATAATGATAGTTAAGATGGAGACCATCACCCCCTAAAATCCACTCATGGCTTTTTGTATGATTTGCAGCATACATCTTTAATTAATCACAGTTTGACTTTCAATGATATTATATTGCCTTGCATACAGTTTAAAACCCTTGTAAGTAATCTCAGTTCTTTATGTCTTTTCTAATACTGTCGCCATTCATTTTATTCCCCATATGCCATTACTCAACAGTGCATTGGTATATTGCTTTTGTTTTTGCTTTAGACAGAATAATTACTTTTCAAAGAATTATGATGAGTAAAAAGTCTACCATCTTTACCTTCATTTTAACCATTTCCTTGGTAGCCATTTCTTCATTGAGATCCAAATGCCTCTTTGATATATTCTTTCTGCCATAAGAACATCTCTTAACATTTCTTGTAGTGCAGTTGTTATTGAATTCTTTAAGATTTCATTTGTTTAAAGAGAGAGCACATGTGCACATGCAAGCAGGGGGATGGGCAGAGCAGGGAGGGAGATTCTGAAGCAGACCCTGTTTTGAGCATGGAACCCAATGCAGGGTTCAGTCTCATGACCCTGAGATCATGACCTGAGCCTAAACCAAGAGTTGACCACTTAACTAACTGAGCCACTCAGGCACCCCTCTTAATTGTATTAGTTTTTATTTGCCTGAAATTGTCTCAAATTCTCTATTAATTTTTAAAGACATTTTTCCTAGGTAAAACAATTCTGGATTGACAGATTTTTATCTTTCAGCACTTGCCTTCTGGTTCCCATCACTTCTAACAAGAAATTGGCTGTAATTATTTTTTGTTGTTCCTCTGTATGTATTTTGTCCTATTTTTTTGACTGTGTTCAATATTTTCTTTTTAATTTTGCTTTTCAGTAGTTGGAATACAAGGTGTCCAGGTGTGTGTGTGTGTGTGTGTGTGTGTGTGTGTGTGTCTCTCTCTCTCTCACACACACACGCACACTACCCTGCCAGGATTCTTTGAATTTTTTAGGCTAAGTTTTTATGTCTTCACTAATTTCTGAAGATTCTTTATTGTTGTCTCTTAAGATATTTCTTCTCCCTCTTTTCTTTCTTACTCATAACTCTTGGATTCCATTTACATGTATTTTAGGCCATTTGATATTTTCTGTAGTTCTTCAGTGCTTTGTGCTGTTTAGATTTTCCTGACATTTTCAGCAGGTTTGTCACTGTCTCAACCTTTGGAGACTTATAGAGGTCTGACTGAAGGAAGATTGTCTGCATCACCTTCAAGAATAGAGTGTCTGTTTTCTTGTCCCTTACCCTTAGCCTCTAAAGGGCTTGAACTTTGCTCTGTGGGCCATGGGATTTTCTACCCCTTCCTGAGTAGAAGAAGATTTGTATTTTGTAGGAGCAACAAAAATGGTTGTGGCTGTGAGCTGTTTCCACAGTGGTGTTTGCTCTCTTCTTTAAAACTGGCACAAAGCGGAGGTTTCTTTTGTGTTTGATTTTATACACTCACTTTTTCTCAGCAGCTCTAGGTATGTTCTGTGAAGGCGAGGGATCTGTTGATGGAAATTCCCCTTGTGTCTGCCGCTCCATGTATTCTGTACTTTCATGCTAACCTTTAACAATGCATGGACAGTTTTACCTAAATCCTCCTTGACACCTTCTACGGTAGCCATGCTTTTGTCTCAGGCTGTAAGAACTGAGTCAATGTCTGCACTCCATTTCCCCTTGTAAACATCTGCTTTTTCTTAGATTTCAGCATATTTGGTTGCCCTTGGATAATCTTTGATAATTTCAAGAACACGTTTGCTTTTATATATTACCTGGCTTTTCCTTGTTACATTATATGTGGCAGTCTTTCCAGGTTTTTACCTCTTAGGTGGTAGCTGTTAGTGCTCTCTTGTGACATCGTCTCTAAGCGCTGACTTGCTGAAGTTAGAGAATTTCCTTAGAAATACATCCATAAAACTTATAAAAATCCACATCGTTTTGGGGCTTTTCATAATCCATTTAGATGTCACTTAATGCCTATAAAAGTCGCATTAACCTATTAGCCATAGAGAATATGGAAAACATGTAGGACCCCATCAAGTGCAGATATCATTAAGTATTTAAGTCATTCGATTGCCAAGGGAGTTCTAGTCAATTAAAGTCTTCTCATATCCTGGATTGTTTGTAAATGTCCGTGATCAGACCAGGGAACTGGGCTGTGTGCTTCAGAATCTCCCAAGTGTAGTTTCTTTTTTGAGTTCTGGAGTCCCTGTAATACCCTGCAATGTCAGCTTAGCATGTCTCACTAAGTTAAATTAAAGGAATTCACCACAGAGTCCTTATCAAAAATTTTGTGTAATAAGTCAATTCCATTAGGTGAGAAAAATTTTCCTCATAAAGATTTAAGATCCCTTGACCCCAAGAAGATTTATAATTCAGTTTGGAAATATTTGGAACTAAAGCCGTATTGTTAAATGCATATTTTAATATAAAAACCAAGTGTTTATTTGGTAGTTTATTTACTTGTAAGGTTTAAGACAGTTCAGCATGCTAGACTTATATGGTGAGTTCAATTTAAAGTTGTTAGAAAATAATTGATCTAGATTTGTAACTTAGGTAAAGATCTTATTAAGTTGAAATACACTATTGAACATTTATTATAATTGGTTCTCCATACTTATAACTTTAATCTCACAGAGCTAGAAATATTACTTAAGTACTTGGAAAGTTTCATTGCTCAGGCCATGGAAGTACTTTAAAATGAAAGGGACTGTAATAAATTTATAAGTGAGATTTAATTGTTAATGGCATTTAATTAATTAAGCCTTTAAATGGGACCAGATTTAATCAGTGGCCTCTTATAGTGTTAGAATTTGTTAATGCATAAATATAACAGCAAAATTTGCAACCAGAAATAAAAACTTTAAAGAAGAATGTTTTTTGAATATATAACTTGAATAAAATATATAATAATTTTTAAATGAAATCTCTATGACACACATAAATTATTCTATAAGACACCAAAGCTCTTATATTCCCCAGTTCTAGAAAGAAGGCTATTATTAGTAACAATTAATTAAATACATTAAAAATTTGTTGGGGAGGGGCGCCTGGGTGGCTCAGTGGGTTAAAGCCTCTGCCTTCGGCTCAGGTACTGATCTCAGGGTCCTGGGATCGAGCACCGCATCGGGCTCTCTGCTCATCGGGGAGCCTACTTCCTCCTCTCTCTCTGCCTGCCTCTCTGCCTCCTTGTGATCTCTCTCTCTGCCAAATAAATAATAAAAAATCTTAAAAAAAAAAGAGCTGTTCTGAGAAGTTAATTCAAGCTACAGTACAGTGTAGGTTGAAAGAGTGGTGGGATTGCACTCCCTTACGCTGCACGTGACAGTCCCTTCAGTCAAGCACAGTTCTGGCAAAAGGCGGCATCTGAGCAAAGGCTAAAGTTCTGATAGCGGGTTATTGGGATAGACTGACTTGCTAGCTGCTAAACTTGCTTGCTGTACTATCTGATGGCTCCATGGAAGCTAGCATTAAGTTATAAGAATACACTGCCCCGTAATCTCCATGTGAAACCATAGCAGTTCTTCACAGTTTTGGAAACTCACATAATGCATGAAGAAGTGTGCCTTCCCTTCTGTTTTAATGACAGAGTGTAAATACTGAATGCTTAGGAATTAAAATGAACTTAGGTGTATGAGGAGCTGGTGCCACAGAATCATGGCTCGTTTGGCTCCATTTTTTTATATTAGTGCTTAAAAGAAAACTTGATCATTATTTGGGAATGTAGAGTAAGTGAAGAATTTGGGGTGGAAGTATGGGAAGGGAGTCTAGGCAATGCTAGCATAGGAATGTCTAATTCTTTTTAAAACACAAGCTATGACTAAATGTTCAAGTTTTCACACAGATGATTAAATTTTTATGAGTCCGTGTTTCTTAGCTCACATAGCATAAATGAATTATAAGTCAAGCACATTGTTAATTCTTATCACTGATTGTTTAGCTAGAACTGACATTTTCTTTCTTCCCAACCCTGAAATTTTATTTAGTGTTTGTTCATCCAGCCCTAATTTCCCAGAGTTTTCTCAAAGGATTTAAAATACATGAGATAAAAGGGATACACTGCATTTGAGAAATTACAGATGGTGTGGATGTGGTGACAGGTTCTGCCAGAGCAAGTGGATTTCTTAGTATTAGACTTGAAAATAAGCAGATTAAGTTTGACAGGGATCTGGGAATAAAATATATACATATTTATAGACTACATGTATCTGTAAAGAGAAACACTTTAATATTTTAATGTAGTGCATGAATCTGAAAAGAGGAGTATCAGAAAAGATAAGGAATTTAAATGTGTTTGAAGAAGAGTCAAGTGCTGCAACTGAAATCTGGATTTTACATACTTTATTATATGTGAAGAGACTTTCAGATTCTGGAGGTACTATGCCTTTCAAGTGTATCAGTTCATATACCTCAAGATAATTTTGAATACATACTTTACAAGAGCTCTAGCAGGACTCCAAATTACTTTTCAGCTCCACGTTACAAAAAGTATGGGTTTAAGAAGGTTGACTGTATTTATAACATTGTAACATTATAACATTATGTTGACAGTTGTAACAAACCCCATGACCACGGCAAAGACAATGTATAAATAAAGGGATATAGTAAAAATATGGATACAAAAGAAGAAAAAGATAATCAGTGAAGCAGCTATTCTGAAACATTTCCAAAAACAGAAAGCAAATGAGACTGTGGTAATTAAAAATACAAAGAAATAGGAACCATAGACATGAAACTACAACTCAGAAAAGGTACAGAAAGAAAATAGACTAGAAGCAAGAAACATTCTTCTAAGAGGTGGAGCCATGGGGAGGCTATGAATTTGGAGTTCTCAGGTATAAAAATCAAACATTAAGAAGGAAGAATGTGGTAGAAGTCAGCATTATTAATCAGTGCACTCTGAATGAAATGGCAGAGTAATTCAACCTCATCAACCCTTTGTGTCTATCCCTCAGCGTCTAACTATTTACCTCCAGATTAAAACCAAATTATTATAATATATGTAAGTAAAATTATCCTTCTGGAAAGAGTTTGAACTTTTAATTGATTTGGTGACACTCCAGAGTAGTATCTTCCCTCAGTTTTCCATTGGAAGTTTGGTGTGTATGTGCAGTGCAGCATGGGGTGGGGGTGGGGAGGAATGACAAGCCTTCACATTTGCTCTCTACTAACGCAGAATAGATTCTGTAGTCTTTATGATTTCCAACATCTATAGAGCTCAAAATCAGCCAGGTGAACCCTGGCAGGAAAAGAATTTCATGGAGCATAGGGAAATCATACAAAGCACCTACTGTAAGCAGTCTAATCCATCATTATCGGTCTGGGTATGTTTGTCAGCATCTGACCATCAAATGGAAGTAGTATATGTGTGGTCAAGTGGTAACACGACCTGAAAGCATAAGTAAGTTTAATTAGCAAGTGGCTCAGATGCCCAAGGCCCTTATATCCACTACATCATGTCCCCTCATTCTTCACCTTATGTCCTCATCGGGAGTTTTCTATAATCAGTTAACAGAGGGAGGAATCAGAAGGGTCTGTTTTACAGTTGAGTCTGGTGATGGGTATTAAGGAGGGCATGGATTGCATGGAGCACTGGCTATAATACGCAAACAGTGAATTATGGAACACTACATCAAAAACTACTGATGTACTGTATGGTGACTAACAGAACACAATTAAACAAACAAACAACCCTTTGAAATTCACTTTGTTTATTTTATCTGAAATGAGAGGAGTGGAGCTAAAGCAATCCCAACAGTAGTAGCAAATGATTTGGCTGGATAGTCATGGATTAGAAGAAACACAGTTGGAAAATCAGTAACAAGGAGACCTTAGGAAGAAGTGTTGGATGGGTTTCTCCAAAAAGACAATGTGTGTGTCCCATGTGAATGTCTTCTGTGAATTTTCAAAAGAGTAGGATTTTAATAATGGGGTAGACAAGATACACAATTCTGTTTCTGTCATATTCTTTCCCAACCCACCATTGTTCATGGTCAATGAGCTAATGAACAAATTAACCGTGGTGGCATGAATGGAAGTTATGCATGGACTCCACAACATGGACTTGCACTGAACAAGGCTGATTTGACCTCAGCTAATGCTGATGGACCAACCTGATGACAGCAGAGATCGATTCTGTGCCCTGATATAGCACCATTTTCTAGGGAGATCAGCCAGCCACCAACTGACATTATTTGCACCATCCCTATCCTGGAAGGGAGCACTGTGTTCTCATTGAAACTTTCTTTTACTCCGTATATATAAATTTGCTTATCTTGTCAAGAATATTTCTCTTAACCAACATTCATAAACATGTATGTCTCATTCACCATCATAATATTCCTTATAGTATTAACTAAGGAAAAGAAAGTTCTTTTAAAGAAAATTAAGCCTGACGATGAGCTTATACTTGTGGAATTTCCTGGTCTCACTAGGTTCTTCATCACTTTGACATGACTGGGCTGATGGAATGGTGTGATGATCTTTTTAAGATGAAAACACTGACTGTGCTTTCTCAGTGGCAATATCTTACAGGGTTGTAACAAGTTCATGGGTCTGGAGAATCAGGAGTTGGCAATGGAATTGTTTCCTTTATTACTCTAAGTAATCTATTAATAATTTCTTTCTTGCTGTCTGCACAAACCTGTGCTGTTATGGTCTAAAAGTCTTGGTTCTCAAGGGAGAAAGATGACTACCAAGAGACGCAGTAATTGTCCCATGTGACTGAAACCAGTGGGTTTTAGGTTGTAGGATTGGTCTCCTCATGCCGGTAAAACCACAGGGAAAGAAGAGGATTATTTTAAGGGCTGGGGTTATTGATCCCACCTACAAGGAGGAAATGGGATTGCTTGCACACAATGGGGGTAAGAAAGAGTAGTATCTGGTGCAGAAGACCCCCTTGGGCACAGCTCAGTACCCCCATACTCTGTGATAAAAGTCAGTGGGAAATAAAAACAAGAAGGATTTCAGAAGTGAGAGTTTGGAATACCTTACCAGGCAAGGAGCCCTGACCTCCTGGCTGCTTCCTAAAAGCACAGGGAGTGTGAGTGAGCAGTGGACGAGTTTTAAACACCAGTGCTGACCTTGTGATCAGTTGCGGAAATGAAGACTATAATGATTCTGTTTGCCTCTTAGTTTAGTATTTAACATCTGTATATATTTTATCTAGTTCTTTTCTTTGTATTTTCCAATGTCCCATGCCCCTATCCATCAGCATAAGGTGTGTTAGTATTAGTTAGCCTTACATCTTGGGATTTATGTTGTAGGCTATCAAAAGGAAAATGTCACTTCGATACAAGATAAATCACCCAGAGAAGGATCAAATCATTCTGAAGAAGGGATTAGCATGTTTTCATCTGTCTGAAGGGTAGTCGATTCATGTTTGGTAGAATTCTGACTTTTCTACTATCTTTAGTCGGAGGCTTTATTAAAACGAAGGGTATACGGATGGCACTTTGACAGGAGATGAACTCCAGTGGCATTATACTGGGGCAGTTTACCTTAGCTAAAATTATGTTTTTGTTTTTGTTTTTTTCAGAATTTCTTTCCCTCTAAATTTCTGACGGAGGTTTGGCCACAAGAAAAATTAGCATGCGATTTGGCAGGCGAAAGTGGGGCAGCATCCTGGATGGTTTGAGGGCGCCATGAAATTCAGGAATACTGTGACTCAGCTTTTGGTGCTCCTGTCAGGTGGGGGCCAGGCCTGCCGGTCCTCTGACGCCTGTGTGTCATCTCCTACACCTTCCCTGAGTCCCAGCACGGGTGCATGGGTAGCTTCTTTGCTGGACTTGTGCTTCTTTTCGCTTTGGATGTGGTGGGAGACAGCCCTGGGTTTGGGTCTGTCTGTGTGGGTTTCACTTGTCCTCAGGTGATCCAGTTTGTCTGTGCTTGCTGTCTACAAATGCACGTCCAGCTTTTCTTTCAGACCACTGGCCCTGCTGTCGTACAGCAAATCTATGCCCACTACAAATGCAGAGAAGCCAGCTTTCCACTTATTTCTTGAACAGTTCCCAGAATTTTGTAAGACTTACTCTCTGTACTAAATCTAACATTCTGTGTCATTCATAGTGGATTTGCTTCCATATCAAACCGTCAATGATATGAATAGTATAGATAAACATTTGCCTACCTTAAAAAGAGTGAGAAATCACACATACATAAACTAAGGAAACAATAAGAACTAGCTACTGAAACAAAGGGAATTTTTTTTTGGTCTGTTTCTTTATATTTCTTCCTGCTCTAGGGAGATACAGTTGACATGTAACATTGTGTGTAAGTTTAAGGTTGTACGACTTCTACATTGACAACTGATTAACACCATAGCGTTAGCCAACCTCTGCATTACCTCAGGTAATTATTACTTAGGTGATGATAACATTTAAGATCTACTCTCTTAGTAACTTCCAAGTGTATGATCCACTATTGCTAATAAAGTCACTGCGCTGTACCTTAGACCTTTGGAACTTAGTCACCTTATAACTGGAAGTTTGTCCCCTTTGACCAGTATCTTTCTCCAGCCCCTGGCACTCACCGTTCTACTCTCTCCTTCTACAAGTTTGACTTTTTTTCTGACTCTGCATATAAATGATACCAGGCAGTATGTCTTTCTCAGTCTGACATATTTTACTTCGCCTCATGCACCGAACATCCATCCATGTCATCACAAATGGCAGGATTATCTTGTTTCTTGTGGATAATGTGGATAACATCAATGAGTGTTATTCACTCATTTGTTAATGGACACGTGGGCTATTTCCTTATCTTGGGTGTTGTGAAAAATCTGTAGTAAACATGACTGCAGATATTTCTTTGATATCCCGTTTTTGTTTTCTTTGAAAGTATACTCAGAAGTACCATGGCTGGATCGTGTGTAGTTCTACTTTTAATTTTTCAAGAGCCCTTCATGCTACTTTCCGTCGTGGCTGCACCAATATACATTCCTACCAGCAGGGCACAAGGAGTCCCTTTTCTCCACATCCTTGTCAGCATTTGTGAGTGCCATTTCCCAAATTATATATAAAAATATATCGTGCTCTTCCTGAGAGTAGAGGGTGAGTTGAAATCCTTTTCTATATCTTCCGTAATGCTCTAAGCATACTCATTGGGCATTTAAAATTGCTTTTTGTTCACTGATCAAAGGAAAATATCTTAACGAAGACGCAATCCATGAATATGCTTATGCTCCAATCCTAACAAATTTTATGATGGTAGCCATCAATCTTACTGAGCCACATTTCACTCTTGGAGCTTCTGAAGCCAAAGAAAAATATTATCGGCTTTTCATAACCTGCATCTCCCTCCATTTTATGGTCTTTTTCTGGATGTCCATAGCTCTCTTCTTGTAGGGTCACTGTGAGGCTAACTGCACAAATGTGCGTTGGAATTCCATGAACACTTGGGCGAGGGCAAAGTAGAGGGTGATTACTTAACTTCAAACTATTACTGATATTAAAACCAATATATCTTGTGCCATGCTAGAGGACAGTACCTAAAAATACAATTGATAGCATCATCTTAACCACAATTAAATCCCAAAAAGCACAATGTGAGTGTTTTTGTTTTAAATCCAATTGTGAATTTGCCATCCTCAGTCTCCCTCAGTTCCGCACATGAATGACTTGCTTTCAGTTATCATCAGCCACCAGGGTGTCTGGGTCCTGTGGGAGAGGGTCTCTTGGTGTACTGTAGAGAACAGATCGGGCATTCCTGTGTGACCGTAGCTCAGCTTTGCAGGAATATTGAATTATGCAAATGGAAAAACATTTTGTAAAAGCGGTGCAAGAAATTATCATGGCTGAAGGCAACAGCCAATGACAAAGAAGCCAGTGGTTTTCCTATACCATGTGTGTTTTCTTTCTTTTATTTATTATGAGATGTTATATGACATATGATAGTGTGCATTTCATGCATTTTTAATTTGGAGAAAAACAGAGCAAGGAGCTCCAAATAAAGAAGCTTCCACATCTTTTCTTTCACGTTCCCTGGGCTGTAGCCACCTACTTTGTAGAACAGAATTCTGGTTCCTTGTGCATCTGTTTACATTGATGTAAGCTTATCACAGGCACTGCCAGCACTGCTTTGCTGTGTGCAGGATTGCCACATGTCTAGGATTGTCCTGAATCATTCAGAAATACAAATATATAAGTGTGTGTGTGTGTGTGTGTGTGTATTCTATCCTATGTTTTCATTTCAAATAAGTACTTCAAGGCTCATCAGAGATCAAACTCTTGCTGGAATTGCTCAATTCTCGACTTCCCAATTTTGTTTTTGTCAAACTGTATGTTTTGTATGCTAATAATGGAAAGTATAGAATGAGAGTTTTTAGATAAATATTTTAAAGTAAAGTTTAGTTCACTATACCTTTATTTCATCTTTTTCTCCAGGTAATTCACAAGTAGGGACATACATAACAGCAACATTACTTATAAAGGATGATGCAATTCCCTTTCTGCAGACTCAATAAATAAAACTTTATTAATACGAATCACCATTTACAATGTTATTTTTCATGATTTAGCAGGCTACACCATAGAATTCCTTTAACTAGCAATTATCAGTAGTGCAGATTTTTTAAAAATTGGAGTATAGTTACCACTAGTAATGTAGAATTTTTTTAAATGATTTAAAAATAATAAAACTAAGTAAATGATTTAATTTGTAGAAAGTTATCATAGTTATCAGGAATAAGGTTGGAGTGTGCAGTCCTCACTCTTTCCTGAAGCCCACCATCCATGCTGGCCACACCGAGCTTATCTTTCTGGGCTGATATCTGCCATCTCTGCAGTAGCCAGTGAGAATAGGAGGTCCATTCATGGAATACATCAAAAAATTGTAAAAGTAAGAAAATCTTCCCCCTGGTGCATACAAATGGCTGTGGTCTTATCTCCCTAGACTGTAACTATAAACTTGGGTCCTAGGATGTTCTATCCTAATCTTCCTAAGGTCTTTATTTTGTTCTGGTTCTTTCATACTCTCTACTCATTTGAATAAAACTCTTATCTACCTCCTTCTGATAGTTTTCCACAATAAAATCATTTTCTTATGTGACACTCATGTTACACTCTTAAAAATACAGATTTCTTGTGTTTTCAAAAATATTATAAGCTCCTTTATGATGCAGACTATTTTGAATACTTGTATTTTCTGCAATTTTTATATACAGAAGTATTCAGAGAAAATAAATGTATTTTTATATTTAATTATATCAAGTAAACATAAAGTACATGCCTGTGATGATTTTTAACATATTGCTTTTAGTGATATAGGTTTAGTTTGTCAAATAGATCTCATATTTATAAACTAAGATCTATATCATAAAAATCTGTGCAGATAAAGGCTAGGATGACATGAGACCTTATTTCTGGTCACGGTTTTCTGAGGACTGTGAGCTTCTCATTAGAATTATTTTTACCAGTTTTGTATATTTCCTTTATGTCCTTGAAAACACTGTATTTTTTTTCTGTAAGCTTTGTACATGACCTGTCTACTTCTAAGTTTCATTAATTACATGTTAATCACGTATTTTAGCCTTTGCAACCCATGTTTTATTGCAATTGATTTAATAATTAGCCACATGCCTGTTGTTAGTCTTCTTAGGTTTGAGACAAATTAGAACAGTAGCATTTGTTTGTATTTTATCCCAGTTTGAAGTCTTTCCATATATTGTTATTTTATATATTTTGGAGAATGAAGACTGTGTCTACTTAGTGGTAAATATGTTAGGTTTTTGTTTGTTTTTACATTCTCATCTCTTATCCTAAAAAAAAAGTATTATTACATAGTCAATTTACTATTCAGTGCTTCCTGTTCAAATTTAAAATTGAATCTCTCTTAAAGCCATTTATTGTCCATAATCCACAAAGAAACAGCTTTTACTCTCTGCATTCCAGTTAACCTATTTATTTATCTATTTATTTATCTATCTATCTATTTATTTATTTATTTATTATTTTTATTGTTTTTAATTAAACAACATATAGTACATCATTAGTTTTTGATCCAGTTAACTAATTTAGCTATGCAGTATTGTTCAACAGAAAGTGCCAGTATATATATTACTATGATCTTGAGAACTTACCTTAAAAAGTCAATGTCTTAAGCGTATATGCTAAAGTTTTAAGTGATTTGCTTCCACGATAGAGCAGAATTGCCAAGGCCCTTACCAGTCTGTCCAGGAAACCTAATTCTGCTTCTTCCCCTGTTCTGTACCCTCTGATGCTAGCGGTTGTGGCACCATGTTGTCCTGTGGTGTCAGGTTTGGGAGAACCTGTATTCTCACGGAGATGTCTGCTCTCCAGACCTTCAGTGTTTGCAGCCCCTTGTCATCAGACTCTTTTCTACTTACTATTTACAGCATAATGTAGGTATCTTCTCACTTCTGTGGTCCTATGACACCATTCATTTACCTGTCTTCTAGAAGAAAATATACTATAATTATTGTCCTCTGTATCTGTCTTTGCTTCTTGAATGAACATTTTTTGAGAATAGGGACTGAACTTGTTAATTTCTGGACTCTCAGCATCTAGCGATTATTCAGTATATGTTTGTTGAATTGAATTATATGTTAAACTTTTCTCCATATTGACTATAACCTGAACAAAACATCACTCAGAAGGATAGGGAACAGTCCAGAATGGACAGTCATTCAGGGTGGTATGTCTCAGTAGTTCTCAAGATTATTTGACTGAAGGAGCACCTGGAACTCACAACATTTTTTGAGAAAAATTACACAGATAGTTATCTGCCCTCCAATTTATTCCTCATTAAGCTACAAATTGTTTTTGCATTATGTTTGTGGAGAAACGAGAAATAAACAAGGGAAGCCCTTGAGCCCAGTGATTGTCCTAACTTACTGCCTGGGGAGAGATTTTGGGCTATAGGCAGAAGCTTAAGGTTTCCCTGGGTTGAGCAAATGCAGTGTGGAGAGTCTGGAAAGGCAAAGGGAGATAGAGTGATAGGTAGAACACCAGAGAAGAGGGAGATGCACAGGGTGAGAGGAAGCCCCAGAGATCTGGAGAGATATTCTTCAGCTGAGTACCAGTCTACTGATGCACCTGGAGCAACTATTGGAGGCCAAGGACAGGACCATCAGAAAAAGAGAATTGTTCGTGGGGCCATGTATGGCCAGGAATAGGTCATACTGCATAAGTCAGCATGAGAAATGTTGTAATTCAAGCGGCATCGTTTAGAGCCATCACAAGACTGGTGTACTAGTAGTAAGATAGAATTAAATGTGTAACTGTTACTTCTGAAGGAGAAGAGATGGAAAGGCTGGGGGGGGGAAACAAATAATGGCCAGTAATTTTATAAATTTTATATAAACTTAATTTTCAAGAAATTCAATGAATTTGAGGCATGAGGAACGTAAAGAAATCTGCACTAAGAACCATTCTATCATGTAGCTTCTAACCAGTTGCCTTAGTCCATTAGGGTTGCTATAACAAAATACCACATTCTGGGGGGCGCAAATAACAGACATTTATTTCTCAGAGTTCTGGAGGCTGGGAGTCTGAGATCAGGGTGCCTCCTGGTGAAGCCCTCTGTCTGGACACCTGCTCGCTGTGTCCTCGTATGGTTGAAAGCAAGAGCAAGCTCTGGTCTCTTTCCTTTTCTTAAAAGGGTGCTATTCCCATTATGGAGACCCCACTCTCATGATTCCTTCTAAACCTAAGTACCTCACAATGGCCCCACATCAAAATACCATCACATCAGAGGGTTAGGGCCTCAACATATGAATCTTGGAGAGACACAGACATAATGCAAGAGTTAAGAGAAAATTTCAAAGGCAGCTGGGGACGAAAGACACATACCATAGAGAGGGACAGACATAAAAATGACAGAAGAATTCTCCTCCAAAAACATGTAGTCTTGAATGCAGTGAAGCCACATCTTTAAAGAACTGAAGGGAGGGGGAATCTTATCAACTTATTATTCTATACCTAACAAAAATATCTTCAACAAAACTGGCAAATAGAGATGTTTTTAGACGTGTAGAAGTTAAAAGACCCTGACCCCAGCAGACCTGCGTGGAGGAAATGTCATAGCCCTTCAAGTGGAAGGGAAGTGACAGCACAGGGGATTAGAGAGCTGTACAAGGAGCAGATTGCACAGGAATTGGTAAGTCTATGGGTATATATTTTTAAAAGTATTTTTAAAGTCCCTTAAAAAATTAATTTTTTAAAAAGATTTTATTTATTTGTCAGAGAGAGAGAAATAGAGAGAGCACATGCAGGGGGAGCTGCAGGCAGGGGGAGAAGCAGGCTTCCCACTGAGCAGGGAGCCCGATGTGGGGTTTGATCCCAGGACCCAGGACCGTGGGATCATGACCTGAGCTGAAGGCAGATGCTTAACTGACTGAGCCACCCAGGCGCCCCTAAGAATTGATTTTTAAATGCATGTGGTTTACAAGATATGTAGAAGTAAATTTTCAGATAAGAATATCAGAGTCCAGTGAGAGCAGTTCCACGATTCCTCCATTCCTGTGACTATGGAGCTGTCCACCGAGTAGGAGTGTCCCGATGGATGTACGCACCCCTACTGTGCATGAGCACTACTCGTGCCAAACCTCCCTGAACATGCCTCACCACGCACCTTCTAGAGAATTCCTCTGTGGTGGAATTGCAGGGTTAGGAGGGGTCCCCGTGTTTGCCATCACCTCATCTCAAAAGCAGGGACAGAAGAAGACCACAGAAAGATATGGGTAGAATCATGTTGCTCGCGTGAAGTTCAAAGACAGGCAACAGGATTCTGTGGCTCGTTCGTGGATACGTCCCAGGTAGTAAAGGTGGAAACGTGTATGGGAGTGATCCACACTAGTTGTAGGATGTTCCTGTCTCAGGGCCAGAGGGAGAGAGGGAGAGGGAGGGAGGGGTGCGACACAGGCATATGGGAGTAGGGGAAGGGAGGGGGGATGTACAGGGATGTTTTACTTCTTAATCCGGATGATGAATACAAGCCAGACTCCAGCTTGAAAAAAAAAAAAAAAAAATCAGAGTCCAGGATAGGAACATTGAGCCAGTGCTGTTGCAAGTTAGTTAGTTAGTTTGTTTGTTTGTTTGTTTGTTTGTTTCTTCCTTCCTTCCTTCCTTCCTCCCTCTCTCTTTTTCTTTCTTTCTTTCTTTCTTTCTTTCTTTCTTTCTTTCTTTCTTTCTCTTTTTTATAAGATTTCTTTATTTTAGAGAGAGTGAACAGAGGGAGGGACAGAGGGACAAGGAGAGGGAAACCTAAGCAGACTCTGTGCTGAACATGGAGCCTGACATGGGG
This sequence comes from Ailurus styani, assembly GCA_002007465.1. Taxonomy (NCBI): domain Eukaryota; kingdom Metazoa; phylum Chordata; class Mammalia; order Carnivora; family Ailuridae; genus Ailurus; species Ailurus styani. The sequence continues at coordinate 925,714 of LNAC01000544.1, forward strand.
CTCAGTCTCATGACCTGAGGTCACCACTGAGCCAAAACCAAGAGGCAGATGCCTGACTGTGCCACCCAGCACCCCTGTTGCAAGGTTCTTCTGCTGTATGTGAAGTGGTATAGTATTAATTAAAGGGGAATTATGGAAAATTAAAAAAAATTAAAGGAGAATTATGTAATCTGTAGAATAACTGCTAACCACAGGCAACCAGATGTTTTATCTAAGATGCTGAGAAAGGAAATAAAGTAGAATCCTGACAAATATGCACTTCAAAAGTAGGACAAATAAAAGGAGGAGAACAAAGGACAGGACATGTAGCCAACAGGGTAAGATGGTAAGTTTAAATTAAAACTTACTGCTTGTAAATGGTAGAGACACTTGATTAAAAGAGATTTTCAGATGGATAAAAAATTGACTCAATATGTGCTGCTGTAAGACACCTTTTGTTATGAAGACACAAACAAGTAAAAAGTAAAATTATGTAAAAAATGTGAACTGTATAATCACAAGAAATTTGAGTCACTACATTAATATCAGACTAAGTAAATCTCAGAGCAATGAAACGTAGGTCATTTTATAATAAGTCAATTTGCCAAGTGGACATGAGAGTCCTAACCACCGTTAACCTCTAATGACAGAGTCTCAGAATACATCAAGCAAGAACCATCAGAAGCAAAAAGAAGAACCTGAGAGATTCACAATGATAGTTGAAGAGTTCAGTGCCTCTCCTTCAGTGATTAATAAAACAAGGAGACAAAATCAGTAGTTAATAGTACTGTTGGACCAACACTAACTTGACCTAAATAGTGTTTTGAATACTCTCCTGACAACAGCACAATATGCGTTTTCCCCAAGTACACCCAGATAATTTAACAAAACAGATGCATTCTGATACATAGAGCATNTAAATAGTGTTTTGAATACTCTCCTGACAACAGCACAATATGCGTTTTCCCCAAGTACACCCAGATAATTTAACAAAACAGATGCATTCTGATACATAGAGCATGACTTAAGAAATTCAAAATAATTTAAATCTTATAAAGTAGTTTATTTTATCATGTTGGGCTTAAATAGGAAATTAATAACAAATATACTTGTAAAATCTTCAAGTACATCGAAGCTAAATACCACACTTCTAAATAATTCCTAGGTAAAATAAGAAAAAGGAAATGAGAAACTATTTTGACCTGAAATCAAATGAAGTACAACTTTATCAAAATTGATGAATTGCAGTTAAACAGTACTTAGAAGAAAACATATAACACTGAAGTGGTTATATTAGAAAAAGAATTTGACTCAAATGAATGATCTCAGTTTTCACTGTAAGAAACTAAAAAAGAGCAAATTAAACCCCATATAAATAAAGAAAAGAAAGTAATAGTTATAAGACCGTAAATAAATAGAGAAAACTATTAAAGGAAATCAGTGAAAACGAAAGTTGTTTTTTGCTTTTGTGTTTTGCTTTTCATTTTTTGTTTTTGAGTAAATCATCAGAATCAACAAGTTTTAAGTCAGACTCTCAGGAAGAAAAAGGGAAAACACAGGGCGCCTGGGTGGCTCAGTTGGTTGAGTGTCTGCCTTCAGCTTAGGTCATGATTCCAGGGTCCTGGGGTTGAGCCCCGCATCAGGCTCTCTGCTTAGCGGGGAGCCTGCTTCCCCCTCTCTCTCTGTCTGCCTCTCTGCCTACTTTTGATCTCTCTCTCTCTCTCTCTCTCTCTCTCTCTCTCTCTCTCTCTCTGTCAAGTAAATAAATAAGACCTTTAAAAAAAAAAAAGGGAAGACACAAAGAACCAGCATCAATAATGAGGGAAGTGACAGCACTATAGATTTTACAACTATTAAAAAGATAAGTCATAGTGTGTCCAACTTTGTGTCTTCAAGTTCAAACAACTTAGACAATAAGGCCAAATTGCTTGAAAGACACAAAGTACCAAAACTCACTTGGGGAGAGATGGATATCCTGGACAGTCCTGTATTTATTAAATAATATGAGTTCATAGGCAAATACCTTGAGGCAAAAAAACTCCAGATACAGATGGCCCATCTGCTGATTTTCACTAGACATTCAAAAAAGAAATAACAGCAAAATTTTTTTTAAAGATTTATTTATTTATTTATTTGAGAGAGAGAGAGATCACAAGTAGGCAGAGAGAGAGAGAGGAGGAAGCAGGCTCCCCGCCGAGCAGGGAGCCCGATGCGGGCCTTGATCCCAGGACCCTGAGATCATGACCTGAGCCGAAGGCAGAGGCTTTAACCCACTGAGCCACCCAGGCGCCCAACAGCAAATTTTAATAAACATTTCTAAAAAATTGACAGGTGGAATTGCTTCCTAAAACTTATTCTAGGAGACCGCACTTGCTCTGTCACCAAAAACAAAGGTGTTAGATAACAAAAAACAACAAAAAGCTTTCTCATGAAGAATATCCATATTTGGTGTTTTCCATCTGTATCTATATATCTTTATCCATCTGTATCTCTATATCATCTATGTCTAGCTTGCTGACAAATGAACAAGAACAGGCCTGAAAGTATAAACAGATTTAAAGACAGGAATCTATAACTGAATAAAATTTCTAATTTATTAAGTTGAATCTTCTCTGAAAATTGAGAAAAGATTTCCATAATCTTCCTTGCATTTGAACTTATTGTAAAGACAAATTGCCCCAACCAAACACTTTCCCAATTGATTATCAGGAAAGAAATAAGGGAAATTCAAGAAGAATTATTACATTACCTTAGTAGAGCTGAATTCCAAACTTTTAGGGAACCAGATGTTTTCAAATTTATGAGAAAAAAAAATCATGGTTTTATTTCATAGTTTAAATTTCTGGAGTAATATGCAGAAAGAATGTTTAAAAAGGGTATACTGATTTAAAATGAAATCTATTCTGATTATAAAATCACAAATAAGTCCCATCAGGCATATGAACTGATATATGGAAAAATTCATCGATGGCATCTTCAATGAGATTAAGTTTTTAAAAAGAAATATTTAGGGCGCCTGGGTGGCTCAGTGGGTTAAAGCCTCTGCCTTCTGCTCAGGTCATGATCTCAGGGTCCTGGGATCAAGCCTCGCACCAGGCTCTCTGCTCAGCAGGGAGCCTGCTTCCTCCTCCCTCTCTGCCTCTCTGCCTGCTTGTGATTTCTCTCTGTCAAATAAATAAATAAAATCTTTAAAAAGAAAGAAAGAAAGAAATATTTAAAAAATTAAAGTGGTAGCAAAATGAACTAAACAAAAATTCCGGAAAGCCACGAGTAAAGGGTCAGTAGACCTAAAAGCAGTCTGACTTGTAACTCACTAAAAATCCAAAAGAAAGTAGAAATGGTCTTATGAAATCCAGGCACAGAGTATGAATCAAATTGACTCAGGGATAGACTTGCCACTGAGGGGGACGGAGAGTAAAATTCAGGACTCACAAATGCATTCCTGCTGACTAAGCTCCTCATCACTCCTAAAAAGGAAGACAAAGGCAAAACAAAAATTCATACCCTAGCTCAGAAGGCCCTTCCTGGCCTCCCTCTTGCCTACAGTTTCTTTCCTATGAGGGCTCTAGCTTCGCTAACCTTCCTGTTCTCTTGGTGGGACCTTCTGCCTCCCAACCCAGGCTCTCAGAAGAGGATGTTTCCTTGATTCCACTCTTCTCTTCTTATTTCCTAATCAATTTTTGCACATCCTTCCTATCCAACTTAAAGGTGACTTGCTCCCCTAGGACAGGTTACCACTGATCTATAATCTTGTTTAATTGTGTCTTTCTTTCATTGCATTTATGGTGCTGTTATAAAAAAATTTTTTAAGTGTTTGCTTCACGTCTGCCTCCTCTACTAAACTGGGGACTCCTTGAATGATGGATTGTATCTCTACCCATTGTGTCTGTACGCTTTTTTCAAAAGATTTTATTTATTTATTTGAGAGAGAGAGAGAATTTGAATATGGGGGAGAGGCAGAGAGAGAAGCAGATTCCCCACTGAGGTGGGGGGGGCGATGCGGGGCTCGATCCCAGGACCCTGAGATCATGACCTGAGCGGAAGGCAAACACTTAATGACTGAGCCACCCAGGTGCCCTGTGTCTGAACTCTTGATTTTAGACATGACACAAACTAGGAATTAAAAACTATTTGAGATGTTAATAAATAACAAAGAAAGGGGAGAATCAAACTGTAAATATAATAAACTAGAGTGAATAAAATAAACACAAAAATGAAAGATTAAAGGCCAAAATAAACTGAGTCAGTAAAAAAAAAACCTGTAACTCTGGTCCTTTTGCTTGGAAAACAGTGTAAGGCATTGAAAGAATTGCCAAGGGGGTGGTTGGTGGCGTGAAAAGGTTTGCTCTTGTCTGCAGATAACCCGACCTTCTTTTGTCTGCTGTTTGCTACTCTCTGTGCTTTCTTTTTGCAGTGCCCTTTGCACTTCCGCACAGCTAGGACATGGCTTGCACATATTCAGTGAAAGATAGCATCATGAGTAGATAAATGGATGAATGGCAGTGGTAGAGGTCCTCCTTGTGGTCCCGAATGCTCTCCAATCCAGGAAAAAGCTTGAAGTGAAGGAATGATGTCTAAAATTCAACTGGAGACTTTTCTTGACGTCCTCGACTTTCCCTAGTGTCATTGGCTTTATTTCCCTGCTGGCAATGATATTTAGTGTGGGTAACGTTTTACCCACTAAGTGTGGGTAAAACTACTAGCTTAGAAAACATCTAGCCAGTTATAACAAAAGATAAAGGCTCTGTGCACAGCTCTTCTGTCCATCACAAGGCACACAGATACTGTAACCTTGCTGCTTGAATGGTTCTTGGAGGTCTGTCTGTAGTTTAAATCTGAAACTTAGGGGAAAAAATCCAAACAGTTTGTTTTGCCAGCTTTCTGATGTAATTTTATTGGCTAATAAGTGCTATGACTCAAGCCATCATATTTATAATGACAGACTGTATCTTTATATATAATTTAAATTATATTAACATAATATAAATAATGTATATAAATACAGTTAATGTTATAATTACATATATAATTATAATAGTATAAATATGATTAAAATAGAATTTAATTATATATCTTAATTAGTAACAATTATTTTCATATTATACAAATTTGTTAAAGAGGAAAGTAGATGTCATTTCCTATTTATATTTTATTTTATTTTTCAAAGATTTTATATATTTATTTGACACAGAGAGAGAGATTACAAGTAGGCAGAGAGGCAGGCAGAGGCAGGGAGAGGAGGAAGCAGGCTCCCTGCTGAGCAGAGAGCCTGATGTGGGCCTCGATCCCAGGACGCTGAGATCATGACCTGAGCCGAAAGCAGAGGCTTTAACCCACTGAGCCACCCAGGCGCCCTCCTATTTATATTTTAGAGTCAGTATTGCATTGGGAGAATTTACAACTATAGGTTTGTAGAAACAATACAACATTAAGAAATTATATTTATATATATATTATTTACCCTATTGTGCCATTTTATAAAGTGTATGGGCTTCATTTACGGACAAGTCTACTTTCACTGAACCATTTCTTCCTCGTTAGTAGAAAGCCCACAGTTTCAGATGCTTCTCTTTTTTATCTTTGGCCAAATAATAAGTCATCATAAGGACAAGTACAACGATACAAAGACCCCATGAGTTATTTACATTTTGTGGACAAATGAAATAACCTTCCTTCTGGTTTTTATTTTATCTGGCACCATGCCTGGGATGATAGTTTCTATGTAGAAGTAAGAGATATGTGTTATTACCTGCTTCTTCCATACTATATATTAGGAACTCCAAGTGAAAACTGTATGGGAACACCAACAACTAAGCTGACATGTACCGCAGTGACTTATATAAAAGCATCTCCTGCACAGATGAACTGCTCTTGAATACAGAAGACTCATTTCAGTTCCGGACAGTCAGGATGGGAATTGTATCTGTGATAATAATGGCACAAGGCAGACAGAAGCTATTTTTAAAAGAACTGCCTGGAGGCCAGAGGGTTACTCCCAAGAGAAGGAAAAAAAAAAATCAACATTTCCATCTTCACTTTTGAGTGTGGAGCTCTGACTTTCCCAACCTGCAAACAGTAAAATCTAAACCTACGTGTATTAGTAAAAATATGCCACAGAAAGTAGCAGGGAAAAGAATGTGGCCAAACTGTTCTCCATAGCACATCATCTGTAAGTCTGTGGTTAACACCGGAGCAGCTTCGTGTGGCAAGGAGAAAACCCAGCACATACAAAAAAAACTTGTAACTAATTATGCTCAGTCTGTTGCATTGTTACCAGTCATTGCTTCTGAACAATGCCAGCTCCTCACAACTATCCAATCTATAATGCATTATAGATTGGAAAACACATACCCAAACTAGTCATATTAAATCCACAACTCAAAATATAAACCCTTGACTTCTTCACATCCCTCTACTTCTGACGTTAAGGTTCCAATTTTATTCATTTATTTGCAGACATGGCCTTATCTGTTGGTCTTCAGAAGTAAATATCATTTCTCCAAGCAACAAGAACAAACAACAAACAAAAAAACAAACAGAAATACTTTAGCCTGAACTAAACTAATAAGTGCTATTTAGCTCTTCTTCCAAATAAGTTTGATGTGTGGTAATCTCATTACTCTATACATGATCCCTTTCCTTCTCAAAGCTCACATCAATAGCAAGAAACATCTGTGAACAGAGAGGAGAATAATTAGGGACCTAGGGAGAATTTTTCATAAACACAGCACAGTGTTCAGCCTGTGCATCTCAAAGACTCAGGGAACTGTTCATTCAGTAGAGTAATGTCCTTTATTCAGTGTCACCCTTTCCACTCTTTCTGGAGAAATCACTGCTGTTAAAATGCTTAGTCTCCTTCGGAATAGAGATATTGAGACCAGCATCAGAGTTGAAAGCAAAGATTGATAGTGCCTGTCAAAAAAATGAGCCACTTAAAAGTCAGGCATTAAAAAGGTTACTTTGTGTGTGGCTCTGTTGTTCTGTGAGAGTAAAAATAAGAAACATCAGTACCTCTTCTAAGCCTTCTGCTGTTTTCACTCTTTAATAATTGAAAAGAACTTTGGTTTAAATCAGAGCATGTCATAGTAATAAACATTTGTTGAGTACCTACATTTTCAGGTGTAAACACAACCTAAACAAGCCTCCATCAAGCATATTAACTATTTGCTTTAAAAATCATATTATCTACTAGTCACTGGCCTATTTTGGCCATCACTACCTTTACAGATAGACTTCTTAAAAGAATGTTTCTGTTCATTTACTCCAGTTACTTCTCACTCATTCTTCTACTACAGTTGAGCTTCTGTGTCCCAAACTAGAATCCAGATGATCCGTTTCTCAAATACAGTTGATGTTCTTAGATCCCAACAGGTATAAAATTGCCCAAGTACTACACAATTCAGGAGTGTTCTTCTCACTTCACATTCTCGCTCCTCTTGCCACCTCTCACTTAAACACTGCCGGTCATTGGGTAGCTATCTTCCCATTTCCCTTAGTATGCATTTATGTACGCATGTACATAATGCAGTAGGCAAACGGCTTTCCATCCTTGGCCTTCTAATCCCTTCAGGTACCCAGCACATCAGTGTAGGGGGGTCTGCTTCATTCTTTCTCATGACTGTGGTGTGATGTGGACACTGCAGGAGGTACATGACCTCTCTTGCTGATGAACTTTAAAGTTGTTCACACTATCATTTTTAAACATTTCAGTGACCTAACATTATTGTATGGGGTTGGAGAGTCATAGGTAACACACTTTAAAAATTTTCAGATATGGCCAGTCCTGACAAAGTACACTTTCCTCGCAGACAATGTATAAGAACATGCATCCATATTCCTTCCTGGGAAACATACTTCTTTATTCTTGACTGTCTCATGGTGAAAAATAATCATCTTCCCATGATTATTAGTGGGACTGGTCATCCTTTCATATATTTACTCACTATGTTATAATGTTTTCTATTTTATAATCTTTCCAAAATTTCTTATAGCATGGTTTGTCAATAATACTGAGATTGATGTTGGAGATTTTAATTTTAAGGATCTTAATCTTTTATCTTTTATGTATTGCAAATATTTCTTACATGATGCTGTTGAGTTTTGAAGATTTTAATGTCATGCCATGTTGGACGTGAGTTTCTTAAATGTTACATAATCATATCTGACAGTCTTTCCCTTCATGATACTTGTACTATGTGACTTGCTTCGGGAGGTCATAATCTACTACTTTGGGGTGCCTGGGTGGCTCAGTGGGTTAAAGCCTCTGCCTTCTGCTCAGGTGGTGATCCCAGTGACCTGAGATCAAGCCCCACATAGGAGTCTCTGCTCAGCGGGGAGCCTGCTTCCCTCTCTCCCTCTGCCTGCCTCTCTGCCTATTTGTGATCGCTCTCTCTGTCAAATAAATAAATAAAATAAAACCTTAAAAAAATTAAAAAAAATAATCTACTACTTTGTAGGTTACTCTACTTTTCTAGTTCTTTAACCAATTAGGACATTACTTTTATATGTATTTATTTACATGTCAGATATATAAAATATGAATATATATGAAATCAGCATTCTATTTTTTCTCCAAATGGAAAGACAATAGCCTAAAATATTTATTGATTTATTTAAAATTGCTTAATTGTTTTTAATATAATCTTTATTATTAAAAATAGCATATGTCATAGACCTATTTATGAACACTCCCTTTTGTGCTGACTGCTTGTTTATGTCTGCAAGAATACTGTATTATTTCAATTTTTGCTTTTTAATACCTCATTTTCATACTAGCGGGATATCATCATCATGCTGTTATTTTGTAATATCGATGGACTCTTTTAACGTTTTTGTTTTCAATTTAATCTCACACCACTCACAAAAGTTAACATGAAGTAGATTAAAGACTTAAATATAAGACCCAAATCTGTAAAACTCTTAGAAGAAAACAGAGGAAAATGCTTCTTGAGCTTGGTATTGACAACAGTTTGTTGGATATGCCACCAAAAGCACAAGCAACAAAAGCAAAAATTAGTAAGTGAGACTATGTCAAACTTAAAAGATTTTGTATAGCCAAAGAAATAATCAACAAAATGAAAAAGCAGCCTACAGGATGGGAGAAAATATTTGCAAACCGACCTATCTTATCAAGTGGTTAATATCCAAAATATATCAAGAGTTCATACAACTCAGTACAAAAAAAATCTGATTAACAAATGGACAGAGCATCTGAAATTCATTTTTCCAAAGAAGACATGTAAATGTCCAGCAGGTACATGAAAAGGTGCTCAGCCACACTAATCATCAGGGAAATGTAAAACAAAGCCATCTCACCGTTGTTAGATCGGCTGTCATCAAAAAGACAAGAGATAATAAGAGTTTTAGAGGGTGTGAAGAGAACTCTTATGCACTGTTGGTGGGAATGTGAATTGGTGCAGCCACTATGGAAAACAGAATGGATATCACCCCCAAAAAAATAAAAATAGAGACCATATGATCCAGCTAGCCTCCTTCTGGATTACTATCCAAAGGAGACAAAAACAGGATCTTAAAGAGGTGTTTATAGTCTCGTGTCCATTACAGCGTTATTCACAATAAGGTATGGAAACAACCTAAGTGTTAATGGATGAAGGTATAAAGAGATCGTGGTATATGTATGTAGTGGAGTATTATTCAGCCATAAGTAAGGAGGAAATCTTGTCATTCGCAACAGCATGGGTGGACCTTGAAGACATTATTCTAAGTTAAATAAGTCAGACAAGGAAAGGCAAGTAGCAGATGTTCTCACTTATATGGAATTTTAAAAAGCCAAATTCATAGAATGTTACAAGGGCCTGAGGGGCTGAGATTGGGGATATGTTGGTCAAAGGGTACAAATTTGCAGTTACAAGGTGAATAGTTCTGGTGACCTAACATAGAGTGTGGTGATTGTAGTTAATATTTTACTGAATATTTTCTAAGAAAGTAGATCTTAAATATTCTCACCACACACATGTACACACACACAAAGGTAATTATGTTATGTGACAGAGGTGTTAGCTAATGCTACCTTGGTAATCATTTTGCAGTATCTAAGTGTATCAAATCAGGACTTTGTGCACCTTAAATTTATACAATGTTACATGTCAGTTATATCCCAATAAAGCTGGAAAATGGAAAAAAAAATCTTTCCCTCAAAAAGAGAGAGATTGAGAGAGCCATAAGCCAACTTCTGGATTTCTCTCTATTTGAAAGAAATTGTATTTACTAATTGGATCTGAGATTTGCTCAAGATACAAGCTGTGTCTTTATTTCCAAACTGTCTTCTTCAGCTCAACATGTCTATAAGAAATGACAATTAGATATTCAAAACTAACTGGTCATGGGGAGTACACTGGTCTCATAGAATGAACTAAAAATAAAAAAAAAAGTCAATGCAAAAAATAAAGATAAATTTATATCTATAAAAGTTGAGATAATTGTTAACATTCATATAGACTATTTTGTATTATTTTTTAAATATAGCTTTAATTTGCCTTGATGTACCTCAGTCATGATTAAGTTTATCAATCTGATATTCATCAAAGGAAAAGAATACTTCTATTTAAGTAATCTGGAAAGTTGGGGTAGCTGTTCCTGTCTGTTCCCTCTTTGACTGTTCCCTTCCATGTCCCTCTGATCCAGTTTCTACACTCCCTGCCTCTTAGGATGACCCAACTACCAACAATGCTGTGATGACCTTATTTTTAAAGATACTCGTTTCCCATTCTCCACCTAATTTTTCCATGGAAATGTATGCTTATCAAGGTCACAGGGGATCCTCAAGCCAGAACTTGGAAGCCTTTGCCGCTGATGATTAATCTGCCAATGCAGGTGCACTCGAGCCAGAAGACTCATGGACTTTAAGTGGAGCCCTTGCTCGTCTGTGCTCTGAGAGCTCTGAGAAGGTGAAGGAGCAAGGTTTCTGGGGATCAGAGGGCTCTGCCTCACTTGGGAAAGAGGTTCAAATAATTACTGGAATACATTTAAAGGAAGCTGTCTTATTTCCTGCAAGAAAAATTGCTCTGTCAGCTACTACCCTCATAATATTGTTGGCTACCAGATTAAGGCTTAAAGGCTTATACAGTCCTTCGATTTTGGAATTTTTCCCTCAATATGGCTTAGCTATTTCTCACATCTGCATTTTCTAAGAATCAACAGTTCATCGTGTTCTCCTTCAGATGTCTGCATAGCCTGCCTGCATCCACACCAAATAACCATAACCAGATTTGCTAAATGGATAAAGAAGGCTTCTGGAAGGATTTCTCAAGGCATCAGGTGAAAACATTTAAAAGCCATCAGACTCGGTAAACAGAAATGTCAGTTCCTCTGACACCCCAGGGTATTCACATCCCTGAAGAAGTTTGTAAACGTGAAACAAAAGCTCAAAGAGCATACGATGCAAGAACAAAAACTGTCACTATTTCCCACCAGCCAAACAGGTGAAGGGAGTCCACTTTGCTGCTACACACACACGAAGCAAGGGTGTTACCGAATAGAGAATGACAGAGAAAAACATTCTTTAGTTTTATTACTCTGCCTCATGATGCCAAACACCAAGTTTTTATGGGAAAAGAGTAGGAATGTGTGAAGAAGGGATGGGGATGGTGATAAAAATCAGAAGCTTAGCGATTAGAGTATTTGGCTTCTGAGCATTGTGCCCGCCAGCTTCCCAGTTCCACTTAGAGGTCACAGGAGACAAGGGACCTCTGATTCTGAGAAAAGCTAGTCAGGTTTAGCTTCTTTCTTCTCACCACTGTGCACTAATTCTGCAAAATTAGATAACAGAACAAGGTCTGCACTGAGAGTGTGTAGGCAAGCTGAACTCTTGCAGTTGAGAACCAAACAGACCAATTCCAAAAGGGATTGCTTTTCCTTTTATCGACAGGATGGGAAAGATATATTGCAATGTTGAAATAAATTGTTGAAAATCTATTTCTTAAGAAGTCTACAGTGATCTTTGTCAATCTGACTTCTGCGTGCACAAGAATGCAAAAACTCTGTGCAGAACTATTAATAGAACAAACACAACTTGTTTTTTAAATTCTCCTTTAGTTTAACCTTGTCTTTTTTTTTTTAACACAATTTGGATACTTGCCTTCAAGGATTGAGAAAATAAGCCAACGATTTCCTTCCAGAGAAGTCTTGAAAGGTCTTCGATAGAGTTTAGCTTTCTAGTATGCCACTAATTCAAATTAACTCTTGGGGATTCTTCAGAAAAAGTATTCCTAAATATAGAGGTGCTACTGCATGTGAGGGGTTTGTTTATTTAGGTCTTAAATTTCTATAAAACATCACTCTTTGAAAATGTCAGTGTATTGATTACCTTCCCCAAAATGATACCATCCCCTTTTATTAGACAGTGTCTAGGAGACAGTGAAAGTTTATCTTATCTTAGGTGACATTCAGAAAAACAGTCTAGAAAACTAGGGGGAAAAAATCCAAGAGCTATTTAAACAGTGGTGTGTGGCCTTAATAATCACTTACATCAGTTCTGCAACTGCACAGATATTTCTTAGTCCTAAAATTTTGCTTTCGTTAAAAATCATAGAAATGAGATTACGATTAGATATCATATCTTATTCCTATGCCAATTGGTACATTTCTTTTTTCACCACTGGCTGATATCAATAAATGTTAGCTTCTGTTAGTTGGGGAAAGCTAAAGAAAAAAAAATAAGAATGAAGCAGAACATCAAAAAATGATCTGAATAATCAAAGTGACTTCATCTTTGCTTTTGGAAGTCTGAGTTACCAGAATTTGTGGTGAGGTCCTCTTCAATGGTGCTGGTAATCACAGTGGATGCAATAATAAAGGGGGGTGAAGTGTTTCCACTAAGATGTAGAAGAGAGGAATTAAATTCACCAAAATCTAGGTTGGATTCTAGCCCTCCCATGTACAACCTTATGCTGATATACCTGAAGCTGGAAATCAGAGACCAGGTATCACAGAGGAAACCCTTTCCTCCACCAGTCCCATTCTCTTTGCTATACGTAGCCTTAGCTGGCTTACCTAGTTGCTTGGTTTTTGTTTTTGTTTTCTTTTCTTTTTTTTCTGATCAAATTATACAGGAATAGTTGTAAATTTAGACTCCTGTAATGGGTGGAATTGTGTTTACCCCAAATTCATATGAACCTCAGGATGTGACCTTCTTTGGAAATGGGGTTGTTAAAGATCTAATTAGTTAAGATGAAGTCTTACTAGACTAAGATTGGTTTCTAATCCTTATAAAAAAGGGAATTTTGGATACAGACGTATACGCAGGGGAGAGCAGACCTCTAGAAGCTTAGAGGAAAGGTATGGAAGAGATTTTCCCTCACCACACTCAGGAGGATCCAGCCTTGCCGACTTCTTGATCTCAGACTTCTGGATTCCACGACTGTGACATGATACGTTTCTGATGGTGAAGCCACTTATGAGGTGGTACTTGGTTAAGGAAACCCTAGAAAACTGGTACAGCTCTCATGCTGTAGATTCTCTGTATCACATTTTCCAAACTTACCTGATCATCAGAACTATATGTGCAACTTTTAAAAATACAGATCCCAGTGGAAACTTTCACAACAGATTCCAATTCAGTGAGTTTGGGTGGGCCTGGAAATCTTTATTATAGCAAAAAAACCAACCAAACTAAAAAAAAAAAAAAACTGGTCTGTGATTCTGCTGCAGAGTTAGATTTCAGAATTTCTACTCCTGGAAAGAGTACTAAGAGAAGTTTACAAATGACCAAAAATAAAAAAAGTTCTAATTTTTCTCTAGTTAGTGAGGTTAAAAAATAGATATGTTATTTTTATTTCTAGGCCTTAATTATGTCTTTTGCAAAAGGAGAAGGTTGGACCTTTGGACCTTATTGTAAAAGGCAGAAATTTGTAGTCAGGTGTCCTCTCATCAATACTTCTTACCTGTTTTGATCAGTAATGAGTATGTACAACATTTTCAGAGACAGCCATTGTTCAGTGGGTCTTGCTGGTTTTGCTCGGGTTGGTCTGCCCCCCTCTCTCCAAAAGCCAGCCCCTCCTTAAAGCTGGGAGTGGGGGCCAGTCCCTGACTCTGAGGACTCTGCAGTCCCTGGGCCAGCCCCCATGAACAAATGGATGGCACCGCAAGAGATGTTCAATGGGGAAATCACCCACATGCTCACAGAGCTCTCAAACTTCGAGAACGTGAACCAGGCCATCCACAAGGACCATGCTTACAGAAAAGTAGCATCTGTGATAGCAAAGTGCCGTACAAAATAAAATGTGGAGGAGAAGCTAAGAAATTGCCTGGAGTAGGAACAAAAGTTGCTGAAAAAAATTGATGAATTTTTAGTGACTGGAAAATTGTGTAAGCTGGAAAAGATTCAGCAGGATGATACAAGCTCCTCTATCAATTTCCTGACTCGAGTTAGTGGCCTTCGTCCATCTGCTGCAAAGAAGTCTGTAGATGCAGGAATTAAAACATTAGAAGAGCTCAGAAAAAAAAAATGAAGATAAGTTGAACCATCAGCGAATTGGCCTGCAATATTTTTGAGGAATTTGAGAAAAGAACTCATCCTGAAGAAATGTGACAAATGTAAGCCATTGTACTAATTGAAGTTTAAAAACTGGATTCTGAATTCCTTGCTACAGTCTGTGGCAGTTTCTCAGAGGTGCAGAGTTCTTTGGTGACATGGGTGTTCTTCTGATCCATCCAAACTTTACTTCTGAATCCACCAAACAGCCAAAGCTGTTATATCATGTTGTGGAGCAGTTATAGAAGTCCAGTTTGTTACAGATGCTCTGTCAAAAGGTGAAACAAAGTTAATGGGTGTTTGCCAGCTTCCCAGTAAAGATGATGATAAGGATGATAAGGAGTATCCACAATGGAGAATTGATGTAACGTTGATACCCAAGAATCAATGTTACTGTGGTGCTGTCTGTTTCACAGGAGTGATATTTTCGATAAGAATATGAGAGCTCCTGCCCTAAAAAATGGCTTCCCGATGACAAATACACAGTCCGTCCCTGGGGAGTCACTGGAGTTGCTGCAGAGACTGGGCCTGTAGATAGCGAGAAAGACATCTGACTACATCCAGTAGAAATATCAAGAACCAAGAATTGAAGCAGATGAGGTCTTTTCTTCATCCCAGGCATGGCTCATTAATTTATTTCTTAAATTTGCTTTGTAAGGGTCTCTGCTGTTTGTGAATGATTGTTTCTTCTTCTCACTTTAGCTTGCCCTGTAGTCAATAAAGCCTCTTGTTCTACTCAAAGAAGAAAGAATATGTACAGTGTCTCGTCCATCATCAAGCAAGTGCCAGTTAGTAACCACCATTTTGCTTCATAAGTCAGTTCCACCATGAAACAGACTCTCGGCTGAAGTACAGGAGGCTTATTAGAGAAAAAAGAAGTCAGGATGGGCAGAGGGAGAGGTAGAACTTCAATGGAGTCACCTCAGGGCTCTCAGACAATCTGTGGTGCTGGCATATGCCTTCTGACATGTCTAAAATGGAGGTGTGTGGTCTTGGACTGTGGGCGTCCATATTCACCAGCCCTTCCTTGCATGTGGGTTGCTTTCAGAGAAGGTGCAGAGGCTGTGTGAGGCAGCTTCCTTCAGTTGAGGGAAATTCCTGGCTAGGGAACCAAGCAGAGAGAGGTTAGCAGGCTGCACACAGTCTTGATAGCTGGCGAAGGAGTTTCTCTGTCCTAAAGATGGGTGGTCTCTTGGAGGTTCATGTGGACTCTTGACTGGTTGATTCTACTTGCTTTGCATATTCACTGAGTCTGAGAATAGCTGCTCTGGGTTTGTGGGTGATCTGCCTTTGTAGGCAATTTAAGAAGAGAAAGGTGAGTTGGATGAAGTATGTAGCCCTCACCTCATGGAGCTTACAACCTGATACCTGTTATCTCTTCCCTCACTCTACAGTCTAAAATTCCAGGGTCTCTGGTGAACTCAGTCATTGAAGCATCCAACTCATGATTTCAGCTCAGGCCATGATCTCAGGGTCATGAGATTGAGAGCCATGGTGGGCTCCACTCAGGGTGTGGAACCTGCTTAAAATTTTCCCTCTCCCTCTCCCCCTTCTCCCATTCATGCTTGCGTTCTCTCTCTCGCTCTCTCTCTGTGTCACTCTTTCTCTCAAAATAAATAAAATAAAATCCCTTCACCTGCTGTTACTACCTCTGCTGGTCTGTGTGGCTTGGCTGCAGAGGTGAGCCTCTGGTCACCCAGGCTTTTTCAGTTCATGGCCATTACACTGCCCCCTTTACCATAATCACTGGGCAGAGGAATGTCAAGAATTGTCCTCTAGGAATCCCCTAGATTCCTGACTGATACACCACAGTACCTATTGTCCGAAGACTGTTTTCCTTTTATTTTTTTCCCTGATGTTGGTATGTATGTATGTGATTTTTTTATTCCCTACTGAATAAATGAACATGGGAAAAGACCATAGTCACTATATGTGGGGCTTTCATAGGAGAAACATTTGAAGATGCCATTATGTTTCTCTTGTGTGAATGTGAAGAATGTTGTGATAGACTAGCTACATTCTCAGTTTCTTGGTAGTGAAAGCAATGTCAGGCAGCAAAAACTGGAGGAATGTCACCTGTCACAGGAGAGGAGAATTTTTTTTTTCTCATTTTTATACATCCTTTATCCAGAATTAATTTTGGAGCTAGCTGGGAAAGATTCAAGCGCTATCACCCATTGTGAGAGATGTATATTAATCTTTTAAAATCCTAATTTTGCATGCTAGAGCATCTGTCTTAAGCTATCCCAGGACCCAGAAGTGACATAGCTACATGCGTCATATGTATGACCCAGAAGTGACATAGCAAGTTCAGATACCCATAATAAACATCAATATTAAGGTGCTTTAATTCCATATTCTGTGTATTTCAGATGGAATTCTCTATCAGGGCACTGCTATCACCAGTGATAAGGGAAAGGAAATGTGACCCAAACAATTGAATTATTTTGTTCTGTATGTTTTATCTTCTCTGGATTTGAGAAGTACAGTCTGTCTTATAAAGCCTCAGAGCCTTAGAGGATAACTCCAAGTGATTGGTTTATCACTCTGTCATGTTGGCAAAGTTTATTTCCAAATGTAGCAAGAAAACACATGATTAAATGTTACAATAAATAGGAACTGTGTTCCCTTGTGAAAATGAGACATCTTTGTATCTACCTTCCTAATCATTTCTCTCAAGGCTCTTTATAGCATTTTACCAATCCGAAGTTTAAAACCAGTGGTGAATCTCAATCTTGATCTTCACATGTAGTTTTATGAGGAAGAGCTGCTTTTGTAGGTTACATTACTGAATGCAAATTACAAACAAGGTGTGTTCCAAAATATCACCTTGTTAATCATACATTTCAAGCTCAGAACATTTGCTTAAGGGTCAACGTTGTATATAATGCTTTTATAAATCAGTTTTTCAAGACCTGTTTTCTCACATGGCCAATCACATAAACATAACCAAAACATCAGATATAAGCGATATTTTTTAAAAAATAAGAAACATTTTGTGAACCAAGTTTTAAACTTCGTGAACTCAATTTTGTGGTCTAATTCCAGTGTTAAGCTACCACAGTACTTGTGTTTCTTAGGAAAAATGCATTTTGAATTTCAAGTCACCTCATCATGGAAAACAAACAGACATTTCCCATCCTCCTTCATGCCTTTCTTCACTCACTTCCTTCATTTTCCTACTCCCTTACTTGAAATTCTTCCTTCCCTTCCTTCCTTCCTTAAATATTTATTGAGATTGAATTATGTGTTAGGTCCCGTGCCAGGCTCTGGAGGTAGGGGAATGAAATGAACTACCCTTCCCTTAAAGAGCTCGCAGTGGTAAGCCAGGCAAATGCATTTGTGTGTTGCATTGTGTAAGAAGTGTGTAAATAAATAACTGCAGTACAGGTAGTGTGGTAAACACAGTGACAGGAAGATGCATTTTATTCTTATTTTTTTAAAGATTTTATTTATTTGAGAGAGAGAAAGCATGCACAGGCATGCAGACAGGAGCGGGGGGAGGGGCTGCAGAGAGATATAAACAGACTCCCCCACTGAGCAGGGAGACCAATGCCAGGCTGGATCCCAGGACCCTGAGTTCATGAGCTGAATCAAAGGCAGATGCTGAACCGAATGAGGCTACCCAGGCACCCCAGGAAGATGCATTTTTTAAATTTAAATTCAGTTAACCAACATGCAGTAAACCATTAGCTTCAGATACAGAGTTCAGTTATTCTTCAGTTGCATAGAACACCCAGTGCTCATAACATCATGTGCCCTCCTTAAGGCCCATCACCCAGTTACCCCATCCCTCCACCCACCTCCCCTCCAGCAGCCCTCAGTTTGTTACCTCTGGTTAAGGATCTCTCATGGTTAGTCTCCATCTCTGCTTTCTTCCCATTCAGTTTTTCCTCCTTCCCCCCATGATCCTCTGCACAGAGGAAGATGCATTTTAAAAAGAGGGAAACACCCTAGTATTGCAAAACTTTGCACAAAAAGATACTGCCCTAAGCTAACTGAGATAAGAAGTCTTTTTTGTGTGTGTTTGTTTTTCCATATAAGAAAATAGGAAATAATTACTTTAGAGTCAGAAATAAGCCCCAAAACCAAAAAGGAAACACACACACACACACACACATACACACACACACACACACACCAGTTGAGAGACAATAATCCCAGTGAATCATGACATATTTTGGAGATACAAATTTCTTTATCACAGGGTTTAGCTCAGATTTGGAGAAGGTACAAAATCAAGCTTGAGAGGCAAATGAGCAAGATTGAGTAGGTTGAGCTGAAATGCTGGGGTTCCTGGGTTTCATCCCATTGGCAAAAATGATCAATAGAGTTGTTTTTGTATGAATGACAATATTAGGAATAGTGTGTGTATGCATGGGTGTATGCATATTTGGGAACATAGAATTTGATGAGTTATGAGGGTGAGTTATAAAGTTGGGGAGTTAGCTAACCCTGAAAGCAAAGATGCCAGTTTCAGGTAAGAAACTATAAAATACCCTAGAACTTGTCTTTTATGAGACTGGTAATGTGACAGTGAGAGAAACTTAAAAGTCATGGTGTAGTCCTTCATTCCAACTTGGAAAGCTGAATGGTTAGTAAAGCCATTATTCAAAATAGGAACGCTCAGAAAAGGAGCAAAAGCTACCTTAGGATGCACTGAATTCGCAGTACTTGTAGGGACATGTAAGTGGTGTGTTCATGTTATTTTTGTTTTGTGTTATTTTGTTTTGTAATCATAGGAAGTTTATTTTGCCCTGTATCATTTTTTTCATTTTAGGTATGTCAGCATAGCAGTGTGACTTGCTTTATATCCCTCTGTGTAACTGTTGCCATTTGAAAGAGTGACATAAAAGGTGTTTCTAGTGATACTCAGCATGCTACTTTGTGCAGATAGATCCAGTATGCCTTTGGGTGAAGGCTTTATCATGAGCTACCCTGAAATTATCAAGAAATGGACAATGACAGATTTTTTTAGCAAGTTGTCACCTTTTTCCTTCTACTTTCTCACTATCATCGAGTATAACACCTCTGACTTTAAAGTGTTTTACAATCGGTAACTCATGTATCTTCACACCCTTCTTGTGAAATACAGTTGTGATGAGACAGCCTGCTATGTTATGAGAGGCAGGTGAGGAGAAACAAAAATCAGACAATTGCCTATATCTTCAGTAAAGATTCAAGGGGATAATTATTGCAGGACTCTTCGTTTCAGACTGAACTATTTCAGAACATGCTTCTCTACTTAATTGTAATGCTTGGCAATCATTCTTTCACTATTACAGGCTCTAAATCTCATCAACTTTATCAATTAAAAAAAAAAAGAAAGAAAGAAACTAAGCGTGATAGCTGTTCATTCCAGAAGAAGGAGCATTTCCGAATGCCATAACTTGATGTGTCTCCTATTTTCATCTCAAGCAAAGTGACAGAAGCTCTACTTTCCCTGAAATTTTTGAGTAGCATCTCAAGTCCTATTCTAAAAAAAAAGAGCACAAGTGTATGGCAAAGTGTTTTGAGGAAAACTTTAGTAAGATAAGATTTAAAATAATTTACTTATAAATTATTTGAGACATACGCCTAAACATCATGAGCTTTTCAATTTCTCTCATTTATGAAGAGTTAGAGATCTGATGGGCTCCTATCTTTGAATCCAAGAACACCTCATTCTTAAAGTTCCTATTTCAATAATTGCTACTGTTCAAAGTGCTGATTGACTCAGATACAATAGAATTTTCTCAATTCTTGTACATCAGGGAAGCACATGTTAATTAAGCAGATTTCAGATTTTCAGATGCTCAAGTTTTAGAACTCAATTGTGCTAGCACACATGGGTCATTATTTCAGGAGTGACTTTCAAAACAAACATTGTGTTCCGCATTAAAACATTAAACCTCGGATATTCACTGAGTGACTCACTGTGCAGCTGGAATACAGCTGGCGTGCTGCCAGAACTGAATAAAACAGAAGAGTGGGAGATTTGTCATCACAAGCAGTAGTTCGTGTTACTGCATAGTTTGAACCCTGGCCTGGACAGCCAGGCATGCTCGGTCTAAAAGTTAGAGCTATTAACTCCAATTGCAGTTCTGTCTCTTTTTAACTGTGTAGCTTCGGGTATCAATTAACCTCTCTGAAACTCAGTTTCCTACTGTGCAAATATTGGATATTTGGGTCAGCACATTGTCTCAACAGAATTATGCATTCACTAGGGATTGTCTTAGCTCTATATGTGGAGAGTGGTTCTCATGGGGTTGACATCCCAGCGATCCACGTCTTTAGGCCGAGGCCATCACCCAGATTCAGTACTGAGCGTGACAAGAGTGACTGCTTGGCAGTCTGTTTCTGACAAATTACACAAGGCACGTGGGTTTAAGTTTTCACATTTCATTTAATTGCCAGCCATAAAAACATTAATGAAGATTGTACTTATTAAATATCCTCGAAATAGATCAATTAGTAAGACTTTATTAATTCGCATGACTATGGTATTATTCTTTCTGGTTGTACACTCTGACCTAGAGAAGGACGCAGGCCGTGGCTAATGCCTGTATGTACCTATGAGCCTTTGCACACGCCCAGGGAGCCTCAGCTTCCTTTCTCTCACTATAGCTGTGCGTTACAGAGTCTGACTAAACTGTTCCCTTCCCAGCCAAGATAAGACAAAACAGAAGAGAAAGAAAAGGAACAAACCAGTGCTTTGAATATTTAGTAGGCCTTTTGCCATCAGCAAAAAAAAAGTACTGTTTTGACAAAAACAGAGCAATTAGGGGTGTACAACTCTGGTGGCAAAGGGATTGAGATTATTGAATAAGCAAAGTTGAGCTGAAGACCTAGATCCGACACCATGTCCTAAGAATAAATGTGTCCAGGGCTCAGAAAGATCAGAAAGAAGAGCATATTTACAAATAAACTTACCACATAATGACTAATGACTACCACATAATGGTAGTCACAACTACCACATAATGACATAATGAGAGATTGTAACCAAGTATGTCTCAGATCTATTTTTAGGCAATTTTATAAACAGCTACAAGATGTTAAGGTAACAGTAGCATCAATTGCTCTTTATCCATAGATTTGGTGAGACCACAAGAAGAGTAAAGTGTAAGGTATAACAGAAAAATCAACACAATTAGACTTTAAGAAATCTATTAAGGATTCTTTTTCAGTTATGAAAATAGTTCTCTTTCTGTCTATTAAGGAAAAAAATACTTTTAGTAAACCAACATTAGTCATACCTTTCTTGATTATATTTCCTCCATGGTCTTTAAAATTGTCAATTTGTCCTTGATCTTTAATCGTCTTTAGGAAACTACTGAGGGCATATTTATTATTCTCAAAGCAAACTCACCGTATGATTTTATTATTTTGAAGATTTGCTGGATATTGTTTGAAGTATCCTTCCCCATTTTTTAGGCAATAATTAAAGATTCAGAAATTAAATTGAAATTAAAACTAGTAAGCCTTATAAATAACATTAAACTATACATAATAAACTAGTCCAAATCAGCTGAGACTCTCATGCATTTCTGGGGGAATGAAAATGGTACAGGCACTGTGAAAAATAGGTTGACAGTGTCTAAAACAAAAACAAAAACAAAACAAAAAAACATCCCACATACAATTATAAGACTAAGCCTTTCCTCTTCTACACATTTCCCAAGAGAAATTAAAATGTGTGGTCCTGCAAAATGTCCCTGTCTCCCTGTTTATAGCACCTTTCTTCATAATCATCCAAACTGGAAACAACCAAGATAACCTTCAACTAGTGAATGGATAAACAAACTGTGGTACATACAAAGAATGAGATCCTACTGAATAATAAAAACAAACTACTAATTCATATAGAAACATAATCTTAAATGCACATTTCTAACCTAAAGAGGCCAGCTGTAATGATTTATGTATTGAAGGATTCCACTTAGATGTCAGCTTGGAAAGGGGAAAACTATGGGAAGGACAGCAGGATGGATCCGTAGCTTCCCAGGATTGCATAGGAGAGGGGAGTTCTCTGCAAAGGGACAAGAGAATTTACTGGGTTGGCTGAACTGTTTTATATCCCAACTGGGATAGTGGTTATGCAGTGCTGTGTATTTATTGAAACCAAGAGAACCATATATCACCAAGACTGAATTTTACTCTATGTAAATTTTTAAAAATCAAGTAGAATGTAGAGAAAACCCAAAGCAGAATAGCAAGCTATACCAAATGAACTAATTGTGTTACAAATGAATAACAATAATATACTAAAGGAGAACATAGAGAAAAGAAGGAAAAGAACTGGTGTAACTTTGGAAACCATATCGATTGGGTATTGGGAGGCTAAAGACAAAAAGTACTGTAAACAAATTCTCTAAGTCAGAAAATAGTTTCTCACAGGAGATAAGTTAGCAATTCTAAGACCTGTTGGGGAACATTAGGGTTAAACAACTAAGTAAATATACTGTGGAAAGTAGAGCCATAATTCCAGCTGTTGGAGAAAGAATTTACATAGAAGAAAAACAAAACAAAACAAAAACTGCAGTGAATTCTTTATGTTAAATTTGAATTGCAGGTATCAGAATTAACTTTTTTTTTTTAGTAGGCAAGAGATAAACAGAAAAGCAGGCAGACATGTAGGCATATACCTGCATGTGTACAAAATAACTATGGATGTGTGTGCAAATATATGTGGCTGTGCAGAGGAGTATTTCCAAGACCTATCAATAAAGCCTAGAAGCAATGACACCTCAATATCAATAAGCATATCATGCTGTCAGATCTTGGTTTCTAAGTCCCAACTGCTAATTAAAACAAACAAACAAAAGAACACACAAGCTTGAAGGAGTGGTATATTTCAGAATTTTTCCTGGGGCAGGAAAAATGGGCAGATGAGCCTGGAGCATCTTATGGTGCCAGAAATTATGGAGTCCATGCTTAAAAAAAAAATAAAAAGGATAGAGAGCATGCTGAATGACACAGGAATCAGCCTAAATGAACTCTGAATGCCCAAAACTTGAAAATTTGGGGTTGCAAAATGTAGTAATAGATTATAACCCATAAATAAAATATCTACAATTCCTTATTCTGGTAAATAAATGGATAAAAAGCCTAGCTTTTCCTTATAAAGGGTTCTGACTAATACATGCGGAAAGAATAGAAAAATATAAATCATAATTAGAACCCTAGAATAATAGTTATTTCAGGTCAGATTCACCATTGGAAGCAAAATTAGTGAGCAAAAGTTTGAGGAGACACAGGATACTTGCATAGTCTTGAATCATTTATTCATTACAATGGGGGAAAATGGCACATTTTCAGTGGAAAAACCCAAAGCCACCTTAATGAGATGATCAAGGTTAAGTTCACCACTAATAGCACATGTCAACATTGTGTACATCCTGACAGGATGCGCTGGGAAGAGCACACCGCCTCTGTAATATTCTTGTTAAAAATAAATATGCAGACTCAATTAATAATTAAATGAGATAATATTTGCCAAGTACTTAGAATGGCATCTTACACATGGGAAGCCCACTATGAGATTTGAATTGGAATGAAGGCAAAAAAAGAAAGAAAGAAAAAGGAAAGGGTAAAAGAAAAAAAAAGTCTTAGAAACTGAAAATTACTTTTGGGTAGATAGCACATACAGGCATGGTTTTAAAATACTTTACCAAGCAATAAACAAGAAGGAATTAGCTTTGATATAAAGAATAAGTACTCAAAATGCTGAGTGAGGGAGTGATCTCAGTCAAGTGGTGTTAATCAGGGAACGTTAAAGATAAATCATTTCCCCCCATAAATATTGTGTATCTGATGAACCTATCCTCAAGGGTACTTCATCATTTTTAATAAAGGCAAATTACATTTCATCTGTGTATAGTTAGTACATTGCAGTGCTAACAGCAAGTGCAAGCAGCTATTTCATTTGACAGTATATCTGAACCAGCAGCTTTTGCAAGTTCTGTCACTTTGGTAGTTGTACACACACCATAGTTCCAATTATCACCTCTTTTGGTGACTTAACATCAAATTCTGATTCTCTCCCAGCACATAATGCAGGATATCTCCAAAGGTAGCCTGCCAGTGCCTCTGTTCTGATGATTTAAAATGAAGAGTTTTCATAATTTTATTGAAATCGATCACTCCCATGTCATTTTTTCCCAACTACATACATGTAAAACTTCACATTTTATAAACCTTTTCCATTGAACTGACTTGGTAAATGGTTCTCGCCAGCATTTATTATGATCTATAGATCATTTTTTTTTAAAGATTTTATTTATTTATTTCACAGAGGGAGAGAGATCACAAGGAGGCAGAGAGGCAGGCAGAGAGAGGGGGAAGCAGGCTCCCCGCTGAGCAGGGAGCCCGATGCGGGCCTCGATCCCAGGACCCTGAGATCATGACCTGAGCCGAAGGCAGAGGCTTTAACCCACTGAGCCACCCAGGCGCCCTATAGATCATTTTTTTATCACATCTGTCTTGCTGACCAGTACCAGGCATTTGGCTACATGATAGAGATTCAGCAGGGAACATGACATTGTCACTGGATACCAGGGGGTGTCACTTAGAGGCTCCCTGAGCATTTCATCTCTTCCTCACATTCCCCCTCTTACTTGCTGGTAGGCAGGGCCATGGGACCAGTCCTGGCCAGAGGGCTGTGGGAAACAATGACACATGTGCTCCCTTGAGCTGAGACAGTTAAAACCCTGTGGGCAATTCTCCACTAATTCTTCATGTGTCCTGGTGACTAAAACGTCATGTATTAAGACTCCGAGCTCTGTTTCCATGTCGGAAGTGGTTTATGTCATAGAATCCTCTGAGGGACAGAATGTGAAGGAACGAAAGAAGAAGGTTAGATTGAGAATACGATGCTGTTTCAATGAAAGCTTCAGCTGCTCCCAGGGCTCCTCGGAGTTCCAAGGGCTTGCGGGTTGGTCCCAGTTTGAGGCAGAGGTTCTGAGCCTTTGCAGTCCTTTATCAGCCTGTTGCTAAATTCGGCTGTTCCTGGGGAAAGGCAGCCAGCTACCTTTGGCGTAAGCCTAGGGGATTTGCAATATTTGGACTCAGCTGTGACTCTTCAGCAGGGCACACTCTTCGTAGCTGGAATAAGGAGTGTCCTGATAGTGAAGGGCAGGAACGACCCAACACCAGCTACCATCATGGAAAACCCTTGGCTTGTCATGAGGTTGTTTCCAGTACATCACTATTTACAGACGAAGCTACTATAAACATTTGTGTCCCAGTCTATGTAAAGGCATGTTTCTACTTCTCGCAGGTAAATATCTAGAAGTAGCATAGGTGACCTTTGTAATTTCGCAAAACATCAAGTGACGTTGTACGTACGTGTGTCTTTCTTCATTTCTTATTATGTCCCATATATGCGTTTTTCTACCTTTATGCCAATACTATACTGTTTTGATTACTGTAGTTCTATAAATCTCAAGTTCAGCCAGTGTGAGTCCTCAAACTGTATTTTTCCCAAAGTTATTTTGATTCTTTTAGTTCCCATGCATTTTCATATAAATTTTAAGATCTTCAGATTCTACAAAGAACTATATGATGTTTCTATTGAGATTGAATAAATAGATGCATTTGTGGAGAAATGACATATTTATGTTATTGAGCTCTTCAGTAAATAAGCATGGCATATCCATTTATATATATATGGTCTGTAATTTTTTCAGCAATATCGTTTCGTAGTACATAGGTCTTATGAATCAGATTTACCCATAAGTACTTTATATTTTGATGCTGTTGAAGATTATACTGTTTCCGTTTTAATTTCTTTTTTTTTTAAGATTTTATTTATTTATTTGACAGAGAGAAATCACAAGTAGGCAGAGAGGCAGGCAGAGAGAGAGAGGAGGAAGCAGGCTTCCCCACTGAGCAGGGAGCCCGATGAGGGCCTCAATCCCAGGACCCTGAGATCATGACCTGAGCTGAAGGCAGAGGCTTTAACCCACTGAGCCACCCAGGCGTCCACCGTTTTAATTTCTGTTTATTGTCACTATATAGAAGGACAACTAGGGACACCTGACTGGCTCAGTTAGTGGACTCTTGATCTAGGGGTCATGAGTTCGAGCCCCACATTGGTTAGAAAGATTACTTAAGAAAAATAGTAATGCTATAAAAATAAAAAGATTTTAGAAAGATAATTGATATTTGTATATTGATTGTATATCCTCAAACTTGTGAAATTCACTCTTTAGGTCTAGGACATTTTTTGTGGATTCCACAAGATTTTCTACAGAAATAATTTTGTCTGTGAATAAAGAGATTTCTTTTTTTTTTTTTAAAGATTTTATTTATTTATTTCACAGAGGGAGAGAGATCACAAGGAGGCAGAGAGGCAGGCAGAGAGAGAGGGGGGGAAGCAGGCTCCCCGCTGAGCAGGGAGCCCGATGCGGGCCTCGATCCCAGGACCCTGAGATCATGACCTGAGCCGAAAGCAGAGGCATTAACCCACTGAGCCACCCAGGCGCCCAAGAGATTTCTTTTATGGATATTTATTTCTATCACTTTATTGCCCTAGCTAAAACTTCCAGAACATTGTTTTATAGCCATGGTGAGGATAGACATCCTTACCTTCTTCCTCTTCTTAGGGGCTTTTTAAAATTAAACAGGACTTTATAATTAGAGAAAGACAATTATCATATGATCTCACTGATACGAGGAATTCAAGAAACAAGACAGAGGATCATAGGGGAAGGGAGGGAAAAATGAAACAAGACAAAACCAGAGAGGGAGACAAACCATATGAGACTCTTAATCTCAGGAAACAAACTGAGAGTTGCTGGGGGGAGGGGGGTTGATAGGGTGGCTGGGTGATGGACACTGGGGAGGGTGTGTGCTATGGTGAGTGCTGTGAGTTGTGTTAAGACTGATGAATCACAGACCTGTACCCCTGAAACAAATAATACATTATAAGTTAATTGAAAAAAGAAAAAAAATTAAATAGGACTTTACCTGAAGATTTTTTTCCTTGTTGTTCTTTATCAGGTTGAGAAATTTTTCTTTAATCTCAGTTTCTGTATTTTTTAATATCAGAAATGGATTTTAGATCTTGTTAAAGACTTTTATTTTTTGTATCTATTGAGATGATCAGATTATTTTTCCTTTTTAGTGTACTTGTAAATTACATTGGTTGATTGTATAACGTTAATCCAACCTTACATTCATTGGCTAACCTCTACTTATTAGATATTATCATTTTTACATATTTTTGGATTCGGTTTCTTAAAATTTTGCGAAGACTGTGCATGTGTGTGTGATTTGGCCCATAAAGGTTATTGGTTTCTATTTTTCTCTTTTTTAATGTTTTTGACCAATTTAAATATTCTAATTTTGATGTCATTGAATGTATTGAGTAATATGCCCTCCTCTTCGATTTTATGGAATACTTTGAGTACAA
>LNAC01000544.1:955946-1024899 GCA_002007465.1 Ailurus styani
ACAAGTCGGCAGAGAGGCAGGCAGAGAGAGAGGAGGGAGGAGGAAGCAGGCTCCCTGCTGAGCAGAGAGCCCGATGCGGGCCTCGATCCCAGGACCCTGGGATCATGACCTGAGCCGAAGGCAGCGGCTTTAACCCACTGAGCCACCCAGGCGCCCTAGTTATACCTTTTTGAGTTATTTTAGTGGTTGCTTTTGAGCTGTTAGTATGCAACTTAAATTTGTCTACTATTGGGTGATTTTGTACCACCTTACATACAAGAATTTTGTAAGTAAAATCCTCCATCCATTGGCCTTTGTGCTATTTTTTTTTTATGATTTATTTATTTATTTTAGAGAGAGAGAGGAATGGAATGGGAAGGTCTGAGGGAGAGGGAGAGAGAGCCTCAGGCCAACTCCCCTGCTGAGCATGAAGTCCAGCACTGGGCTTGATCTCATAATTCTGAGATCATGATCTGATTCAAAACCAAGAGTTGGATGCTCAAGTGACTGAGCTACCCAGGCACTCCTGTGCTACTTTTGTTAATCATTTTCATTTCTCTATGTGTTCTACATTGTTATTATTTTGCTCTATACAATATTTATAAAAAAAAGTAATACAGCTACCCACAGAACTACCATTATTGTATTTACCCACGTAGTTAACATTTTCATGCTCTTCATTTCTTTATGTAGATCTGGATTTCTAGCAGATGCCCCATTCTTTCTGCCTGGAGCATTTCTGTTAAATATGTCTTGTATGCAAGTGTGGTAATGATCTCTCTTTCAGTTTCTGCTGTGTGAAAAGATCTGTATATCATCATTTATAAAAGATACTTCATTGGATATATACTGTAGTTCTAGGTGGTAGTATTATTTAATGATTCAAAGTTTTTCTTTACTCTCTTCTGGCTCACATTGTTTCCAATTAGAAACATGCTTTTAATTTTATGTAATATTTGTATCTAGTGTATTTTCTTGCCGAGATACTTCGGCTGTTTTTTCCTTTATTGCCAGTTTTAAGAATTTGATTATTAAGTGATTGGTAGTTTTCCTCATATTTCCTATTTGGGAATTTATCAAGCTTCAAGGATCTTCTAGTTTATGACTATTCCTG
The DNA here is from genome assembly GCA_002007465.1 of Ailurus styani. Classification (NCBI taxonomy): domain Eukaryota; kingdom Metazoa; phylum Chordata; class Mammalia; order Carnivora; family Ailuridae; genus Ailurus; species Ailurus styani. The sequence continues at coordinate 957,040 of LNAC01000544.1, forward strand.
AATTTAGAGAATTTTTATCCATTTTTTTGTCAATTTTTTTTTCTTTTCCTGTTCCCATCTGTCTTTTTGTTTTAGGACTCAACTTATACATGTATTGTGCTACTTGCAAATTTCCCACGGCTCTGTGATGCTCTTTCATTTTCTTCTTTAGGTTTTATTTCAAATAGTTTTTATTGTCTGTCTTTATGTTCACCAGTCTTTTGTCTGTGATATCTAATCTGCCTTTAATCTCATCTGGTTTATTAATTTTTATCTCAAACATTATATTTTTCATATCTTTAGAAGTTTTGATTTCCTCTTATGTAGCTCTGCTTAAATATTCAGTCTTTCCTCTAGCTTCTTAAACATCAGCAATACATTTATAATAATACCTTTAACAACAATTCATTGTGTCATCTCTGGCTTTTGATTCACTGAAGTTTTGTTTGTTCATTTTTTTCATCATTGTGGATTGCATTTTTTAACTTTTCTTTCCTAACCTGGTGTATTTGGTTTGATGACAGATCTAGATTTTCCTTGTTGAATGGTGGATATATTTGTATTCATGTAAATATTTTTGTGCTGTGTTCTGTGATGTGGTTAGGATACCAGGAAAATATTCAATCCTTTCAGGTCTTGCTATTAATATTTGTTAACCTGGAACAGAGCAGCATTTCTTTTTTTTTTTCTTTTTTTTAAAGATTTTATTTATTCATTTGACACAGAGAGAGAGATTACAAGTCGGCAGAGAGGCAGGCAGAGAGAGAAGAGAGAGAAGGAAGCAGGCTCCCTGCTGAGCAGAGAGCCCAATGTGGGCCTCGATCCCAGGACCCTGGGATCATGACCTGAGCCAAAGGCAGCGGCTTTAACCCACTGAGCCACCCAGGCGCCCCAGAGCAGCATTTCTTCTATGGATAATTTTTCCCACTGCTGAGGATTTAAAACATCTGCCCATCATAATTTCAGAACTTGCTATTTCCTTTTCCTTTTGAGTTGTAATATTTATAGAGATTGTTTTACTGCTGTTCTTCAGTTGGATGTGTAGATGATGTGGAGGACAGATAACTCTTTATTTTTCCTTTCTATAAAATTTATTGGTCCTCACCAAAATGAATCATAGATTGTCCTGCTGCAGAGCTTGCCATAAATCACTGAGATCTTGGACTCTCATCTCAGTAGGAATGGATGGCTTTGAGTTGTGTCCCCTGGGAGGAGTTGAGTATCTTGTGCATGTTTTACGTAAAAGGAAGCAAAGCTGAGATTCATGACCACAAGGGCACTCTGAGCCAGGAAAGTGATATTCACCAAACATTCATCTCCTTCCCTGAATTTCTCAGTCACCTCAGTTAAGTGAGGCTGTGTAACTAATGCTTCTGCTCTATATGTAGATGAATACATGTCACTTTATGGCTGAGGTTATTAAAAACCCATTTGGTAGTTTAGTGTCTCTTTCTGAGACCCTTGCCTTTGAGAAAGCCCTGTGTTCAGGATGGTGCAGCAGCAAGAGGAAGGCACTCTGTCACTGTGAATAACTCTGTAGAGCAAAGTTTCTTTTATGACTGGCACTGGATGTGTAGCATGGGTAAGGAACTTGGGTTAAGCCATTGAGATGGAGGCCTTTTTTATCATAGCAAAACATAACTTATCTGAGCAATAATAAACATATTAGTATGTGCAAGTGGGGTATCATTAGTAACTATCCTTGTTAGTGAGTCCATGCTCTTTCTGCTTGCCATACAACAGGCCAGTAAGTTGGGAGGCAAGACATTGGGGTACAGAAAGTGCCTTTATTCGGAAATCCAGGAAACCAAGGAGATGGTGGACTAACCGTCCTAAAGAACCATCTCCCCTAGGCATGATATTCAACTTCTTATATGTTAACAAGATTAAGGAGCAGGGTGGGGAGGATTTGGAGTCAAACAGTGAATTCTGTGTGTAGACATCAAGGAAGGTCCTGTAACTTCTTTGTCCTTTGTTAGTTGAGCTTTGCATACAGGAAACTGATCATATCATTTCTGTACATTTTAAGCATACATAGTAATTTCTGTATATACTGCCTTATCTCCTTGCGTGAGGTAGGTTTCAGGTAAAGAGCAGTGTTTGTAAATCTTAGCTGTAACACACCTGTGTGCCGGGTTAAACAGAAGTTTCTAAGCTTTAGGTCACAGCCGCAAAGATTATAGAAACAACATGGAGTCAGGCAGAGTTCCTCCTTGTGACATCCCGAGTCAAGGGTATCAGCTGGTTCAGTTGTTCACTTGAGTAAGTATGGGAGACTTCCCATTCTTCCCACTCTTCCACAAAGATAACCAACTTGTTAAGGTCTTTAATTTTCTTCTCTTTCCTTCATCTAAAGATTTTCTTGACTTCTGTGCGTCCTGGTGAATTATAAGAGGTAGATGTCCATATGGGATTGATCTGACAGTAACTAAGCAAAATATTAAAATTCAAATGGACTTCATTCCTTTAGGTAGTAATTTGACCAGGTAATGGAAGTTAATGTGAGGTACACAAGTATTCCCTGAGTACTGATGACAGGTAGTGCTCACCTGAATGAAGGGTACTTTCTGAATGGTGATGAAGGTATTAGGTAACTTCAGAGTGATTGAACATTGTGCCCTTAAGTCTTCCCAGGAAGGAATACATTTTCCTTCTCATGGAAGTAATCCAGAAAAAATTCCCTGGTTTCTCAACTCCCTCAACTCTAGCACCAGCAACGGATTCTGTACTTCTAACAAAACAAAACAAATCCTTCTACCTCTTTCGATTAATTCCTTCTCCATTCTTATTATTTTATTTCTGAAGATTTTTGTGGTCCATTAGATTTGAAGCTAGAACCAACCCTAAATTAATTTCCACATACTGAAATGCAAGGGGGCAGTGGAGAGAGAGAGGTTATCCTTCGAACTCTTATAGTATAGGAAACTAGAAAAGTTAAGAGCATTTAAACTGCCATATTCACATTGTTTGCCAGTCATATATATGTAACTAAAGCTCTAGATGTTATGATAAAGATGTAGACACTACCAAGTACCTGCAGAAAGAAGGGCAGGTTGGTTTTCCCAAGAGAATCAAGAAGAGCTTCACAGATGAGAGGTTGTTTTGAGGTTGGTATTGGAATAAATAAATTCACCACACTCACAAGAGGGGAAAGGGCTATTTATATATATAATGTATTTTATATATTTTTTACATATTATATATAATACTCTAATATATAATTCTAATATTCTAATGATTCTAATACTCTAATAATTCTAATATTCTAATTAATATCATATTTTAATTATATTAAGTTCTAATATATTAAATTATATATAAATATATGAGTTACATATTATTATATAATTTAGAATTATATAATTAATGACAGAATATAATATATAAATATATATAAAATTACAATATAGTATGATATAAATATATTAGAATTAATAATTCTAATTCTAATATTCTAATCTAAAATTTCTACTATTTTAATATTATATATATTATATATATAATATTCTCTTATGTGTAATAAGAGAATATTAATGGGCTAGAGTCCCATCACAAGTACTTTATTTATGTCTTCTCATTTAACTTCCACAAGAGCCTGAATACAGTTTATCACCTAAATGTGTTAACAGAAAGCTAGAGGGAATATTACCCACTAAAGATTACATAAACAAAGGACAAGGGTCTCAGTGCAGGCCTGGCTGACTTCATACTAATAAGCAACACTGCACAGCCTTGTCGTGAACATGCCCAGGAGATGCCAAGGGGGAAGAATGACTCACACAGGGACCAATGCTAAGATACAGATTGAGACGTGACCACATATTGTAGCAAATAGAGAGTTGTGGTTGATCTGAGTAAGAGTGATAAGCACACACGTGGAAACTTGCCTGTTGTGGGGTGAAGTTCCATTGATAGGAAATAGAGACAGCAATGACCACAAGGCTCAACCAGTATGGACACCTGGCTTGAGCCAAACTCCATGGGTCCAGACGCACTTGCTCCCTTAGAGCAACTCATGATACTGAGGTGTATTTGGAAAGAGGACCTGCTCAGTTGGTTCTGATCATCTTCATCCATTCCCTTGTTGTGTTTGATACCTGCTGGTACAGGTGATTCTCACAGGAATTATGTTTGAAAGGAGCAGAAACGGAACTACTGTTGAGAGAAATATTTCTTTATTCTTTTTTTAAATAGAATATATATGTGATGATTTACATGTAAAAACAATATGAAGTAAATTTTATGGGTAATCAATACACTGAGATCACTGGCAAGAAGTGATGCACATGGACAACAAGTGAAATTGTCATTTACGTGAGGAATGAACCCTTGTGTGCAGAGACCAGGGACCCCTTTCCCCTGCCTTGCCTTCTAGTAGAAAATCATAGAAATTGTGAATTTAATATTTCTCCAGAACTTTCTCCACAGTAGCCACCCTGTCCTAGTACTCTCATGTCTGTCAGGACACATGGCCTCCTGTGCTCTCAGCCAGCCGGAACTCCAGGCTACAGGCTCAGGAAGGGCAGGCTAAGAGCCAGGGAAATGTGGGGCAAGCCACCAGCCCACTCTTCATCCCACCACCACATAAGGCTGTACAGAAATACGGCATCTCTTGGAGTGTGTGGTTAGCTAGACAGGATAAGGAAGGAAAAATCCTTAAAACTGTTACAGATAGGGACGCCTAGGTGGCTCAGTCAGTTAAGCTGCTGCCTTCAGCTCAGGTCATGATCCCAGAGTCCTGGGATCGAGTCCCACATCAGGCTCCTTGCTTAGTGCCTCTGCCTACTTGTGCTCTCTCTCTCTGACAAATAAATAAAATCTTTAAAAAATTCTATAAAAACTGTTATAAATATGACTTTTCTTATTGTTCAAAGCAATACATTGGAAATTCACTGTCTTTATAGACAGCCCTCTGGTGGGCACACTCTAGTTCCCAATACTTCCCTGTCTGTGTTTTTTGTCTCAGGATTCTCTTTCCCGTCATTACCATATGGTCCCCCATCCACGCAGTCATCTTTTACAGACCCCTCCCCATAATCCTAGGGGTTAATATCATCCTCAAGAAAAACATGCCTCTTAGTTTGCGATATGCAATCTAAAGTATGTGTGTACAGGTGCTTCATGGTGTAGGCAGGGGGGTGGTTGCCTTTATCACTCCAAGTTCTGCAGAATTACTTATGGGAAAAGTGATATCGGAAGAAGAGTCCTGTGAGATGTGGACACTGGGAGATCTCCAGAGCAGTTGTGTGTAGGCGTGAGCTCCTCATGGCCCCTGCTCAAAGAGTATGTTATGGGAAGTTCTCTTTTTTCTCCTGATTATTTAGTGACACCCCACACGCATACACACACCATTTTCTTTCCTGAGGACAAATACTCTGAGATAATAATGCCCATACCCACTTGAGGAAACAGGCTTTTTCTAAGTACTCCATGTTTTACTATTTCTAAGGCAAAAGCTTTCCAATGGAGGATGCTGTTATACGCTGGAGTGTTCTTTCCTCTCCCCTTCTCTGCCCCTGCAACTTTTATAACTGGACCAGGAGAGAAAATGGTCCCCTGTACTGAGCTATGTTTTTTCTTAATGGAAACCATTGGATGCATATTGGGGCCAAATGAAGAGATTTACTCATATCCTTAGCCAAAGGCTAGTCTTATTCTGAATATTTGTTTGGAAGGAAGAAAGAATTGTTTTATTTCTCAGTTACAAGAGGAAGGGGGCTGTTATAATCAGAATTCAATTGTATTTAGGGTACAGGAAGACAAATGGAACTTTTACAGGTTTTATCTTGGGTAAATGGTGTAGAAGAGAGTCATGAACATTTGAAATGGTCAGTGTAGAGTATGAGAGAGGGAGCTGATAAAGATAAGACAAATAAGTTTTGAATGGTACTGGGCAAGGCATCCAGTTGAAGGTGGAGATTATAAATTTGCCATGACAGTAATCTGCATGGTCGTGACCTGGTTCAGGAATGGAAAAATACAGATGGCCAGATGGGTCTACAGTTACAAGTTTGCAGGAGAGTGGATTGTAGACCCGAGAGGAGCAGAGGGATGATGCTGTGCTCCGGCTGATTGAGATACTGGGCACAGAAGGCCTTCCTCAGCAAGAGGCGAAGGAAAGTCACAGGTGTTCCCTCAGCTTCTTTTAGTCCCCCTCTGACCAGCTAAATCACGCTGGCAGTCCTTCCTGGGAGTATTCACCCTGGCTTGCTGTCTGCCTCCTCTTGAACAGAAGTGTTCCTGCAGCGAACTGTGGTGCTGGGTTCATCTTCCTGTGGGGACATTCTAATTAGGAACCCCCTGCTCAAACACATTTAGTGTCTTCCCTCTCCTTTTCAGTGTTTTCCCTTTTCCTTATTGGCAACTTAAAACTCTCATATGGATTGTTTTGTTCCATAGAACATTCCAGTTTAAGGTATGACCAAATTTCTTTGTTGTGTCACTGCATCTCAGGTAAGGTAGTTGATTCATGGAAATAATCCAATGGATGTTGACCCCACTCTTCTGATCTCTTGATGGACAGGGACAAGGGGAGACACTGATCCTGTTTGTTTGTCTGTTTCTTTCTTTCATCTGTCTCTCTATTATCTATCTATCTATCTATCTATCTATCTATCTATCTATCTATCTATCTATCTGAGAGAGAGAATGAGATCACACAAGCAGGGGAGCAGCAGGCAGAGGGAGAAGCAGGCTCCCTGCTGAGCGAGGAGCCTCATGTGGCACTTGATCTCGGGACCCTGGGACCATGACCTGAGCTGAAGACAGATGCTTAACCAACTGAGCCACCCAGGCACCCCCAGAGACTGATTCTGTTCTGATGGACAAGGCAGGTGGGCATAGGGAGCATATTAAAAAGTTAGATCCCTGGCCCCAAAGTGGAGTTTTGTGGTTGGTGCTAAATCCATGTCCCTATGAAGAGTAACTAAGACCGCACTTCATTTTCCAGCCCTTCCCCGCAAGTGCTTAGGTGGCAGCATCAGCAGCGAATGTAGCTATGTGTGATTCATAAACTTGTTAAAATTATTTTAATTGTCAGATCAGAAGCATCCTAAAGAGAAAGCATACGTTCTTTGCATTTTTCTCTAGGGTTGAAAATGTTGTCTTGGGGAATGTTATCATTTTTATCTTTTTCACAAATACAATTAGGATTCTTTTCTTTGTTAAGACTTTTAATAAGTAATAGTCTTAAAGAGCACTTAATTTAGATGAACCATGGTAGTAGGCAAAGGGAATTGAAATATCCTATAAATTATTGAAATTAGCCTATGGAAAACAAAATTCATTAAGTTCTTTGGCATTCTGGAAAAACTCTATACTCTCTACCTCCCCTCTGTTTGGAATCTTACCTTCTCTCCAAGGCCCAACTCCAGGGGGACTTAACTGCATAAATTTCCCCCATCCAAACATATTCTCTTCCTTCTTTCAACTCAGGTGACACTTTGTACTTTGTGAAGCTCATATATTTTATTTCATAAAATATTTTTCCAGCGCCTTATCTTCCCAACTATAAAATCATTAAGTAGCTTACAGTGATACTTGTAAACATTTATATAAAATTAATAACATTGTTATTTTATTTTCAATAAAGTTTTTATGCCTTTCTTTTTGTAATCCTTGCTACAACCCTGTGTGTAGACATTTTGAAGACCATGATCATTGTATAGCATATACTGTGAAGCTTTGGAGTAAACGAGTTGTAGGCTGTATTCCTGAATCCAAAACTTAATTAACTTTGTGACGTTAGGCAAATTGCTTAATTTCTTTGAGCTTTATTGTCCTCATATATAAAAGTTGAATGGTATTTATATCTTAAAAATTTTATATGCACTTATATACTTATATGGCATATCACTGCTCTAAGGAATGAATGATTGTTTTTATATGAGATAACATATAAAACACTAACAAGCGAGGTATTCGTAAAATTTTCAGGGTAGTTTGAACCATTTTTTACTCTGTGTATTGGATGCCCACTAACTTTCAAAGTAATGTCTACTTGTACTTGACTCTTACCAGGTAGGGGGTAAGCCAAAATGAAATGTAAAAGCCTAGAGACCTGTATTTTCTTCTTCTAGGGAAAAGCAAATCCCAGAGTCTTAGAAATCATAAAAATCAGAACAAATTCGAACAGATTAACAAGTGTGTACATGTATATGAGAGACCCACATAATCTTAACAGATATAAATGTTTTGAATCATGAAATATCAGTCATGAAAGAAATGTCAACATGAAAAACATTATCAATAAAAACACTCATTTAATAAGTTCCCTAATATAGTAAGCAGATACTTTTAGGCAAGGGTCAAGACAAAGCAGGCATGAAGATCCTTCCAGATTATTCTTAGCATCAAAGAAAATAAGAAAAAAAATGTTTATAGAGATGACACAAACAACACTAACTTGTAAGGGGCACTATGTGTCTGACCATGCTCATTTTAACCTCTCTTTTATTTATTTATTTTTAGATTTTTATTTATTTATTTGGGAGAGAGAGAGAGTAGGGGGAAGGGGCAGAGGGAGAGGGACAAGCAGACTCTGCACTGAGCTCAGAGCCTGATGTGGGGCTTGATCTTATAACCCTGAGGTCATAACCCTGAGATCATGTCCTGAGCTAAAACCGTGAGTCAGACGCTTAACTGATTGAGCCACCCAGGCGCCCTTCATTTTAACCTCTTTATATATATAAGGCTCCCGTTATAGGGAAGAGCACATGTCACACATAGTAGGGTGGGTTTGGAGACTCTAGTTACATACTTAGGTGTGACTGATGAACAAGGCTTTGGCACTGTTTGAATATCAGACTTATTTAAACTTATTTTCAGAAAGAAAAAAATGCTGTTTCACTTAGAACAATGAAACATTGGCTACAGGCAGTTCGACAGAGAGTGACTAGTAAGATGGCTTCCACAGACGTTGGCTTATTTTGGAGAACAACAGGCCACAACTCATATTGATCTAAGTGGGTATCCATATCAAGATGATCAATATAATTTCTTAAGACAAAAATATTTTATTGGGTGGCTTTGGCAATCCTTTGGCCTATAATCATAAAACAGTAGTAACTTTACACAGGATGAAAAAGTGTACATTGCCACACTCCCAAAATCATTGCAAAAATAGGGTTATCAATGGGAAATTAAACAATTCCATAAAATATTTGAACTCAGCACAGACATAATTACATATTTATAAGCATGTAGGAATTTTACTAAACCAGATAATATAATTTCCCACATTTTAAAAACATTTATGAAGTCTTAGAATGACAAATACAGGACTAGAGAAAAAGTACAGTATTTTGACGTGGATATAATTTGCTCCTGGACCTGCCACTTTCTAGCCATTACCTTCAGAATATACTCAGATAAAGATGCCCTTTATGCCTCTGGTTTCTCTTATAAAATCTGTGCAAGATTACTTTTTGTATGTCTTTGTTAAGAAAGATACATTCCTTCATGTGGTTAACACTATGCCTACTATATAGTAGGCACATGATAAATGGTAGATTTTCATCATTTATTTTACTATAATGATACAAAAAATTCATGAGTTGAAAAATCCATCGTGAATTCACATTAACTTTCTGCCTTTTGATACTAAAATTAAATATTACCTTAATAATACTCTGAGAATCAGGGTCAGTAGGAATGATTTCCTAATGCACTGGATAATAATTTTCACTTGGAATTAAGAGAGGTATATTCTTGCCCTCCCTTATTTTTATGAACCTTAATGATTTGATATCACTTTTGGATGAGCCAAGTGTCCTTTTCTGTCCCCTTAGAAAACAGAAACAGTGTAAGTGTTCACTTGTAGTTAGATGACTTGGTTATATTATCACAAATTAGGGGTAGCTTTAAGAGATAACTGGTACTTCTACATAATTACTGTTAGAAATAATTGCTTAAAATGAAGTATCCCGAGGTCAAAATAATTTTTGGTAAGTGCCCTTCAGCTTAGAATTAACAACTCCACCGAATAAATCAATCCTTTCAATTGCCTGGGAGTACTTTTTGTAACGTGTTTATTTTAAAGGATTAAACCTGTACAGTACATTATTGGAAGTTACATATTCTCCAGGTGCACCATTGGGAGTATGAGTTTAGTAGCAATTTAACATTTTTCAAGTTAATGTTATTGCAACTATGCCCTAAGGGGAGGAAAAGAAAAAACCATGGAGGCCTTAATTGTCCATGTGTCAGTTTGTTGGTATGAACTTAACATTCTGATCCCAGGAGATCAGAGCCGCATTCGCCCACACTGCCTCAGCAACTCCTCCAAGCTCAGATGAGTTGTTTGGGCATGTGTTTTTTGGCTTTTTTTAATGTCAGGTGTACATTCTCTTCGCTAGCAGCACAGAGTTTTATATTCCAACTACTGTACGATATTTTTCAGTAATGTTCATGGAAGACCACTTATTGAGTAATTCATTTATTTAGATACTATAAATCTTATCATTTGGTGAAATCAGGCTATTTTTAAATATGCCTCAGGTATACATTACTCAGCCAAAGTTCAGCTTTACGGTATGAGGCAAGTTATAGTTCTTCCTCTGCATGTCTTCTGAAGACGTTAGTTACAGCTCAGAGCATTCATTTTTGGGTTATACCTCACATCTCAGTTTTAGAAATAGTTTTAGTCCTCTTAACAACTACATATATTAATTTGTTGGCAGAACTAAATTATATGACCAATCATACTTCCTTTTTTTTTTTTTGTTAAAATCTCACAGCGAAGTTTGTGATCCACAACTTTATGGAATATTTTGCCTAAACTTAACTCCAGCTTCATCTCTAAAGATCTTTTTTCTCACTCTAAAAATCTTTTTGTTTTTGGAGCACCTGGATGGCTCATTTACTAAGTATCCGAGTTTTGATCTCAGCTCATGTCTTGATCCTTAGGGTCATGAGTCCAAGCCTCACATGGGGTTCCATGATGGGCATGGAAGCTACTTTAAAAAAAAATCTTTCTGTTTCCTTGTATCACATGAAATTATATGTACCCAATATTGTGGTAGCTATGAAAATGTATGGCTCTGATCTCTGGGACAATCACCTGGGGTTGGAGAGTTGATCACCATACCCATGGATCCTCATTGTTCATGTCAAGACTGCTTTCTCTCCAGTACACCAGCTGAAGAAAAAGAGGAAAGTTTGAAGTTGGTTTATGGGTGGGTTGGCTCAGTATATTAAAATGACAGTGTAAAAATAGACAGTGGCCACAATAAAGTCACATTTAAGGTGATCTTGAAAAATACTAAAGGGAAAAACTTAAAAATGGATGAAGTTTTTAGCAGCCTTGTGTGGAAGAAGTGGCCTAAGGTGAGACTGTATATATTCCTCACCACTGGCCAGTGGCCTAGCGAGGGGACCAGGGGCTCATAGGAAAAGCACTAGAAGGTCAGAATCAAGAAGGACCGGGGCGCCTGAGTGGCTCAGTTGTTAAGTGTCTACCTTCGGCTCAGGTCATGATCCCAGGATCCTGGGATCGAGCCCTGCATCGGGCTCCCTGCTCGGGGGGAAGCCTGCTTTCTCCCTCTCCCACTCCCCCTGGTTGTGTTCCCTCTCTCGCTGGGTCTTTCTCTGTCAAAGAAATAAATGAAATCTTTAAAAAAAAGGGGGGGGACCTATTTAGAAGCATGTACATGGAGATGTGGAATAGCTTGGAAATGTATCCCATGTTAATGCCCACCCAAAAGCACACACTATGGAAGTGTCACTGAACAAACAAGTAAAGAAAGTGCTTGGCTGGTTCACATTAGTTGGTCTTCATCATATATTAGCCTGGAACTGGAACATGAAGAGAGTGGCCATGGCAGTAGACTTGGAGGCTGCTCATTGGCTCATCAATATGGATTCTCGCTTAACCAAGACCAAACTACCACTGCCCTTGAACTTCCAACCTGCCAGGAACAGATATCAAAGCTGAGTTCTAAATACAGCATTACTCCATGAGGAAACCAGCCAGTCACTTGGAAGCAAGTCTATTCCAGTGGGTCTCTTGCGTCCGGAAGCAGCCAATGCTTCCTCCTCACGGTGATAGATTTCTGTGTCCTCTTGGTAGAGGTTTTCCATTCTTGCCAGCAAAGCCTCAGAAGGTTCTACTCACCAGGGAGGGATACAGGGAATGACTGGTCTACTGTTCTGGAATACCACACAAGATAGTATCGGGCCAGGAGACCCATTTAACACTGAAGGAGATCCACGAAAGGGCCCATGAACGGGGGCTTCACTAGTCATTTTGTATCCCTTCCTCGAAGGACCCTTCCTCATCTAGAGAGAAAGACACACATGGGGCTGGCAACCTGTGTGAGACTCATCATCATAGTTCATGTGAACCAAAGAGAAGCAGCCCTATGCATCCAGAAAAGAAGAGTAGAAAGGGAATTTTCATCTGTGGGTCTTAGCAACATGTCTGAAGAGATAGACATGGATGGATTATCGTTAGTTATAAAGGTGGGCATCCCTCATTAAACTGCTAAAGAGAATGGAAGTCTCCAGGGTTGAGAAGGTCAGAGGCCTCCCTAACATGTACTTCCTCACGGAGTGCTTTGTGCCTGATTGCACCATTCACTTTACCAGGCAATAAAGGAGGTGGGACTCAGTATAAGTCTGGGGTTCTCTGAAGACGAAGATTCATTTAAGCACACAATGCATTCTTACTGTTCTTAAACACAGTTGTGTAATCTCTGGAGATCTGCCTTAGTCTGATAAATATATCACATCAATAATGCAATGATGAGGCTGCTAATAGAGTCTCTATCATATTTCGTTTTCACATTTCTGTTTCCTCGGAGCTCTTCTGGAATTTGATGATAGTACTCTCCATGGGGGATTGGTACTGATGTTTTGATGTTGATGACGATATATAATGAAGGAGTATTTTGGAAGTATTGTTTGACTGAATATGGAACCAAATGCTCTCATGTTGAGAGGATCCATTCTAAATACCTCTTTGTCCATAGCTTTAATAATAGAAGAAATAAATAAAAAATAAGTATTTATTATATGATGTAAAAATGATTACCTATAGTACAAATAATAAATGAGGAAGGAGAGTCAATAATATGCATTGAATACTTGCTATGTGCTCATACTGGGGTGCTTTTACTTGTTATCATATTTAAATTATCACCCTAAGGGCAGCATTTTTACCTGTAGTCTGTATTTTAGTTTGTTAATCAACTATTATCACTCAGCTTTACATTAATTACTGACACTTTATTCATATTACTGCTGAAAGTTTGTACCCTCCAGTCCAAATTTTAGGCACACACACACAAGAAGATAGAATATTTAAGAAACTTGCTTTCCCCTGATTTCATAGCTCAGTAGTGGGATTGTCCTTAACTTAAATGTGAATGCATTATTTTCTGACTCCAATTACTTTTTTCTCTCTACATCTTAACTAAAATGTCTTTCAAAATTACCAACCTTTTGCCATTCTTTACTCACCCATCACAAGCACAACCTATTTTGCCTGAAATATGGTAAAACCAATCTGAAACATTGTATTTCAGCTCTGTATATGTATTTTCAACTGTAACAAAACTTTCATTTTAACATAGTAACAATGCCAGGACACCTGAGTGCCACAGTCAGTTGAACATGGGACTCTTGACTTCTGCTCAGATCATGGCAGAAGGTTGGTAATTTCAAAACTTGGGTAATGGGTTTATTTGTAATGGTATTTATTACTATATTCTTTCTACTTTAGCATATATTTGAAATCTTCCATAATAATAATAATTTTTAAAATAAAATGTCTGTCAATATGACACATGTAAAAAAGTAAAACACAAAAGTATCTTTCGTAGTCCTATATCAGAAGGAAGATATTATATTATGGTGGCAAGGCCAAGGTTTTACCAGCTCTCACAGATGGAAGCTGGGAAGTGTCCTATGAGAAAGAACCATCCTAACAGGTATTTTAGTGTAGTGGGAGCACAGAGAAGGCTATATTAGGGAAATGAAGATCCTTTCACTTCCAATAATTCACACAAAAAGGAAGCTACAGTGAGCCCCTGGCTAATATATGTCAGGAATTCTATAAATGAAAAGGGTTGGAAAATGATGACATCAGACTCAACATCAAGACTTGTTTTAGTACCAGCATAATATCCCTTTCTGTTCCTGCTTTTCACCATTATTTACACATTTTGTTTACTGTGAATAAGCTCCTCCTATATCAGTGACATCAACAGACTTCCAAAATATGAAAAACTTAAAGTCACATTTGCTTATGTCTATTAGTCCTACTGAATTCCATATTTTTCAGTAATAATACAAAATATTTTTCTCAATTCATGGAACTTAAAAAATCTTTTGAGCACATTTCCTGCATCTTCGCTTTCCATATCCAACCAGGAGTAGGAAAAGAAAAGGTATAGATTACCTTTGCGCATTAGGTTAGAAAAATCCCTCTGATTGTGTAAGAATTTACACTAGTGAATCTTTAGCCATGGTCAGGTTTTCATTTCATCAGCCACACTAAAACTACAACTGAGTTCTTGCCTGAGTGTCTCCTTCAATTCATTTGAAGTCTCAAGTTCCAGATACTAGACTATCACAAGCTATTATATGACACCATTGCAGGAGGTAAAATATAGTCATAATAGAAGCATAATGTTTATATTAGGTGAGGAATAATAACTGACATTTAACTAATACAATTGCTAGCATTTATTGCATAGTTAGTGTAGCACACAGTTTTTAAGGGCTTTATATGGATTAAGTAGTTTAGTTTTCACAAAACTCTGTTTATGGTTATGGTGTACTGAGGCATGATTTACTCTGCATCTCTTCTACGCCAGATTTGCTGAATTTCTTCAATTTGAAAACTTGAGTCTTCTTCCTAATTGGGAACATTTTGGATCATTATTTCTTCTAATGTGCTTTCTGCTTCAGGATGCCCTCTTTCTGGACGTTCAGTTACATGTATGTTCATCCTTTTAATATTGTCCCACAATTCCTTGAGACTCATTATCTTTCTCAATCTTTAAACTTTCTTTTTTTCAGATTAATTTCTATTGCTTTATATTCAAGCTTTCTGTCATATTTATTCTGCCGTTAAGCCCATCTAAGGATTTTTATTTCCATTATTGTGTTTAGCTCTAAAATTTATATTTTATTATTTTTATAGTTTCTATTTTAATTTTGGTGGTTATAATATATGTTTTTAAGTACTTAACTTCTGATCCCAACATCTGTTTCATGTCATTGTCATTCTCTGTTGATTTTATTTTCTTTTGCAAATGAATTTCATTATTCTATTCTTTGTGTGTCAAGATATTTTTGGATAGTGTCATAGACATTGTGATATCAGGTTATGAAGACTCAGGATTCTATTATGTTTCTCTGAAGAGTGTTGATTTATTCCTTTTAGCATGCTATTAACTTGAATAGACTCAAGCAAATATTTTTGTAATCATTGAGTCAGTTTTACGTCTTTTAGTCTTAGTGTGAAAATAGCCTCTCTTCTTCTTCTCCCTCAATGGTAATTTAATCCTGACATGTGACTAAAGCTTAAGGCAGCTCTGCTTTGAAGTTATCATTTTCTGTAGAGGCAAGAACATAGCACAGTTTCTAGAAAAGTCATGCTGTCCTTAACAAACAGCATGTTGTCAGGAGTAGGTTTTAAGTAAATAATGTCAATATAAACATCCACATAAAAATTCTCACCCATGTGGGGAAGGCAGCCTCATTAAACAACTACCTCCCCCCCCAGATTTATTTATTTATTTATTTGAGAGACAGAGAGAGAAAGAAAGTTGTAGGAGGGGCAGAGGGAGAGAATCCTCAAGCAGAGTCCCTCCTGAGTGTGGACCCCAACTTGGGACTCCAACCCAGGACCCTGAGATCATAACCTGTGCCAAAATCAAGAGTCAGATATGTAACTGATTGAGCCACCCAGGTACCTCTAAACAATTAGCTTTTGAAAAAGCTTGTCATATTATTGGGGCTAGAAATCCTGGATTAATATAAGCCATAAGATACAAGCTTCTTAGCAGTATTTTCTGTTTTGGCTGTAAAGGAGTATAAAACTGTATGTGCCTATATGTTTACTTCTTAGTGCTAAATTCTCAATTCAGACCATTATTCCTGCAAATAGTGCCTAGAAAAGTCACATAATTTTTAAAAATTCTGATGACAACCATAAGAGACCTATAAAGGTAACTAATATTAGAAAGGCTAAGAACCAGAGAAACAAAGGATTTTGATAAAAACTGACCATGTATATTCCTCTTCTCTTTGAGACTTTTGAAGACACATAAGCAGTTTTGAGAGGCTGAAAAACTTGACTGCAATTATTGTGCAAATGATTATCTGCAGATATTGTGACGTACATATACATTTAGATTGTTTTTCTTTATTACTGATATATTCACTCCTCTGTCATTAAGAAATATCTCCATCTCCAGTAATATTCATATTTCTTAACATTTATTTCTTAATATAGCTACTCTAGCTTTTGATGATTATTATTTGAACAATTTATCTTCTTCTATTTACTCCAACCTGATTTGTATCTTTGAAGGTAATCTACATGTTTTATATTTAGA
The DNA here is from genome assembly GCA_002007465.1 of Ailurus styani. Lineage (NCBI taxonomy): Eukaryota > Metazoa > Chordata > Mammalia > Carnivora > Ailuridae > Ailurus > Ailurus styani. The sequence goes on from LNAC01000544.1 coordinate 973,584, forward strand.
TTAGTGGAACTTATTTTTTAAGCTAGGCCTACATTCTCTTTGGGTATCTTTTGAGTTTTTAGCCCATTCATATTAAGTGATTATTGATGTGTTAGAATTTGCAGAGGCCATTTTGCTATTTGTTTTCTGTGTATCTTGCATATTTTTGTCTCTTTATGTCTTTTCAATGGCTTCTATTGTGTTAAAATATTTTAGCATGTTCTTTTATCTCTTCTATTAATTTTTAATTATGTAATTTTCAGTTCTGTTTTGTGGTTACTCCTGAGATTATCACATTTAACTCATCACAATTTTCTTTGAGTTTGTAATGATTTGATTCTCTTAAAATACAGCATTGCTGCATCAGTATATCTCTATTTTTGCCATCCCTCAGCTTTGTCCTATTAATTTCATATATACTACTTCTCTATACTTTACAAAATCAATAATGCAGCATTATAATTTTGTTTTGAACTATCATGTGATTTTTAAAAAGTTAAAACAGGGCGCCTGGGTGGCTCAGTGGGTTAAAGCCTCTGCCTTTGGCTCAGGTAATGATCACAGTGTCCTGGGATCTAGGCCCGCATCAGGCTCCCTGCTGAGCAGGGAGCCTGCTTCCTCCTCTCTCTACCTGCCTCTCTGCCTACTTGTAATCTCTCTCTGTCAAATAAATACATAAAATCTTAAAAAAAATAAAAATAAAAAGTTAAAACAGCATGCACATACACACATGCACAGTCATTTTTATTTGACTTACTTACCATTTCTTGTACTCTTCATTCTTTCTTATGGATCTATGTTACCAACTGGAGTTATTTCCTTTCAGATTGAAAGATTTCCTTTAGCATTTATTGTTATGCAAGTGTGCTAGCAATGAATTATCTGTTTCTGTGTATCTAGAAATATATTCAATTTAAATTTTGAAGGATAATTTCAAGGGTTATAGGATTTTTGGTTGACAGATTATTTTTTCTTTAAACTTTTGAATATCTCATGCACTTGCTTTTTGTCCCCTATTATTTCTGATGAAAAAAAAAATCTTGCTTCTCTGAAGGCTGTCTCTGTCTTTGGCTTTTATCAGGTTGACCACGATTGCTGTAGGTGTGGTTCTTTTTCGTTTTCCTTTTAAATTTCCCCTTCATTCTGGAATTCCATTACACATATTTTAGAGAAACTGGCATTGTCACATTAGTTTTTGAGATTCTGCTCCCTTTTCTTTAATGCTGTTTTTTTTTCTGTTCTTGGGATTACATAATTGCTAGAGTTATCTTAAAATTTGCCATTTTCTTCTTTTGCTATCTGAAAATCTCTTGTTAAAGTAATGTACAGCAATTTTTTACTTCATCATTCACCTCTAAAATTTTAAATATTTTGTAGTTATCATGTGATTCTCAATTTAGTAAATCAGACTTTCTTTTATTTAATTCTTTGAACATGTTTGCTTTACTTCTTTAACATTGTTATATTAGCCATTTTTAAAGTGTCTTTTGCCTAATTAAGTGTCTGAATTCATTCAAATTCTGTTGACCAATTTTTAAAAGAGTAGGAGTCATACTTTCGTTTGTTTACATGTTTAGTATCTTTTGGTTGAAAACTGAGTATTTTCGATCATATCTTTAGAAAATCCAAACTTTTAAAAGTTTTCTTCCCTTGAAGTATTTTTATTCTCAATGCATTTCAATTTTTAAATTATTATTTAATAGCTGAAAGGCAAGCACACTTTTTATATTTACTACTGTATGAATAGTACAGTGATAGTATTGAAATATCAAGCTATAATAATTGAGTTTATTATTTCTGCTACCAATTTTTAGTTCAAATATTTTGGCTCTATATTATAAGGTATATATACATTTAGATTTTTCTCTATTTTTCTAGATTCTGAGACTTTTGGTACAAAATTGCCTTCAACTAATCACTATAAAATAAAGGTGTGTGTGTGTGTGTGTGTGTGTGTGTGTGTGTGTGTGTAGTTATAGATCTCAAGAGAGAGTGACGTTTTTGAGATCTTCTCATTTTTGATCCTGCTTGCCTTAGGCTTTTCTACTTTTGATTTTGTTAATTACCTTTATTAGCCAGTATTTTTATGGTATCCATAACCTAAATTATTTAAGTGAATAGAACTTGTACTGTTTGGAGTATACATCATTTAAAGAATGTTTCTGTGTATTTATAATAAATGGTAGCATACATTATGCAAATTTTTATCTTGACATTCTCGGTTACTTACCAGTTAAATTTCAGTTTTAAAAACTATTACCTTATGGTAGTTTATTAGTGAAATGTGGAATTATTCCCTGGGAACTTCTGATAGGAATCTGTATATGCCATGATCTCTCATAGACTGTGTGTCTCTGTAGCTTCAGCAGTGGTTATAATGTGATTCTCCTCAGAGTTATTGAAGACATTAATTCACTGATTTAGGATAAAGCAAATGAATAAAAATAAAAATAATGGCAAGGTCCCACCTTGTAGAAATATTCTCATTCCATATTTACCATCTCAATTTTCTTGTTAATGAATTTTCTTTTCAGCAGAAGGAAGAAAACATAATATCTTTGTGAATAAAAATCTTCCTATAGCTATTGTTCTGTTCTTCCTTTTGTTTTTTGCTATTGAAGATATGAAGAGATTATAATAGACCATAAATCCGATAATTTGTTTCTCTTACTATGGTGTTTTATTTATGGGAAATAAAGGATATCTGGTCTACTCTACAGCATATCCTTAGAAATAAAGTGTATTTGAAGTCTGAAAATGAGTCTTGGAAAATTTGATGCCACTAAATCTGTTTTGTAAATGAGTGATAATACTTTAAAAACTCCAGTTCAGCTGTGGCATTGTTTTTATTGGCCCAAAATGTGTCATCTTTTGCTCTTTTAATGAGCATAGAAAATAATATGAATGGAAAGAGACACTTTACTCTCTGGTTATGTGTCTAGAAATGAAAATTGAAGTCAAACTATTGCACAGTGCTACTGCTTGGTATTTAGAAGTATCTTCACAGTTGATGTGTGTCAGCATTCAGTCAGCTCCATCATCTGCCACACAACTATTAATGCAGCTGAAAATTCTGCTACCATTTTAATGATACAGCATCAAAAATATAGGGGAACTTGTTTAAAGTAGAGCATGTAGTAGTTTCATAAATCTGGTCTCTTTTACTTCCTAAAATAACCCCAAATTGAAATAAGTTGCAAAAAGATTCTCTGAGGAAGAATAATGGCAAGCTCATGAAAAAAAAAATGGCAAGCTCATGTATTGTTAGGAGGCCAGCCCACATCTGTCTTTCATGTACACATCTTCTGCATTACCGTGGCAGAGATTCAATAGAAGAAGAATTGATTACAATTAGCCATTTGGTTCAATGATCTGCTATATTGATTGGGGAAGACATGAAACAGTTGTAACTCTCTCATATAGCATGATGGTAGTGTTTTAAAATTTTAAATCCCAATAATTTAGGAGGGCAAACACAAGTATGAAAGAAATAAGTGATATGATGGGCGTCTGAGTGGCTCAGTGGGTTAAAGCCTCTGCCTTCAGCTCAGGTCATGATCTCAGGGTCCTGGGATCGAGGCCCACATCGGGCTCTCTGCTTGGCAGGGAGCCTGCTTCCTCCTCTCTCTCTGCCTGCCTCTCTGCCTACTTATGATCTCTCTCCCTCTGTTAAATAAATAAATAAAATCTTAAAAAAAAAGAAGTAAGTGATATGTATAGTACAGCTATGAAAAATAAAATGTGAAAATCTATTTTCAGTGTGAAACAATTTGAATTTAATTCTGACTTATATGTTTATGAACCATTATGTTCCCAATCTGTAAAGAAAACACCTCCATCCAGTTACTACCCCTTCCAAATATTTCACAGCACATCCCTAAAGATGAACTTTGATACACTTTGCTTTTTTAGGTCTGTATCATCCTTGTTAATGTTGATTCAAGTTTGCTTTCCATCCTCTATGTATAGATTAAAGTTTGTCATGTATTTAGCTATCATTAACAATGCAGGGTAACCAGCAGAGGTTCACTAAATTAATAATTCACTATTCACATCCTAAATTTATTTCCCTGGTGTGAGACATTACTTAATTTTCTTATTAAAGGAGCTCTACAGTTGTCTCAAATATGACTCTATCTGTGGAAATTTTATTATATCTTGTAACATTTCTTTGGAAATTGAGTTAGTTACTTTAGTATATCTATTTACATATAATGTAAATTTAAATAAAACACATATTTATAAATACATATTTACAAATGTGTTTCTACATGACATTTTCCACTTTTACTCTGGGACTCCCTCAGAGTTTTTAGACTCTATTTTATGAACAGAAGAATTCTAGCTCTGGTGTAATGGCCATTTCAAAATAATATTTGAACTTTTCCAATAATATCCTACTTTAAACCTATATTGTGAAGTACTTATTTATAAAATTCTAACATGTGTAAAAATCAAAAGCTTAGCTATTCTTAGTACGTAGAGATGGACATTTTAACTATCACTTTATTTTGAAATATTTTGATTTTGTGAAATTTTAGAGAAGAATGATAGGACATCATTTCGGATAAGCAGAAGTTAAACTTTATTTTCTAGAGAAAAAAATACATATTTTTTCTTAGAGAAAGAGGTATCATTAAAAAGTTCCAGTTTATATTTGATAGGCCTTCCATAAATGCCACAGAATTAAAGACATATAATAATGGCATGTCATTAAAAAGGAAAAACACAGTAAGACTTCACTAAAAACTTCTGCTTCACAAAGGCCCTATTCAGAAACTGAGAAGATAAGCCACAGACCAGGAGAAAATACTTGTAAAACACATAGCTGATAAAAGACTTTTATCTAGAATATACAAGGAACACTTAGAACTGAACAATCAGACAACAAACTATCTAATTAAAAAGTGAGTGAAAGGGCACCTGGGTGACTCAGTAGGTTAAGTGTCTGCCTTGGCTCAGGCCCTATGTTGGGCTCCCTGCTCAGTGGGGAGCCTGCTTCTCCCTCTCGCTCTGCCTGCTGCTCTGCCTACTCGTGCTCTCTCTCTATCTCTCTGTCAAATTAAATAAAGTCTTTTAAAAAAAAAGTGAGTCTAAGCATTCTCAAAGCCCCAAATTAAAACAGACATTTGAATTAATTATTGAAAAAAAAAAGTGAGTGAAAAATCTCAAACGATACCTCACCAGAGAAGATACACAGGTGGCAATAAAGCATATGAAATGATGCTCAAAGTCATGTGTCATTGGTGAATTGCAAATTAAAACAACAAAGTGATATCACTATGTCTCTATTAAAATAACTAAAATCCAAACACTGACAACACCAAGTACTGGGGAATGAAAAGAAATAGGAAATCTTATTCATTGCTAGAGGGAATGCAAAATGGCACAGCTACTCTGAAGGAGTTTGGTAGTTTTTTTACAAAGCTAAACATGGTCTTCCCATGTGATCTAGCAATTGTACTCCTAGGTGTTTATTCCAGTGAGTTGATAATTTATATCCAGACAAGAATCTGCACATGATTGTTTATAGCAGCTTTATTCATAATAACCAAACCTGGAAACAACCAAGATTTCCTTCAAACGGTGAATAGGTAAACTGTGGCAAATGCAAAAATTGGAGTATTATTCAGTGATCAAAAGAAACAAGCAATCAAGCCATGGAAATGTATGGGTGAAACTTAAATGCATATTTCTCAGTGAAGAAGTAGTGTCAGAAGTCTGTATATTGTATGATTTCATTTATGTGACATACTAGAACAGGCAAAAATATAGACAGTAAAGAAGTTTAGCAATTTTAGGTAGTCCATGCAGTTGGAATAAAAGTTGAATAGGTGACTCAAAAGTGTTTTTTAAAGAAGTGAAACTATTTTCTATGCTATGATTGTAGTAGATAAATAGCACCGCAATTGTCACAACCCACAGAATATTTCAGCATAAAAAGTCAACCTTAATGTATGCAAATTAAAAAAACAGAATTTATGAGGTCAGGGCACCCAGAAAGGAACAGAGATTCCTAAAATAATCTAACTTTATTACAGATGTATGAAAATGCCTCATTGTAGGGATGGAGGAAAGGTGCTGGCTAAGTAAGAAATGAGTGGGGTTATAAAATGAGTGGTAGAAGCATTGTTTTTTGGTTGATATGGTTTATATAATACTGCTGTTTTGTATACAAGAATTGAACAGTTAAGTAAGCAGACTGCAGATGATGGGAGACATGGTTTTGTTTTTTTTTCTGTTGGAATTGGAATTTCCACATAAGACAAACCTTGGAATGACCCATGTAAGTTGGATATAGACCTGTGAACTCATACTTAGCTTAACATAAATGTGTTACTCATAGAAACATTTATGAATATGTGAATAGACATCGCCACATATATTCCTGTCCTCAGAGCTGAGAGGGCCTAGAAGTGGTAACATCCTAGTAGCCAGAAGGACACCTAGGGTACATATCTTGGTTTCTAATACCATTCTCCAATAAAAGGAATTGGGGCTTTTTAGAAAAATGGCTGATACTAGGGCTGGAGGAGGAAATATATGAGATGAATCTGGAGCATCTTGTGATGCCCAAAAATAAAATGTTCATAATAAATACATAAACCCCACAGTGATGGGGCTATGTCAGAGGGTCATAGGAACCAACTGTAAAGGTCTCAATGCCCAAGGCTGAAACAGTTTGATTAACAAAATAAATAAAGTAGTGTTGGATTATAACCCAAAGTATAAAATAAATATTCATGAGTCCATACTGATATAAATAAATGAACAGGTACATGTGGAAAAAGACAAGTCTCCTGTGCATCTGAATTCCAAATAATTTACATAGACACTCTGCCCTCCAGGAGAAAGGGAGCATTACTCCCCACTTCTTTGATGTGAGTTGTGCATAGTGACTTCCTTCCAAAGAGGACAGTATGGGAAGGAGGAAAGAGAAATCTGATAAACCCTACTTTAGTCAGATAATCAAGGTCCATTTCAACAGTAATAATTCCTGTGTAGAGAATGCATCTCTGATATGACATGATAAAAATGGCCCTTTGCCTTTGTGTTCTTCCTCCACAAACTTCAGAAACAAAGTCTTATAATGAGATACAGCAACAGGAAAATTCCAGAGACAAAATACCTGGTCAGTACTCCTCAAAATTGTCAGGGTTGTCAAAAACAAGGAAATCCTGAGAAACTAAGACAACCAACCAAGAAAACAGTGCCTAAGGGGAGATCGTAAATAAATGGAATCTGATACCTTGGGTATGCTACTGGAACAGCAAGAGTATTAGGTAAAACAAACAAGCGAAAAAAACAAAAAAAAAACAAAAAAAACAAAAAAACAAAAAACTAAGGAAATCTGAATATTGTATGGACTTTAAATAATAGCATGCCAATATTGTATTAAAGGTACTATTCTAATATGTTAATAACAGAAGCAACTAAAACTGTTTAAAACTGTTTTTAAAAATGAAGTCTTTTTTAAAAGCTATAGTTTAGTTTTAATTATCTTTTCCTGAATAAATTTTTTTGGGGTTTAGAGCATTTTCCCCCAGTACTTTGGTATATATTTTATTGTCTTCTGGTATCCAGTGTTTCTGAGAAGAAGGCAGTCTTAATTCATATCAGTATTTTCCTACATATAATATGTCTTCCTCCATCCTAGCTCCGTGGCTGCTTTTAAGGTCTTTATGTTTGTTTTCAGTTATTTGAGTATAATGTTATGAGATGTGATTTTAATGGTATCTATCTTTTGTTGGTTTGCTGAGCTTCTGAGATCTGCAGGTTGCTCTTCCAAGGATATATATTCAGCCATTATTTTTTTTTAATAATTTTGTATGTCCCCTTGTCTTTCTGTTCTTCTGGGATTCAAAATAAATTATGTTAGGCCACTTAATTTTTTATTATCGTATTACAGGTTACGAAGCCTAAGTTTTACTTCTCTGGTGTTTAATTTATCTTAAAGTTTATTGATTACTTCTCCAATCTATTAATATCATCATATATATTTTTAAAAGATTGTATGTATGTATGTACGTATTTTAGAGAGAGAGATAGAGAGAGAGAGTGCATGCATGTGCATGTGAGCTGGAGTGAGGCAGACGGGGAGGAAGAGGAACAAGTTGACTCTGTGCTGAGCCCAAAGCCCGACCAGGGCTTGACCAAACATAAGGACCCGAGCTTAGGAGTCAGCAGCTCAACCAGTTGAGCCACCTAGGCACGCCTAAATACCTAGACTATATTTTTCACATCTGTAATTCTTCACTTTTTAGTTTTTTAAATATTTGTATTTTTAAATATTTTAAATATTTGCATCTCTCTGTTGAGAGATTCCAGCTATGTCCTTATTTTTACAGTAGTTGTGTTGACTTTTAACTCTTATTTCCAACAGCACTGTCATCTTGGCATCTGTTTCTGTAGATTGCTTTTTCCCTTCTTCTCGAATGACGTTTTCCTGTTTTTCATCTTTAACTATTCCTGGTTGTTAAATTAGGTCTTGTAGAAGATAAGTAAGAACTATGTATTCCATTTTTATCCTCTAAAGAATATTATTTTTCTTCTAGGAGATACTTAAGTTACTGGTTGATCATTTTTGGAAAGTTTGATTTATACTCTGTCAATATCAGTTTTGCCTTCTTCCAAGGGCATAGTTCTTACTCATAAGATATGGTCCCTTTGGGATTTTTTTTTTTATTTGACAGAGAGAGAGAGATCACAAGTGGGCAGAGAGAGAGGAGGAAGCAGGCTCCCTGCTAAGCAGGGAGCCCAGTGTGGGGCTCGATCCCAGGATCCTGAGATCATGACCTGAGCCAAAGGCAGAGGCTTTAACCCACTGAGCCACCCAGGTGCCCCAACCCTTTGGGATTTTAACTGAAAGTCCAAGGTGTTTACTGAGCCCCTCTAAATAACTTAATTTTTCTTCTGTTGAGGTAAGCAGCAGTGTTAATATTGATTCGGTTTTACCAGTCTTCTGGCTACTGCATACTGTGGAACAACTTGGATTAACTCAACACATGGAAAGGTCAGAAAGTAACCAAGGATTTGAGGGGAGTTTATTTGCCAATTTTAGAATTTTCACTGTGGGGCCTCTTTCTTTTGAAGACTTTTCCCCTCAGATTCCAAATGCTGTAGTAGAGTAGTTCTGACCTCATTCTTTGATACTTCAATGCATGAAAAGACTCCAGTTCTTTGTCAGAGGTAACCACATTGAAAAGTACAAACCAGAGGAATAGTTTTGTTGAAAAGCTATAGAATATTGCCATTCTTTCCTTAGAAGGTCAGTTCTTTCATTCTGCATGCTTTTGCCTACTTTTAATGTAATTGCAACATTTTTTAATTTTTTATATTTCTGTAATATTTTACAGTTGCTATCTATAGGATATTTAGTTTGATATAAGGTCTCTATCATTTCTGAAACCATCTCTCCTTGCATTTTTGTAGCATCATTTTTCCCATCTCCTTTTGTCTCTGCCCACCCCTCTCCCTCCCTATTTCTGTCTCTCTTTTTCTTGTTGCCTTCTCCATAATGTCCTCAACTTGGTCTTCTAGGCTGTTACCTCTTCCATCGTAGGTTCAGCTTGTTTATCAATCTATCAGATTTTTTACTTTCTCATGTTTTTATTGCTAAAACTTTTAATTATATTTTTCAACTCTAATTCTTAACTTTATATTACCATTATCTTCTGTAGTACTTCCATACTTTTACTTTTCTTAAGCATATTACATATGCTTATTTTATCTATTGGGTATATCCAATAACTGGTTGTAGCAGATCAGATTTTATATATATATACGTCTCTATATATACTTCTGAACTTACATTCTTGGAATTATATGCTTGTGGTCTCCATTCAAATTATATTTCCCCTAGAAATTATTTGTTTTTGTTAAGTCCTTGGTCCACATATTTGCCCAATCAATGGGTCACCCCTAATGCAGACAAAGTAAAATGAAATTTTTTTCATGTGTATTTTTGGAACAAAGAGTGGTGTAAATTTCAGCCCCATCCTTAGGGTGGATACAGATGTTTTTCCCTCCATTCAAATAAAAATCAAAATCAGTTAAGTATTCCTGAAATATTTCTACCCAGAGACAGATTTTTCTTTTTTTTTCCCCCTAGTTCATTCATCTAAAATTATTGCTTTTCTGTTATTGTGATTTCATGTGTGATACTGATTTGCCTCTCACCCTGCTTGGAATTCTAGGCTTTTTCTCCTATCTCATGTGTATGCATAGGTTATTAGTTGCCTCCTTAAAAAAAAAAAAAAAAGCGCCACTGCTTATGTTCCTCCCTGAATACATACATTTTTTTAGAATTTCTGAACTCTAAAGTCTCCGTCCATTTCTTACCAAATAATATGTTTAATTAATTAGAAATATATATGTACTGTATGTGTGTGTATATATGAAATGCCTGTGTTCTGTACTAGAAACATTTTTTTAAAAGATTTTATTTATTCATTTGAGAGAGAGACAGAGACAGCACAAGCAGGGGGAGGGGCAGAGGGAGAGAGAGAGGCAGACTTCCCACTGAGCTGGGAGCCTGATGTGGGACTTCATCCCAGGACGCTGACTGAGTTGAAGCCAGATGCTTAACCATCTGAGCCACCCAAGTACCCCTGTACTAGGAACATTTCTGAGATAATTCCCCTCCCCCAAGTTTGCCAAACATGGAAGTCCTCAAAGCTATAGATTTATAAAATAATCTGGTTTAATTTTTATAATTTTAGAGATACTGCCATGGCAGATGAAATCATAATTTATTTTTTAAAATAATAAATTGTATTTTTTTCCAAAAAATTCATGCTAAGAACTTATTGCAAGGCACTGTCTGGAAATTGAGGATACAATAGAGATAAGATAAACACTGAATTTCATAAAGCTTACTGTCTAACAAGTATTTGAATATACTTGTGATAAATCTAGCAAAGGTTAGCTATCAGAAAATAAAAGAGCGGAAGTGGATCAAGGAAATAGAGTACCATTTAAGATGAGATGTGAAGCCTGATTAGACTTTAGTCATTCAAACAGTTGGGAGGTTATAATATACAGAAGAAACGATATATAAAGCTGTTGAGTTTGGTAGAGGAGAATAAAAAGACAGAAAAGAGGGGTGCCTGGGTGGCTCAGTGGGTTAAAGGCTCTGCCTTCAGCTCAGGTCATGATCTCAGGGTCCTGGGCAGGGAGCCTGCTTCCTACTCTCTCTCTGCCTGCCTCTGCCTATTTGTGATCTATGTCAAATAAATAAATAAATAAATAAATAATAAAAAAAAAAAGACAGAAAAGTGCCGGATCACTGATTTGTTGCTACTGCCAATTTTAATTATATTGAACTTTAACCCTCATCCATACAAGCGTTAATTTATTCATTCAGTCAGCTATTGATTTAGTAATTCAGCAGGTACTGTGGCTGTAGGATCAGGACCCACCTAGGAAATGAGGGGACAGTGGTCAATAAGACAGATCTGCCATCAGAGAAATGAGAATGGAGTGAAGGAAGACAGATTCTATACATGTAGACAAATAAGTATGATGCATTTCAACATAACTTTCCTTCTGCTCCCATTCATTTTGCCTATCACAGTAATCCTGGGGAGACATTGTCACTGTAGATTTTGTGTGACTATGGACTTATAAGTACAAGATGATGAAGTTGAGTGGTGTCATGACAGTCAGTGTTGGTATATTCCAGTACAGTTGTACCAGCGGTTTGTGGCTGGCCTCATGTCTGATTGGTTCATACATATACTCTACTGCTGAATAAACTTTTCAGATACCACCCGTGTTCTTGCTGCAAGGTAGATGTTGCAGTATTTTAGTAGCTCAATTAAAAGCCAATTACAATGGGCCACAGGAGAAATTACGAAGTTTGGGTCAGGGTGTTTATCAGAGATGCATTAGAAATGAGCATATTTTAGCACTAGTTAGGAGGAACTGTCTGTAAAACTTGATGGTAGACTGAGTATCAAGTAGATGTGAAATATAGGTAATATAATCTTCTTTAAGGATAACATCAGGTGGTGATTTATACAGGTGGTTAGTGGTAACAGAGGCACAGTTGTTTTGGTGGAGAAGGTGTTGTTTTAGATGTATTTTTTTAAGTGAGTGGGTCATTTGGTTCAGCATCCAACTCTTGGTTTTGGCTCAGGTCTTCATTTCATGGTTTGTGAGATCAAGCCCTGCATAGGGCTTTGTCCTCAGTGGGGAGACTGCTTGAAGATTCTCTCCCTCTGCTCCTCCTCCCACTTACTCTCTCTCTGTAAAATAAACAAATCCTTAAATAAATAAATAAATAAATGTTCATATATGTAGAGGGGTATGAATTTGGGATTATTAAATAAAATAGTCAAAAATTGAAGCTCTGAGAGAGGATAAAATTTCTCAGGGAAAGAGTACGAAATAAGAAGAAAAAGATGTCTGGAAGAAGCCTTAAAGAAATCGTATTTAAAAGTTAGGTAAAAGAAGTGCCAACAAATGCAGTTGAGAAAGAAAGGAATGAAGAAAGCAATGGTGTCAGAAAGACAAGGAAATAGAAGTTTTTTTAAAAATAAAGAAGCATCAGCTATTGAACTTGAAGAGAAGCCAAAAGACAGAAGGCTATTTTTTTTTCATTATTTCTACCAAAAACAAAAACAAAAGCACAAGCATACTGCATCTGAAACACTACAAGCACTCCTTTGGGTTCTGGTCATACACTGATTATCTGTTCATGTCTTTGCTTTACTAACCAAGGATGAAAGTAAGCATGTGCTTTGTATAGAATGTAATAAATCAACATTACTGAAAAATACCTATCATTAAGAACTATGGAATAACAGGTGCCTGGGTGGCTCAGTCAGTCAAGTGTCTGTCTTCGGCTCAGGTCATAATCCTGGGGTCCTGGGGTCGAGCCCCACATTGGGCTCCCTGCTCAGCGGGGAATCTGCTTCTCTGTCTCTCCCCTGCTCCTGCTCTCTCTCTCACTTTCTCTCTCTCTCTCGTAAAAATAAAATATTTTTTAAAAAGAACTATGGAATATCAACTGAGATCTTCATCAGATTTGTCCAGCACAATTGTATCATTTTTCCTGTTATATTTTTAAGTATTAGTCTATAAAGGACTAAATAATTCCTAAGATATTTTTCTTTTCATTATAATCTTATTTTTCATAATTATCTGGCATAACACTTTGCAGATATTAGGCATAGCATCCATCAAATGCCTTGATCTAACCTGTAGGGGAAATGTACATTTATAATGAACTGATTTTAAATGAGTATAGTTAGTATGTTTCTTATCTGTGTTCTCAAAGGGAAGAAATGTGGTTTTAAGTGAGACCAGGAGACTCAGTCACAGTTTTCAGAATTGTAAGGTGCCTGAAAGCAGACTGTCTTATTCCACAAACTGGCACTAATTACTAAGCTTGATATACGATCAGAATGAAAATGAAATTCTTATTGAAAATGTATATGTTGGTATATAAAATGGGAAAATACAGGCCTCCCCAATGGAAATATTATTTCTACCTTTGTTAAGCTAATATATTAATAAAAAGCCTATTTTATCTCAAACTAATAAATAATCATATAATATACTAGTTGCTTTATTATATGACAATGTAAGACTTTAATTGAATGTAGTAATTATTCTGGTAAATACCCTTTTACAACTATAACTTCATTTGTTATTGCAATAGCATTAAATAAGTTACTCTTTGGAAATGGTAATTCATTTTAGCTACATTTGTTACATGGGAGGCCTCTTATGCTAATAAATTTAAATTACAGTTTTCAGATATTTGTCAGTGATCCATGGGATGTCCATAATACAATAATTTGTAATTTTGAGGAAACACAAATATGAGCAGAATATGCTGCTGATACTGAGTTGGGGAACGAGTCACCAGGGCAAATGATCCTACATTGACATTTCAGAATTACTTAGCTCTTTGCTCAATTATCAATGAATGTGAAGCAGTTACTTTAGAGAAATACACTGTTAGATTTCATAATGAAATTATAACCTAGGAAGGGTTATACAAATTGGGGGTCTGTGAAGCTCTCCAGCTTTCCTCTTACAGAGGTCAAATATGGCCTATTATGAAAATTAATCATATTTAGGAGAAGTTCAGGGAGAAAAAGAAAGGAGAAAATGCAAACCAAAAGATCCATTTGATAGGGAAAAAATGGTATGAAAGTGAGATATGTTTTTAGCCAAAGTTAATGAAGACACCTGTTTTTTTTAAGCCAGAATCTTGTGAATAAAAATTGCCAGCTCCTCTGAATGAACAAAAGTGATAATGCCAAGGTTGCTAACACCTTTTTTTTCTTTTTCTTTTTTTAAACCTACAACACTCACAGCATGGAGCACTGGGACTCTTTGTGTGATGGTAGCTAGTGGGTAGTAAGGAAAGTAAAGAGAAATTTAGGTTAAGATTGTGAAAATACAATTTTTATATGGGGAGTACCCTCTTATTATTGTCTGTAAGAAAATACTTAGTATTTTCTTACATCCTTTCTTAATGTCTAGTTATTTGCCTTATTTTTAATGTATAGAGGGTTTCAGATATTATTAAACTTAAAACTTCATTTTATTAAAAATATAATATTTGCAGTATTGGTGAAAGTCAAAAATATCTCAGTTTTCTTTTTTCTTCCTTCATTCGTTGCTTTCCAAGTCTCACTCATTTTACTTTCCCCCTGTTCTCTCCTGGGGGAATGAGAATGCCGGTATGTGTCCTAGCCTAGAGCACAATAATGATCATAAATGGGGTGAAATGCTAAATCAGGATGAAAGAAAGAAATGGGAAGCAGCATTCTTTATCAAATGAGGTAACTACAAATGCTTAGAATAGACATCAGAGAAAGGATGTCTCAGCAAGAATGAATGGCTTGAGTTTTTTGTCACCTTCACTTCTCAATGGCTGACCAAGGTTTAAACCCTAAGTAGATCAGGATGTCAGGATGGCTGGAAGAGAATGACCCTTGGTGTATCCAAAGAAGAGCTAGGATTTCACATTGAGTGCATGACTAAAAAGAAAACAATCAAAAGATAGCCTACCCAGCACTATTTTTTGTTTTGGATCTTGTGTAACTTAGTGTGGAAACTGGGTGTGGTGGATTACTAGCATTTTACATCATCGCTAGTACTTGGAAAGAGAAAGGAACAGAAGCTTTCATCACAGGGGGCAAAAGATGAAATGCATGTTTGCATTTTTCTTTATGCCTCAGCATGTAGAGTCCTCAGTTCATTGTCAGATCCTCAGAGACCACAGAGGTCATATGAGCAGAGGGAGAGGCCATTGCTGCTCTCGGCTATTTTCTTTGTTAGAGATTTGGGTTGCGCTGTAAAAGTAGCCTCCTTTATCTAGTGTAGTTTCTGACCCCAATAGACCATGTAACATTGGGCCAGTGGACAGCAAACGGGGTCACCAGAGCCAAGAACATCCTCTTGCAGCAGTCTTGGAATGGAACATTTAGGTGAATATGAGAAATTCAGGAGTGGATCGAACAGGACCCTGGAAGATGCATGCATGAAATGCCTCACATGACAGTCTTTCTCTACTAAAAGATGAGCCCAGAGAATAATTCTGGGAAACCCAAGTTTCCCAGCTTAAGAAGTTACCATGAGATTGTACAGTGACTAGGCAAGACGATGTGAAAACCTGAAATACTCTACCATCTCCCTTTGCTTTCCTCCAATAGAAGACAGTTCAGATAGTTATACAAAGCTGAACTGTGGGTAGAATAAAGTATTGCTGACTTCTTGAAATCCCAACATTTCTGCCATTAATAAGAATGAGTCATTAAAGACGATTCTTACGTGATGAGTCAGGGAAGGTTAAGAGTTACTGCCTTAGTTCTAATTCTGTAAAGTCTTTTAAAATATAACATTTTGTTACCTGATGCTGAATGAGTACAGTCAGGGAACCAGCATATCTCTATGTGGCAGAGACTAGAAGGATGGTGAATATAGTTGGTGAGTCATATATAATAGTTTATGGCCTTTTCCCCCTTTGCATGGAGAACAAGGGCAGAGAGTAACACTTGCCTCTTTCTAAGCTAAGCTCTTTGTAAATCTAAAGGCAGCTATTTATTATAAACCACTAGAAGATTGTAATAATAATCAGAAAGTGGGAGGGCTAGCTCATCAGTGGGAAATAAGACAGGTTGTTATATTAATGAATGTCCCTAACAGCCTGTGCTTTTCAAAACAGCATTATATCGTGGAGTAAGACAGGCTTGCCTTCAAATTCTAGCTCATTTACTTGATTACTGTGTGAACTTAGCAAGTTACCTACTATTCTAAGCTCAGTCTCCTCATCAGTAAGTGCTTGTAATTATAACGTATACCTTACAGTGTTTCTTATAGGATTAAGTGCAATGATGTGTATAAAGCGATTAGCCCAGTCTCTGACACACAGTAAATAGCAGTAACTGATCCTCTTTGTCTATTAGTAAACTAATTATTACTAAGTGAACAATCTGCCGTTCAGCACATTTTGTGAAAACACGTATCTCTGCTCTATAAGGGATATCTATTTAACTGGTCAATTAGGCGTTCCTTGCCGAAGTCCATTATAACCAGAAAACAATCTAGCCGATTCTTGATATTTTGGCAGCCACGGTTTTCTCTTTGTTTTGTTTTTTGGGGTTTTTTTTTTCTCTTAAAAATTTATTTATTTGAGAGAAGGAGAGTGCGTGCACAGGGGCAGGAGGAGAGGGAGACGGACACTCTCAAGACGACTCCCTGCCCAGTGAGGAGTCCCGAGGCAGACCCTGGGATCCTGACCGTGGCTAAAACCGAACGTCGGATGCTTAACCAACTGCCCACCAGGCCCCCCATGGATTTCTGTCTTTGTTTTATCAGTTATTAGCTGTGTGAACTGAGGTAAATCACTTGAATTCCTGAGACGAGGTTTGCCACCTCTGTGTTACGTACCCTACTTACCCTTCCTTATGTTAGAATTGAGCAGAGAACTCCAGAAATTCGGTTTGTTGCCGTTATGGAAGCTGACAAAAAAGAAATAGTTCTAATCGTGTGTTTTGGGACTGTTAACCTCTGCTCTGTATAAACAGACATATACCAAAATGATTTCAGAATACTGGAATATTTTGAATCTGAATTTTAATAGCGATCATATCTTCAAAAATTTTTAATAGATAAGGTAGTGATAAGGATTGTTAAGAAAACTTCCTTTGAAATGCTTGAGAAGTAAACCTTTTTGAAGAACACCATATGCATAAAAATATCGTTACATGCAGAAAAGACATGATTTGAAGTTTAAATAATTTTGTATTCTGTAATTGGTTCTACTGACTAGTTACTGCCTAGCTACAAATGTTAATAGTTACCAATCAGTTACCTAATGCTAAGTTAGTCAGGATACTAATGGTAGTAGACTTTACACCTTTGGCTACTTTCTTTCTTTTTATTATTTTTTAAAGATTTTATTTATATTTTTTGACCAAGAGAGACACAGTGAGAGAGGGAACACAAGCAGAGGGAGTGGGAGGTGGAGAAGCAAGCTCCCCGCTGATCAGGGAGCCTGATGGGCTGGATCCCAGGATCCTGGGATCATGATCTGAGCCCAAGGCAGATGCTTAACCAACTGAGCCACCCAGGTGCCCCTTGGCTACTTCCTTTAAATCAAGTGATCAGTTTGATGAGAATCTTATTTTTGTTGTCAAGGGCTCATTAAACCTGAGTTGCTTTATTAGGTTGAAACAGAAAACAGTAGTCATCTTAAGGCTGACCTAACAGAAGCACGGAAGTGTCAGACATGTGGCTTTTGCCTTTTTGATACCATCTACAAATCTAACCTGCCCAGACTTGTAAATACTAGGAAACAACAAAGTAACAAACAGTATTTTTTTTCTTAAGAGGCTGTACATCCTTCAGAGCAAAGGGATAGCCATGCCTTATCTACATTACCAGAATAGTTGATTTGATTACTAAAAAAACCTGAGGTATTAGATAAAATTATTTGTATTTTTGGTATGGCCATGGATCTTTTAAAAATATTTCCCCTTCAGGATTTACTTACTTTCCCTAGGCAAACTCTCCTGTGTTTTTAATTGATGATTTATCATTTCAGTCAAAAAACTTAAATCCAGTTTCATTTGTAAACTTAAATAGTAAAAGTATTCTCCAAAGTGAAATAATAAATGCCTTTCTGCAGATAGAACTGAGCAGCCTCTTGCAGAGAGACAGAGGTAATGCAGACCACCAGTGAGAGAGGGCATGTGTGCAGTGAAGCTGTGTGCCGGTGGTTGGGAGTTTTCCAACCCACCCCCCCGCCCCCAAAATGAAAATACATTGCCACTCTGTAGGACTTAACAAAGCAAATACCTTTCTGTAAAGTCTGTTACAGAAGTCATTAAAACATTATTCTGAAGAATCTTTAAACAGATTAACGAATTTAAATCCTCATAAACAGATGAGCAACATTTAATTAAACACTACAAACCAGTGAAGACGAATGTTGTTAGGTCACAATGCATTATTTTGCTACTATTCTCATCACTTGTGAAAGGTTACATTGTCTTTTACATTTAAGAATGTCATTTTTGAATTATTAATTACATTTAGCATATTGCAGATGCTTTTAAGCTTCTTTCTTTTCCTTTGAAAAGCCCTACTTTTCAGTAAATAACTACTCAAGTATACATTTTATCTAAAGTTATTTATGAGTAGAACTAATTAAAATCAACTCATTTTATTGAGTTCCTTTAAATCAGAGAACTTCTATTATTGATCATGCATGTATCATTTTTATTGGCTGCATAATATTTTATAGTATATTTAAAAAAAATTTTTTTAATTTATTTGACAGAGACACAGAGAGAGAGATTACAATTAGGCAGAGAGGCAGGTAGAGAGAGAAGAGGAATCAGGCTCCCTGTTGAGCAGGCAGCCCGACATGGGGTTCGATCCCAGGACCCTGAGATCATGACCTGAGCTGAAGGCAGAGGCTTTAACCCACTGAGCCACCCAGGCACTCCTATAGTATATTTTTAATATATCTAAGCTTAACTCTATTCATGGTTCCCCAATGAGTGAGCTCATCAATTTTTACATCTTGAAATATTTTGTGAGGACTCTCAACTTTGTATCCATAGTGATGCAGAAATAAATGAAGATTGCCCAAATAGAACAAACAAAGCTTATTTTTCCAGAGCTTGGAATAGCAAGGGAGTCAGCCATCATCACTTGTGTTTGGCGGAGATTCAAGGGCAGACAGAGCAGTGGGAAAGTGAAAAGATAAAGACTTTGGGCATGCCCCAAACAGGGACAACTTCATTCTCTCATGTCACCATTTGTGATTTAGGTTCAGAGATGAGATTTAGAGTTTCATTTGGGTGATTGAGCTGGGAGGTGATGCAGAGTCTTTTCAGAGGTGTTTTGTTTTGTTTTGTTTTGTTTTTCCTAGCACATTTCATGCCCCAGATCCAAATATCTTATTTAAAGATATGGTTACTAAAGGTTGAAAGATTTCTCTGCATTTCTCTTTTTCCTTAAAGTATTTTTCATTAGGAGTATACAGTGAGTGCCTTTGAATCCCCTCAAATATTTTTTTTTATTCTCAGTTTAGTACACCATTAGTGCATGTTTTCTGTTTCAGCTTTTAGTAGTGACCCTTTTTATGACTTAATTCTGTCTACTCTGTGTCAAATTCTATTCTCTTCTCAACTTCCCACATGCTTTATTTTCAGAGACCTTTCACTGCTTTGTTTTTTTCCTTTAGAAATTTTTATTACTTAACATATAAATGTTGTTTTTAAAGTTTCGTAGAATTATTTTGGCCAACCCATCAGACATCTGGGGGTGGTGCATTTTTTAGGGGGTGGGAGGTACTTGAATTCATTGGTATTTCTGGTCTACTTTTGTGTTTTATAATTTCAGTAACCAATCATTTCCAGACCCTTGTAGTACTCTTCTTCCTGCTTTGTTTCGTGGCCCATTTGAAATCTCGGGCAGTCCTCTACATTGTGTTTAAGCTAAGCTCTCTGCTGTCTCGGTTTCACACGTGCATTTCTTAGAGATCTGCCAAGACTTCCTGTTCAGGTTTAGAAACACTTTTCTAAGGCAAAAGGGAAACAGGATAAAGATTAGTGGTTTCCAGGGGTTGGGAGAGGCAGGCATGACTAGGTGGACCAAAGGATTTTTCCTGCAGTGAAACTATTCCATATTATATTGTAATGTTGGATACATGTCATTATACATTTGTCCAAAACCAGAGACTATCCAACACCAAGAGTGAAGCCCAATGTAAACTATAGACTTTGGTGATAAAGGTATCAATATAGGTCCATCAGTTGTAATAAATTAACCAGTCTGTGGCGATGTGGAAAATGGGGAGGTTTCTGTGCGTGAGCCAGGCATTTATTGGAATGATCTGTTCTGTCTGCTCAGTTTGGATATGAATGTAAAACTGCTTTAAACACAAAAGTTTATTAATTAAAAAAAAAGAGTAAAGTGTAAGTATCTCTCTTTTAAAGTCTTACAGTTCCTTATGGCTATAAGGGAATTTTTAAATGCTCTAGTGACAAGAGCCAGTTAATATAAATTTACTGTGACAGAATTTGATTTAACGAAGTTTCCACTGCGGGGAGGGGTAGAGGGAGAGAGAAACTCTAGCAGACTCTGCACTCAGCAGGGAGACCAAAGCAGGGCTCTATCCCACGGCCCTGAGATCACCACCTGAGCCCAAACCAAGAGTGAGCAGCGTAACCTACTGCACCAGCTGGGTGCTCCTCCGCTATAGTTTTAGGCTTTGTTTTTTTTGTTGTTGTTGTTGTTGTTTTTAAAGATTTTATTTATTTATTTGACAGAGAGAGATTACAAGTAGGCAGAGAGGCAGGCAGAGAGAGAGAGGAGGAAGCAGGCTCCCCGCTGAGGAGAGAGCCCGATGCGGGCCTCCATCCCAGGACGCTGAGATCATGACCTGAGCCGAAAGCAGAGGCTTTAACCCACTAAGCCACCGAGGCGCCCTGTTTTTTTTTTCTTAATTTTATTTATTTATTTGACCGAGAGAGAGAGATCACAAGTAGGCAGAGAGGCAGGCAAAGGGAGAGGGGGAAGCAGGCTCTCTACTGAGCAGAGAGCCTGATGTGGGCTCCATCCCAGGACCGGGAGATCTTGACCCAAGCCAAAGGCAGAGGCTTAACCCACTGAGCCACCCAGGTGCCCCTCCACTGTATTTTTAAAAATACTATTACACATCACTATGCAAAGTTTTTGCCTATATTTAAACAATGGAGGGAAACCCTTAATAAATAATTACTCATTAAAATCTGGTCGTTGGGGCGCCTGGGTGGCTCAGTGGGTTAAAGCCTCTGCCTTTGGCTCAGGTCATGATCTCAGGGTCCTGGGATGGAGGCCCACATCGGGCTCTCTCCTCAGCGGGGAGCCTGCTTCCTCCTCTCTCTCTCTGCCTGCCTCTCTGCCTACTTGTAATCTCTCTCTGTCAAATAAATAAATAAAATCTTTTAAAAAATTTTAAAAAAATAAAATCTGGTCATTGTAATCAGAGTATTTGTTTTAGCCTTGTTGCTATCAATTAGAGAAATAAAAACACAATGTTTGCTCTTAAAATTGTCCCTCTAAGCTTTGATAATACCTATTGTAAGGTTTAAGAAATAGCATGAAAGGAAAACATCATCATGTTATCATTTTTAGTATTCTAAAACTATCAATTAAAGTTAAACAATGTTATCATTTAGACCAAAGTAATTTATTTCCTTGATGTGAAAGAGCATCTCTGAAATTGAGGCTCATGGAGAGCATACTTACTGAGATAACATGAACTCATCATGAAGAGAATGACCCCACACACCTGTCCAATCAAGCCACTTTTGTCAGTAAATCATTCATTTGATATTCTCCTGAATAAAGTTCTGATTAAAATGCAACAGTGAAAATAAAAACTTATCCATGAATCTTTTGTGAAATAAACCAAATGCAGAAATATTTTGGAGATAATCTCAGTAAAGAATAATATGGAGGTAATCATTACCCCCAAAACATATAGGGGAAATTTTTAACCAGTGAAGGTACAGCTCTATAGAACCAATCATTTGCACACTGGTTCATTTCAATGGCAAAATGACTTCAATTATTGAAGACAGATTAGCTGCACAGATCTGGGGGAAAAAATCTGATATTGAATTTCAAAGACATGTACCTGAATTTTCATTTAAGTAGTTTGATGCAAACTGACCCATACCTATGTGATAATGCCATAAATCATAAGGAACTTTTTCTCTCATTTATGATGCATATTCCTAGGATAGCATGATGATGTTCCTTAGATATTTTAAGTAAGGAGGGAATGAGAAGTTCCATTAACACGCACACAGACATACATGCAAAGAAGTTCGCAGCCTCAAACATTAACTAAAATCAAAATATTTTTCAAAATAATTTTAAAGTTCTTAGAGATAAATGATAAAAACCAAAAAGCAAGAATATTGAGGAAAATTCTGAAAAAGAAGACCAGTGTGTTCATGATACCATTTATAAAAATATATTATAAACACAGCAGAATTAAAACAGTGTGGTATTGCTGCACACATAGCTAAATAATCCAATTCAAACAATGAAAAGTGCAGCACTAACCCCAAGTGTGTATGGAAATTTAGTTTATAATAATTGTGACATGTGAAATTCATAGAGAAAATGTAAACTAATAAATTCTTGTAAGTCTTATAAATATTTGGAAAAGATAAAATTAGGATCATACTTTATTTCATATGAATTATCTTTTAAAAATATTTTATATTAGATATACTGAAATTGTAATTAGAATAATTACATCTACTCAGTGAGAGAAATTTGTCCATAGTTATTTTTCTTCCTTTCCTTTCCCTTCCCTCCCTCCCTCCCTTCCTTACTACCTTCCTTCTTTATTTTTTCCCCTGGTTTAGATATTAGAGTTGTACTGATTGCATAGAATGCAATATGGAGAGCATCTGGGTGGCTCAGTTGGTTAAGCATCTGCCTTCATCTCCCGTCATGATCCTGGGATTGAGTCTTGCATCGGGCACCCTGCTCAGCCATGACTCTGCTTGTCCTTCCCTCTGCCCTGCTTGTGCTCTCTCTTTTTCTCAGTTTCTCTCTCTCAAATAAGTAAATTTTAAAAAGACTTAATAAAAAAGGATGCAATAAAGGAAATAGTCTCAATTTTCCGGAAGAGTTTGTGAAGAATTTTAATACTTCATCCTTAAATGATTGGTAGAGTTCTTCAGGAAAGCCGAGTCTGGAGTCCAAGTTATCTTTCTTTCTTTCTTTACTTTTATTTTTGTTTTCTTTTTTTTTTTAAGATTTTATTTATTTATTTATTTAGCAGAGAGATAGAGAACACAAGTAGGCAGATCAGCAGGGAGAGGGAGAGGGAGACGCAGGCTCTCAGCTAAGCAGGGAGCCTGTGCAGAGCTTGATCCCAGGACCCTGGAATCATGACCTGAGCTGAAGGCAGCTGCTTAACTGACTGAGCCACCCAGGCACCCATAGACCAAGTTATCTCTTTCTTAAGTGAGTTTTGATAGTTTGCATTTTTCCAGAAATTTGGAACTTTAAGTTCTGTAATTTATTGGCATAACTTTAATCATAATGTCTCCTTATCATCCTTTATTTATCTCTTGATTGCATAGTAATTTCATACTTGTCCTTTAAGCTGATGGTATTTTTTTCTTACTTTTGTTCATTTGTTCATGGTCGTGGGATAGAGGTTTATCAAATTTGTTTATCTCTCAACCATTTTTTTGTTTTATTGATTTCTCTATTTTTATGTGTTTTCTTTCACTGATTTACACTGTGGAGTTTGTTACTTACTTTCTTCTAATTACTTTGGGTTTTATATGCTCATCTTTTTGTAGTTTTTTTTAAGGTTGAAGCTGAAAGTATAATTTAAAACATTTTTTTCTATAAAGACATTTTATCTATAAAATTCTCTATAAATACGCCTTTAACAGCATTCATAAATTCTGATATCTTGTGTTTTAATTTTTATTCTGCTCAAAACATTTTATAATTTCTCCTCTGATTTTTTCAGTGACCCATGTATATCATTCAGAAGTGTGCTGTTTATAATCCTTATTGGGACACTTCCCAGAGAGCTATATTTACTTTTAACTTAATCCTGTTGTAGATAGCATACTTGAGTTGTTTTACGTTTATTAAAATTCTTTTTTTTTATATCTACAAATTTGGTCCCTCTTGGCAATGTGCTATATGCTCTTTATATGCATTTGTGTTCTGTTTTTAAATTTGTGGCATGTTCTCTCTTTTTTTTTTAAGATTTTATTTATTTATTTGAAAGAGAAAGAGACAGCAAGCACAAGTGGGGGTAGAAGCAAAGGGAGGGAGAGAAGCAGACTCCCTACTGAGCAGAAAGCCCAATGTGGGGCTCGATCCCATGACCTAAGATCATGAGCTGAGCTGAAGGCAGATGCTTATCTGACTGAGCCACCCAGGCACCCCTGCATTTTGTGTCTTTTCTTGAGACAAATTATAGAAATCTCTGAGCATGTCTGTGGTTAGTTTGTTTTTGTAGTTCAGTTAGTTGCCTGATGTATTTGGATGCTGTTGCATTGCTTTTTGTGGCCTGACAGTGAATTATTTCTTTATCATTATGAAATTACCTTTTTTACTCTTGATTCTATTCAGTATTCTGCAGTCTATTGTACCAATACTAATACAACCCAGTTTTATTTCCACTAGTATTAGCAAATGATTTTTCCCCCATCTTGTCACCTTTTACACAGTCGTTCTCTTTCTATTTAAAATGTGCTTTTTCTAGGCAGCTTGTAGTTGGGTCTTTGTGATTCAGTCTATCTCTACCTTTTAACTGTGACACTTGAGCCGTTTCTAGCTAATGCGACTACTGATATTCTTAGGTTTCATGCTTTGCTGTTTTCTGTTTTCCCCATCTGTTCCTTGTTTCCCTTTTTCTCTTCCTATGCATGTTTTTAGAGTAATTGAATTTTTAAAAAATGATTCCATTTACCTCATTTTGACTTAATATGTGACTCTTGTGGTTTCAGTGACTTCCTCAAGGTTTTAGTTTAACCTGTAACAGTCCATCTTAGGATATTGTGTTCAAATAAGTTTTTCTGCCTCCCTTCCCCTCTCCTTCATGGACTCCAATTATATATATTAAGTCCCTTGAATTTTTGTCATACTCATTGATGCTCTGTTCATTTTTTTAAATTATCCTTTCTTTCTGTATATATTTCTATTGCAATGTATACAAGTTCACTAATCTTTTTTATTTTTTTTTCTGTAATAGCTAACCTATTAATTCCATCCATTGTAGCTTTCATCTGTGTTTGATTTGGGTCTTTTATATATCTTCTTTGTTCCAACTTAACTTTTTGAATACCTGGGATAAAATTGTAAAAACTGTTTAATGCCTTAATGTCTCATAAATCTAACATCTGGTTCAGTTCTGAATTAGTTTTACATTGATTTATCTCCTCATTATTGGACCTGTTTCCCAGCTTCTGTAAGTGCCATGTAATTTTAATTAGATAGCAATGTACCAGCCATTATGAATTTTACTTTGTTGGATGCTGGGTAACATTGTACTTTTCTGAAGATCCTCATCTTTGTTCAGGTACGTAGTTATGATACTTGGAAATGTTTGATCCGTTCAGCCTTTGCTCTTATAGTTTTATAGATGGAATCAGAGCAATGTTCATTGTATATCAGATTTCCCCCACCCCTACTGAAGCAAGGGCCTTTTTATGCATTCTATCCAGTGCCCTGTGAATCTTGAGGTTCTCTGGTCTGGTTGATGGGAACAGACACTATTTCTGTTTCTTCATGAGCTTGGGACATCACTGCCTTTAATTCTTTCAGGTGACTCTACCCTTGGATTTGGGAAATTTTCTTACAAACACACACTGCCCATACTTAGCTGAATACTCTTAAACGTTATCCTTCTGTGAGCTTTCTTGTTTTGGATAGACATACTAACAAAATACCAGATATCAATATCTGTATTAGTTTTCTATTGTTGCCATTCTAAGGTATTACAATACAAATTTATTATTGTACATGACTTAAAACAATAAATTTTTTTATTTATATATAATGTATTATTTGCTTCAGGGGTATAGGTCTGTGAATCATCAGTCTTACACAATTCACAGCACTCACCATAGTACATACCCTCCCCAATGCCTGTCACCCAGCCACCCCATCTCTCTCCCCCACCCCCCCAGTAACCCTCAGCTTGTTTTTTGAGATTAAGAGTCCCTTATGGTTTGTCTCCTTGCCCACCCCATCTTGTTTCATTATTTTTCCCTCCTTTCCCCCCCACAACCCCCCACCCTGCCTCTCAAATCCTCATATCAGAGAGGTCATATGATAATTGTCTTTCTCTGATTGACTTATTTCGCTTAGCAGAATACCCTCTAGTTCCATCCACATTGTTGCAAGTGGAAAGATTTTGTTTCTTTTGATGGCTGCATAGTATTCCATTGTATATATAGACCACATCTTCTTTATCCATTCATCTGTTGATGGACATCTAGGTTCTTTCCATAGTTTGGCTATTGTGGACATTGCTGCTATAAACATTCAGGTACACATGCCCCTTCGGATCACAATATTTGTATCCTTAGGGTAAATACCCAGTAGGGCGATTGCTGGGTCGTAGGGTAGCTCTATTTTCAACTTTTTGAGGAACCTCCGTATGGTTTTCCAGAGTGGCTGCACCACCTTGCATTCCCACCAACACTGTAGGAGGTTCCCCTTTCTCTGCATCCTCACCAACATCTGTTGTTTCCTGACCTGTTGATTTTGGCCCTTCTGACTGGTGTGAGGTGATATCTCACTGTGGTTTTGATTTGTATTTCTCTGATGCCGAGTGATGTTGAGCACTTTCTCATGTGTCTGTTGGCCATTTGGATGTCTTCTTTGGAGAAATGCCTGTTCATGTCTTCTGCCCATTTCTTGATTGGATTATTTGTTCTTTGGGTGTTGAGTTTGAGAAGCTCTTTATAGATTTTGGATATAAGCCCTTTATCTGATATGTCATTTGCAAAAATCTTCTCCCATTCTGTCAGTTGTCTTTTGGTTTTGTTGACTGTTTGCTTTCAAAAGCTTTTGATCTTGATGAAGTCCCAATAGTTCATTTTTGCCCTTGCTTCCCTTGCCTTTGGCGCTGTTTCTAGGAAGAAGTTGCTACAGCTGAGGTTGAAGAGGTTGCTGCCTGTGTTCTCTTCAAGGATTTTGATGGATTCCTTTCTCACACTGAGGTCTTTCATCCATTTTGAGTCTATTTTTGTGTGTGGTATAAGGAAACGGTCCAGTTTCATTCTTCTGCATGTGGCTGTCCAGTTTTCCCAACGCCATTTGTTGAAGAGACTATCTTTTTTCCATTGGACATTCTTTCCTGCTTTGTCTTAGATTAGTTGACCATAGAGTTGAGGGTCCATTTCTGGGCTCTCTTTTCTGTTCCATTTATCTATGTGTCTGCTTTTGTGCCAGTACCATACTGTCTTGATGATGACAGCTTTGTAATAGAGCTTGAAGTCTGCAGTTGTGATGCTGCCAACTTTGGTTTTCTTTTTCAACATTCCTCTGGCTGTTTGGGGTCTTTTCTGGTTCCATATCAATTTTAGGATTATTTGTTCCATTTCCTTAAAAAATTGATGGTATTTTGATAGGGATTGCATTAAATGTGTAGACGGCTCTAAGTAGCATAGATATTTTCGCAATGTTTGTTCTTCCAGTCCGTGAGCATGGAATGTTTTTCCATTTCTTTGTGTCTTCCTCAATTTCTTTCATGAGTACTTTATAGTTTTCTGAGTACAAATTCTTTGCCTCTTTAGTTAGGTTTATTCCTAGGTATCTTATGGTTTTGGGTGCAATAAAACAACATAAATTTATTAAGTTACATTTCTTTAGGTCAGAAGTATGACATAGGTTCCACTGGTCTAAAATCCAAAGGTCAGGAATACAGGGCTACATTCCTTTATGGCGGTTCCAGGAAAACTCAGTTTCTTTGTGTTTTCCAGCTCACATGCCTCTGCTCATGGCCCTCTTCTGCTATCTGCAAATTCAGGAGTAGCAGATCAAAACCTCATGCTGCTGTTTTTTTCTGTCTGCTGTTAAGAACTGGGCCTGTTGGAATAATTCAGGATAATCTCCCATCCCAAGGTCCTTACCTTACTGAAATCTACAAAATCTGCTAGACATGTAAAGTAAAATATCCACAGGTTCCAGGGATTAGAGAGAGATGTCTTTCACAGGACATTATTTATTATTTCCCTTACCAGAGCAGATCTGGTTTCCAGCTTGGTTTCCTCTCATCATGACCTCACTGTGCTCTGATGAGGCCGCTCATTCCTCCACTGTGGCCTGGAAACTCTTTTAAGGCAATCAGCTAGTGCAAATGTAGGGCTCACTTAATTTATTTCCCACATCTCAGGGACTCCTGTTCTTCATTGTTGGATGCCCAGGGTCTTGGAAATTATGTAACTTTTTATATTTTGTTCATTTATTGGTTGTTTTAGATGGGGTGGGGGGTGATTCTGGTCCTGATTATGCCATCTCATTTGGAAGTGAATTTCCATGACATAAATATTTTGAGGTGCGGTTATATCATGATATTTTCTTGGTAGATTAATACTTTATCACTTTACACATCACATTTTTTCCTGTACAAATTTTCCTTGTCCTCATATCAGCTGCCCCTAATATTTCCCAACTATAGCAGCTACTTAGTTGTTAGTTTGGGATTTGTAAATTATGTCTTTGTTCCTTTTCTTTACTTCTTTACTTCTTTACTTTTTCTTTCCTTTCTTTACTTCCAAACTTTGTCTCCATATTTAAGATGTGTCTCTTATGCAATATATTGAGATCATTGATGTTGTCGGTACTGCTGCTATTTTTAATAGGTCCCAACAATGGTAGCCTTTAATTGGATTAATCAATTTAGATTTAATGAAATTACTGATATATTTAGGTAGATATTTATTTCTATTTGAAGAATATATTTTATATATTGTCTTTCTATTTGTGCAGGTTTTTACATTTCCATTTCTTTTTCTTTTTTACTTCTCTGGGATTTAACAGTTTTTGTACTCCATCCAGGTATATAGTGAAGTAAAAAAGTAATAAAAATTCCATGTTTTGGCAATTATGAAATTCAGTGTAACTTTCACAAATGCCTGGAAGACAGGTAAAGAGGAGTTCTGGGGTAGATAACTCTTCAGTGGTTTCCAACAAAGTTAACCACTGACGTATTAAACATTAGTTTGATGTAAGTGTATGCCTAAGGAATACACACACACACACACACACACACACACACACACACACACACACACACACATATTTCCTGTATTCTCATAGCAGCCTTTAAAATAGCCACAAAATGAAGTAACCCATATTTCCATCAACAAAGTAATGGACAAATTCTGAATATTCAAAAAATAAACTATACAGCAGTAAAATAATAAGCTATTGATGCACAGATAACAAAAGAAAACTTATCACTCTATCTGTTCAGGGAATATATAGCCTTCACATGTAGGTCTATAATTCATCTCTAACTTTTTAGTGAAAAAAAGGAAGTAATCGTAACTTTTTATTAGTAAAAGTAGATTCAAACTTATTTTTTACACAGATACCCAAATTTTATTACACCATTTTTGAAAAAGAACTTTACTTATAAAATTGTATAGGTAGCTTCTGCAAAAACTAAGTTACTGTATATCTGTGGTTCTGTTTATGAGTTATCTGTTTCTATGCTCTTAGTCTGCCTGTCTGTCACTGTAGCAATATCATTGTATTGATTGCTGAAGTTGTAGAGTAAATCTCAAACTTACATAGAGCTTACCTTGGAAATTCTTCTCCCTTTCATGAGATAGTTTCTTTCCGTTTCTTCATATCCACAACTCTCCAGTGTTCTTACAGACATGACTTTTAGTTGATGTATGTTGTTATGACATGAGCATATATCTTAAAAGTGGAATTTTAGATGAGGATTTCTTGAACAGGGCACAGAAATGTAAACTATAAGGCAAAGTCTGATAAAAATTCAAATATATTAGGAAGCACTTACTTCATTACAAGACGTTGTAAAGAGAGAAGGAAGATGGACTCATCGAACAAGGCTCTTTTGCACGTGAACGCGAAGAGATGTGGAACTGAGAGTTTGCAGTGGCATTTTTTAAAACAGAGATTGGAATCTGTCCAAATATAATTGATAGTAGAATTTTTTTTAAATCAGTGTTGCCATACTGATACAATGGCATGAAATTCGGCATTAAAATTCAACCTTATCCAACTAAATCAACATAGAAGAATCTTAAAATATGATGCCATGTAAAATTAGGAGTTCATGGAAATACTGTATCTATACATTGCTGTTATTGCATTAGAAAATGTTAAAAACACGCAAAGCTATGCAAAGGGCATGAACAGGGCATGCATGAGCAGGCATTTAATGTTTACATAAAATATTAAACATTAATAAAATGTGCAAAGGGCATGAACAGGGCATGCATGAATATTTTATGTAAATATTAAATACTAGTATTAATAAAAAGGAATTTAAATTTCAACACATAGTATCTTCGTTGATGAAAATAGGAAGTACTTAACAAGTCTCTTCAGTAAAATCAGGTGATGGGTATAAGGAGGCCATGTGTTGTGATGAGCACTGGGTGTTATATGTGACCAATGAATCGTTGAGCACTACCTCAAAAACTAATGATGTGCTATATGCTGGCTAACTGAACATAAAAAAAAAGAAAATATGCAGAATGTCATTAGGGTGGAAGAGATATAATGTTCATAGTCTACTACTTCAGGGATAATTTGATTAAGGCTTTCCAAGAATAATTTGGTAATAGTTATCAGCCCATTTTCAATAAAGTATGTTTGACCTTTTCCTCCAAAGTCTACTCTTAGGGATTTATCTTAAATACCATTCAGAGACATAGAAGTGTTTAAAAACAAGAAACTATGCTGTAGTTTTATTTAAAATGACAATAAGTTTTGTTCATTAGTTTGCTGAACAGAGCATGATAGATAGTAACAATGTTAAAACAAAATAAATGTGTATTTTCACAAAATGATAGTGTATCATGAAAATATTGGTTGATATTACTTCAGACATATCTTAAATCAAGATTCATAAGATTTAAAATTATCTCAAATAAAAATGTGCGTAACCTCTATTTTATAGTACATTGCTTTATTTTGTTTTCTGAAGAGCTGTTCCCACATGAGAGTCAGTAATTTATTTTGGTATAGTTATGAGTAAAGCTGCTGGGAATATCCCTGGGTAATAAGTTTATGAACAAATACTTTAATTCCTCTTAAGTAAATGTGGAGAAAGAGAATTCCATGGACATCGGATACACATATGTTTAACTTTATTAAAAACTTCTGAACAACTGACCATTCCTGTGAAAATATTCAAATTATGTTATATTTAGCAAATAAACCATTAGGCAAAGGAAAAAGAAATGAATCACTGTGTGGATTTACTTCAGGAACATGTTGGACAGAAGACCCTGTAAATAGGATTGTGTTTACACAGGTATATACATCGGTGAGAACTCATTGACCTGTATGCTTGAGCAAAAAAAAAAGAGGAAGAGTAAGAAGAAGAAGAAGGGAAGAAGGAGGCGGAAGAAGAAGAAAAAAGGAAGAAAAGGAAGAATAGAAATGCATAATATCAACCCTACTTGACTTGCTTGTCCTGGGATCAATATTAAAATTACAACTCCTCCCAGTTTCTGTACATTTTATTTTCTCACATGGTCACTATCAAAATAGTAGTATTGCATGACTGTATTTTGGTGGCATGCATTTTTGAAATATTTCTTAAGTGAGAAAGTAGATAGTTTGATTTAAGTTACATCTAGGCAAGAGACGATATTACTAGTGTCATTGCTATGTTGTGGTATCTTGAGTGATTTTTGTTTCTTCTTGGAGTTTTTCTGTGTTATATAAATTGACTGGAAAAAATATCAGTTTGAAAACTGTGAAAGGGTGGTGAACTCCATAAATATTTAAGTTGAAAAGAGTGAGTTAGCAACATTATTAAATTCAACATGAAATTCATAGCATAAAAACTAAGAAGGAATGTGCATGCATTTATTTTATTTTGTAATATTTCATTGGAAGTTTGGAACAACATATTCTAGAGTGGCTAATGAGCTCTTTGCTGTCCTGCAAAACATCTAAAATTCCAGTGATCAGGAACTTATGCATCCAGTATAAAAGTTGACCTGGGAAGTATGTTCGATAATTTTATTATGAGTCCTAGCAATGGACAGTAGTTGCACGCACTGTGGTGTAAAGACCCTGGAGGAAGTCAGTCTACGGCATCGTTTGCCTGACACCTACTCCTCTTACCTCCTCTACCCACTTGGGGAGTGAGTTAGCAATATATTAGGATGCACACAAAAACAAAGACACAAATACCACTTGTTCTTATTTTCTCTGTGCACACAGGTAAAAAGCAGATTGGCTTTCACTTTCTGTTCCACTTTTCTAGTTTTACCGGCTGTCTTTTTCTCCCAGGAAGGCCAGCAGAGAGAAGTGGAGGAGAATGCCTCAGGTTATGGTAAATGAGGAAGTACACAGCTCCCACATAAAATTTCATGAATCCAATAACACTGTGGGATCTACCTAAGATACAGTTTAGATGGCTATTCTGATTCACAAAGACATACTTAATTATGAAGTAATATCTATGTGGCAAAATAAAAGGTAACAACATCAATTTCTTTTCACCTGCTCCCAACAATTACAGGAGTTGTTTCCAGTGTATCGCAGGCAGAGTCGTTCTGGAAATCATTAAAATGAACTGGAATAGAATAAAAGTAGTAGGCACCTCGTATCTCAGTGAGCACGAGTTGTCAGTCTATTATTTTTAATGTTTATTGGGGATAAGGGAAATGTATTATGTATATTGTAGTCTATTTCGCAGTTTACTTACATGAATTGGAATGAGTAAGATGGCACTGTTGGCTACAAAAGCAGTTGCATCAGGCTTTCATAGGAAGGAAACTCTACTGAGGGAATAGGCTAAGCAGTCTACGAGCTCCGTAAATGCTTATAGTTCATTATGGTGCTATCATGTAAGGTGGCCTCAGAGTGTTAATGCAGCATCTGAAAGTGCCTAGCACTCTCCTTAGACTCTACAAGTAACTGGCTCAATAAAATTTAAGAGCAGCAATATCAGAAGCAGAACTCAATACCTCAGAGTTTTATAAAAGCACTGTCATCATCATCATTGAGGCTTAAATTGAGAACTCAACAGTATAGATCTATTGCTTTCTTTGGAAGATCTTATAACCTAGTGTGAGAATATTTGAAAATTTCTGGGGTAAGTGTTGGAAAACATGGTCTTATAGTGATGATGGCTGAGAAGAAACATCACTAAGGAAATGCAGATAGGTGGGTCACAGCATCTTAGAAATACATGTGCCAATGTGTTTCATAAGGAGATCTTTCATTTGATAAAGCATTCTCCTTTTAAATAGTTTGGCCTAGGGGCGCCTGGGTGGCTCAGTGGGTTAAGCCTCTGCCTTCAGCTCAGGTCATGATCTCAGGGTCCTGGGATCGAGCCCCGCATCGAGCCCTGCTTCCCCCTCTCTCTCTGCCTGCCTCTCTGCCTACTTGTGATCTCTCTCTCTCTCTCTCAAATAGATAAATAAAATATTTAAAAAATATAGTTTGACCTCTTAGGAAATGCTTCACTTGCTCTTTTCAAGATACTATCCCCCTCCCCCCTTTTTTTCCTATTACAGAGTAGAAGGGTGAAGTTTCTTTGGCCCCTTTCATTATTTCCAGAAACAACTGTTCGAGCAACATCTAAGTGGAAATCACTGAAATGTGGTCTGAAATCCAAAAGAATAAGGCTTCAGAACTTTTGAAGAGTATATTCCAAGTCCTGAACCATAGATCATTCAGAATTCCTAAAGAAGGAGATAATCTTCACCTATTTCTTACTTGAATCTGCTTGGTATGCTGGGGAAATGATACAAATGGCCGAGCGGCTGGAGACTATAATTTGACATAGGAAATACAGGAAAAGAGATTAGGATAAAAGCAGGGCTGTAACTACAAAATGACTGAAATATCAGGCACATCATTCTTCAAATAGTGGAGAATCATCATTACTTTTAAGCAGGTAGTAGAATTTCCAAAGGTATGTTATTTTTAGAAAGACAAGTTTGAATAGAAGTTGAGTATAAAAGAAGAATGAAAAAAATATATTCAGGAATATATTGCAGTAGTCCAGGAATCAAACATAAATTTTTGCAAGTAGGGGTTGGGAAAAAAGAAATAGGCTGTTTATATTTGAAAACCATTGTAGAGATGGGCACGTTGGAGATTCCTATTCTCTTGAATCAAGGCTGACAGAGAACGAATGAAAAAAGTTGATCCTGTGATTTTTGCTTGGTTGAATGTACAGATTGAGGTACCATTGCACTGTGTACAGAATAGAGAAAAAGGATGGGTTTTGAGAGAGAGAGAGAACAAATGTAACTTTAGACTTGTCCCTTGAAGTTATTTACAGTATTATATGCTATTTGTATTAACTATTATAGAATTTTTGAATTCTATAGAAGTATAGAATATTTAAAATTTAGAAAGAACTAGCCAGTGGATTCTATTTGAGAAGTTCTGTAGATTGAAGATACAACTTTGGGTGTTACTGGAATAGAGGTTTCGTTGGAGCTGTCAACGGATGGCACTATGAAGTGGGAGAAGAGAGAATGGAGCCACCCTGGGTGAGCACTGAGCCCTGCAGAATACCCCCGTGGAAGGGGTGGGCGTGAGATGGAGACAGAGGAAAAGAGATCAGTCAGGTGGAAGGGAAAGCTACACAGTGTCCCCAAAGCGAAGCAAGAAGTTTTTAAGAAGGAAGCCCAGGAAAACAACATAACAGTCTCTGAGAGGTCATGGAGGAGAGAGCTTGAGGGTAGATCTTTGGGGAAGAGATTTGGGAAACCACTCATAATCCTGAAGGTTAAGGCTCAGTGCAGTAGTGCCCAGAATTCAGCTTGTGTTAAGTGAAGCTGGAAAAACAAGAGGAGAGAGTACAGATTGTTCTTTTACTGAATTTGATGGTGAAAGAAGGCAAGACAACCTTTGGAGTGACAGGGTCTAAAGGTGTACTTGAAAGTCAAAGGAAAGTAGTCTTAAAAGATAACAAAGATAGAAGTGAGAGACAAAGTCAGTAATGAAGTGACAGAAGATCTGCTTGAAGCAACAGAATTGGAGTTGTGTTGGAAATAAAACTATCAAGAAAGTCAGGAGTTCGAGCCACTTTCCGACACTGTCGTTAGAAACGGGGAGGATCAGAAGTGGGGTTAAAAACGGGGTAGTCTCATCATTGCATTTTCATTTCACTGTGGCTTTAGAAGCTAATCCTAGCATGAGATGTGACTCCTTTATTTTCTTTAATTCATGTCACAAACAGATCTGAACATTATAAACCCTGTAGGCAAGATGAGAAATATCTACCCTTCTATTTAGGGATTTGGTCTTTCTGTTAAAGACTGAAGAGTTTTCAGGGGCACCCGGGTGGCTCAGTTGTTTAAGCCTGTGACTCTTGGTTTCAGCTCAGATCATGATCTCAGGACTCTGGGGTCCAGCCCCAAGTTGGGCTCAGTGCTCAGCATGGAGCCTGTTTGGAGCCGCTCTCTCTCCCTCTGTCCCTCCCCTCTCTTGTGTTCTTTCTCTCTCAAATAAATGAATAAAATAAAATCTTAAAAAGGGAGGGCGCCTGGGTGGCTCAGTGGGTTAAAGCCTCTGCTTTCAGCTCAGGTCATGATCTCAGGGTCCTGGGATCGAGGCCCACATCGGGCTCTCTGCTCAGCGGGGAGCCTGCTTCCTCCTCTCCCTGTCTCTCTGCCTACTTGTAATCTCTCTCTGTCAAATAAATAAATAAAATCTTAAAAAAAAAAAAAAGAAAAAAGAAAAAGGGAGACTGAACAGTTTCAATGCCCAGACATCTGCATAGAGTCTTTCCCTGTGAGCTCTCAGACTGCAGGGTAATGAATAGAACAACAAAGTATTTTGTACTGTATGAGAGATTTAACTGGTTTCCAGGGTAATTATTAGAAAGCATGAGTGTCATATTTGCTGACTGTAGAATCTAGTACAGATAATATGCGGTTCTACTGTAAATATACCAAACTAGGTCACGTTGTCCGAGCTGGAGAAGTAAGGGAAACAGCACAGATCATCATCATGGGCTAGAGACAAAATGGAATCATCAGTAGGAGAAATTTGGGGTTTCTCTAAGATTTTGTTGAATTCAAGATCAATCCCAGTTTTCCAGGATTAATGACTTGCCAATGTGGTTCCAACAGTAAGGGTTATATTCTTTTACTCTTGCTTATTAGAATGTTCCATTTCTTTTTTTTCTAATTATTGTTATTAACTAACTCCAGCTACTCTAGTCTTCCAGTATCTAAAACATGCCAAAATCATTCTTTCTTCTAGAGCTTCAACACTATCTGTCCCTTCAGATTTGTGTGTAATTTGCATTTTTAAATATTAACTTTTTAAGCATTGGTTTAAATATTAAATTCTCAAAATTAAAGAAACTCCATAGTCGTCGTTTTTATTTTTTTAAAAGATTTATTTGTTCATTTTAGAGAGCAAGAGAGTGTGAGTGGGGGGGAGGGGCAGAGGGAGAGAGAAAGAGAATCCTCGAGCAAACTCCCTACTGAATGTGGAGCACCATATAGGGCTCCATCCCAGGACCCCAAGATCATGACCGGAACTGAAATCAAGAGCTGACTGCTTAACCAGCTGAGTCACCCAGATACCCCTCCACAGACTACTTCTTCATATTTTTATGTTTTATATTCTTAATTGAATCAAGACCTGTTATATAGTTTTAAATTCAGACAAATTAAGACAGAACCTCGTATGTCATATTTATCATATATCTTTAGTGCCCAGACCATTGTCTTCATAAATAGGTGGGTATGTAATAAACTGTTTATAATAATATATATCATGCTATGCATAAATATGAAAAATGTAGTACATAAAATATACCATAAGAAGAAAAGAAGTCCCAATTATAAAACATTCTGCACAATTTTATATGGGTTCTAGGAATTAAGAATATGAATAGAAAGCAGGTGGATCAATTCATCATCAATTCAGCAACTGGGGAGGAAATAGGAAATGCTGTATGTGACAAGAGGTATGCCTTCAATCAGTAAAGAACGTCACCCCTGCTTCAAGTTTGCTGATCCTGAGCTCACTCACCTTTTCCTGTGAAGACACCAAAACTACAAGTCCATCTGGAACAGCTGTCTCTGAGGACTACCTGAAGCTTAGCAGAACAGGTCTTCCACATCTGAAGGTGTAAAGAAATAGCCACATCATACAGGAGGAGGGGCAGGAATATGATCTTTTCAGGACTCACACCCCCAGTGTGGTGGCCCCCCACCAGCTGGGGTGTTGCTGATGTGGAGGTCCCCCTGAGACGGAGGTGTTCAGCCCCACTTTTGGACACCACTGCCCTGGAAACCCACACCGGGAAGATGAGCCCCCATGATACGTGGTTCTGAAAACCAGCAGGCTTAACTCCAGGAGAACCAGAGCACCGTAGGAAACCCAGACTCCACTCTCGAAGGGCTGACATGCAAACTCACACCTCTGAAACCCAGCACAGGGGCAGTAGTTTGAAAAGTGCCTGTGCCATATGTGAAGGAAACTTAGGGATTGATTTTAGGGCATGTGCCAGAGGGGCAGGGATTTGTAGAACTTTTTCTGGGAAGGAAGAGGTTACAGGCACCATTTTTTAGACTCATTTTCTCCCTAGTTGTCCCAGCTCTGGAAGGTGCAGTTTCTGACGCTCTCCATCTCCCTTGCCAGCACCCCTAGTCCTACCCTGGCATCCCTCTGCAGACCCACTCCGACCAACCAGCACACCCTGGTAGGCAGCCCTCCAAGGCTAGTGCTGTATTGTCCCAGTTGACATATAGGCCCGGTTAGAGCCAGAGTCCCCCCACCTCAAAGTGGCTTTGCCCCTGACATCTGGCAGGCAATCTCAGCCCGGCCTATTACCCCCACCAAGGGGTTCTCACAACAGGAGGGAGGAAGGCCGGGCCCACCCACCAACATGCCTGCAGCAGTCATGGCCTTACTATAGCAGGAGGGCACATGCAGCCACAGGGACACCCCTGGGTGCTTGGCTCTGATGACCAAAGGGATTATGCCTCTGGGTCCCACAGGACACCTGCAACATAAAGCCACTCTTGGAAGACTCAGAGATGTAGTTGGCCTCCCTACGGCATAGAGGCAAACACAGAGGATCCAGCAAAATGAGGCAGAGGAGTATGTTTCAAACAAAAGAAGACAAAACCTCAGGAAAAGAACTAAACAAAACAGAGGTAAGCAATCTCCCTGATAAAGACTTCAACGTAATGGTCATATGATGTTCACTGAACTTGGGAGAAGAAGGGATGAACACAGAATTTCAGCAAATAGAAACTATAAAGTACCAATCAGAGCTGAAGTATACAATAACTGAAATGAAAAATACACTAGAAGAAATCAACAGATTAGCTGTTGGAAAAGAATAAATGAACAATCTG
The DNA here is from genome assembly GCA_002007465.1 of Ailurus styani. Classification (NCBI taxonomy): domain Eukaryota; kingdom Metazoa; phylum Chordata; class Mammalia; order Carnivora; family Ailuridae; genus Ailurus; species Ailurus styani. The sequence goes on from LNAC01000544.1 coordinate 1,012,139, forward strand.
GGAGAGAAGGTAACAGAAATCACCCAAGCTTAACAGAAAAAAAAATTAAGATGAGGATATGGGACCCCCAGGACAACAAAAGCATGACCGTTTACATTATAGGATATGGGGGCAGAGACAGAAAACCACTAGACTCCAAATAACAAAAACAATCATGTGAAAGAATAAAGCTGAGAGCATCACACTCTCTGATTTCAAACTGTACCACAAAATTATAGTGATCAAAACAGTATGGTACTGGCACAAAAAACAGGTACCTAGATCACTAGAACAGGGTAAGAGAGCCTGGAAATACGTTTATGTGGTCGATAAATCTATGACAAAGGCAGCGAGGGTGTGCTGCAGGGCAGGTGAGTCTCTTCAGTAAATGGCATTGGGCGGACTGGACCGTTGTCTCATGCCAGACACAAAAATACAGTCAAAACGGATTAAAGACTTAAATTTAAGACCTGAAATCATACAATCTCCTAAAAGAAAATATAGTCCATGCATTCCATGATATCAGTCTCAGCAATAGTTTTTGGGTCTGTCTCCTCAGGCAAGGGTAACAAAACAAAAACAAGTGAAGCTACATCAAACTAAAACTCAGGTTGCAGTGAAATAAACCATCAATACAATGAAAAGACAACCCACTGAATGGGAGAAAACATTTGCCAGTGATGTAGCCAACACAGGATTAAGATCCAAAATGTAGAAAGAACTCATACAGCTCAGCACCAAAAAACCAAACAATCCAATTAAAAAGTGAAAAAAAGGACCTGAATAGACATTTTTCTAAAGAAGACATCCAGATGATCGACAACACATGAAAAGATGCTCAGCATCCCTCATCATCAGGGAAATACAACTGAAAGCCACAATGTGACATCAGCTCACAAGAGGGAACCTCATGCACTGTTGGTGGGAATGCAAATTGGTGCAACTACAGTGGAAAACAGTGTGGAGGCTCCTCAAAGAACTAAAAATGAAACTGTCCTATAGTCCAGCAATTCTATTTCTGGATATTTATTTGAACAAAAAGGAAACAATAATTTAAAAAGGCATATCCACCCGTATATTTACAGCAGCATGATAATAGCAAACACATGGAAACAACCTAAGTGTCTGTTGATAGATGAATACCACATTATAAACATACATATACATGTATTATATATATGTGATATATTATATATATATGATACTATTGCTCAGCCATGCATGGGAATGAAATCTTACCATATGTGACAACACGGATGGACCTACAGAGTATTATGCTAAGTGAAATAAATTAGAGAAAAACAAATACCACTTCATTTAATTTATATGTGGAATTTAAAAAGAAACAGAAACCAACAAACAAAACAGAAAGAGAGTTATGCATACAGGGGATAAATTACTGGCTGCCAGAAGGGGAGGAGTTTGGGCAGATGGGCAAAATAGGGGAAGGGGATTAAGAGGTATAAGCTTCAGTTGTAAAAAATAATAATAATATGAATCCACAAGGATAGAAAGTACAGCCTTGGGAATATAGTTAGTAATATTTTCATATCCTCATATGGTGACAATCATTAACTAGACTCATTGTGGTGATTATTTTGTAATATATATAAATATTGAATCGTTATGTTGTACACCTGAAATTAATATAATACTGTATTCAGCTACTCTTCAATGTAAAAAAATGTACCTCTAAATTGTAAAAAAGTACAGTATGAAATCTTAAGTATTCATTGGAGGAGTATTTGAGTATTTAGTTGTCCTTAATATTCTTCCAACGTACTAGTAGGTAGGTACCTTTGTCTCTCCCTAATATTGGTGGATTATTCTGGGGTTACAACCCAGACTTCTAGCACCTTATTCTTTCAGGTAAGAAAATTGAACACATATCTGAAAAAGCAGTCTGAGATGAAGCAAATGTGAGTTTGATATGCCAGGAACTTTATGGCTTATCACACTTTGAGCATTTGTTTAATTTTCATAAGGGATAAGCATTTTGCTAAAAGAGGAGATGAAACAGGGTCCATAGAGCTGTTTCTTCCTTTTATGTGTCACACACCCCATTTTATTCTGTTATATTTAATCACAGGCTTCATATCTAAGCTATGGAAAAAGTGATAAAATGGGAGCTAGGTCAGCTATTGTACAATTTTATCATTATAGCTTCTGCATTTAAATTTGATAGGGAGTTTTCAGAAAGGCACTTTGTAAAGCATAATGTAAAGGCACTTCAGTTATAAAATATAATGATGTATCAGCCACCTTGTGCTGAGGCTTTCTTTTTTTATTGTAATATATATTATATACACTGACAAATATGTACAGTTTAAATAAGATTTATAAGGCAAACAGTCGTGTAACCAGCAGTCTGAGCAAGAGATAGAACAAAGTAAGCACTCTGGTACCCTTTCCTGCAGGCTTCCTCTTTCACATTTTCCATTTCTCTACTAGCGTTAAATACTATTTTGATTTTCGTGGTCATTCTCTTGATTTTTGGGAGAGTTTTAAACCTTGGTATATAGTCTTAAATAAAGTAACATGACTGCTTTTAGAACCTTGTATAAATGGGAAAATTATTTTTGTCTTTTTAAAATAATTTATATTTTTATAATAATTTTAAGTTCTTAGCAAATAAAGAGGAAGGTATAAAGATTCCCCATGGACCCTCTCCCCCAATGCAGGCATAGCTTCCTCCATTATGAACATCCCCCTCCAGAGTGGTACGCTTGTTACAGTTGATAAACCTATGTTAATTATGATTTCCCAGACTCCACAGTGTGCAGTCGGGATTACTCTTGGTGTTGTCATTCTGTGCTTTTGGACAAATGTGTAATGACATGTGTCAGACATTATGGCATCACGCAGAATATTTTCACTTCCCTAAAAATCCTATGCTTCACCTAATTATTCTTCCCATACACCTCCTGCTCCCAACCCCTAGAAACCTCTGATCTTTTTACTGTTTTCATAGTTTTGCCTTTGCCACCATGTGGAGTCATACAGTATGTTGCCTTTTGACAGTGGCTTCTTTTCCTTAGTAATAAGCATTCTAGTTTTTTTCCACATCTTCCCATGGCTTGATAGCTCATTTCTTTTTAGTACTGAATGCCATTGTGTTATCAGGATGCATCACAATTTACTTATACATTCACCTACTGAAGGACATCCTTTCCCCCCCCCCAGGTTTTAAAAATTATGAATAAAGCTGTTATAAACATTTGTGAGTGAGTTTTTGTGTGGGCATAATTTCTGAACACTTTTGGATCAATACCAAAGAGCACAATTGCTGGCTCTGTAGTAGGATCATGTTTAGTTTTGTGAGAAATCACCAAACTGTTTTCCAAAGTGGCTGTTCCATTTTGCATTCCCACCAAGTACAAATGAGAGTTCCCGTTGTTCTAGAGATTTGTTGTCAGTGTTTTGGATTTGGGCCATTCTAGTAAGTTGCAGTGGTATTCCATTGTTCTTTTAATTTGCATTTGAACCTGGAATAAATGTCACCTCATTATGACATATAATTCTTTACATACACTGTTGTATTGGATTTTCTAATATTGTGTTAAGTATTTTTACACATATATATACTCATGAGAGATATTCTGTAGTCTTGGTTTTGGTAGTAAAGTAGTGCTGCCTTCATCAAATGAATTAGTATATTCTCTATTTTTCCCTTCTTAAAGAGAATGTAGAGAATTGGCATAATTTCTTTCTTAAATATTTGATGGAATTCATCTGTGAACCTAACTGGGCATGATGATCTTTGGGGAGGTTATTAATTATTGATCCAATTTCTTTAATAATATAGGCCTATTTAGATTGTCTATGTTTATGTGAGTTTTGGAAGATTGTGTATTTCAAGGAATTAGTACATTTCATCTAGGATATCAAGTCTGGGCACATAGAATGCTTCTTTGTATTTCTTTATTATCCTTTTAATGTCCATGAGATCTCTGTAATGGTGTTTCTTCTCTCATTTCTGGTATGGTAATTTGCATCCTCTGGTGGTGGTGGTGGTGGTGGTGGTTGTTAGCTGGATAGAGGCTCATCAATTTTGTTGTTGACATAGGTTTTGGTGATTATTCTTCCTACTCTGATTCTTAGTATTTCTTTTCTTCTGCTTACTTTAAATTTAATTTGCTCTTCTTTTTCTAGTTTCTTAAGGCCGAAACTTAGAAGATTAATTTAGATCTTTCCTTTCTAATATGTAGATTCAATGCCATAAATTTTCCTTCAAGCACTACTTTCACTGGATATCACAAATTTCAGAAGTTGTACTTTCATTTTTGTGAGTTTGAAATATTTTTAAATTTCTCCTGACATTTCTTCTTCTACTCATGTGTTATATGAGAAGTGAGATGTTTAATCCTCATGTAATTGTATTTTCTAGTTATATTTTTTGTTACTTTCTGTTTTAAATTTCACAGTACTCTGAGAGCATACATGCATGATTTATATTATTTTGAATTTGTTAAAATGTGTCTTATGGCCCATAATATAACCTATCTTGGTCAATTTTCCACGTGAACTTAAGAAAAATGTGTATTCTGTGGTTTCTGGGTATAGTCTGTAGATGTCAGTTGTACTCAGTTGGTTGATGGTGTTGTTGAGTTTAGCTGTGTCCTTACTTTCTTCCTGCTTTCTGGTCCTTTATGAAAGGAGAGTGTTGAATTCTACAACTATGATAGTGGTTTCATTTGCTTCTCCTTGCAGTTCTGTCAATTTTCGAGTAACATAGTTTGATGCTTTGTAGTTAGTCACATGCATATTACGGATCATTAGGTCTTCCTGGTGAATTAACCCTTTATTATGTAATGCCCTTCTTTATCTTTAATAACATTTCTTGCTTTGAAGTGTGCTCTGCCTAAAATTAATGTAGCTTCTTTTGCTTTATTTTGGTTAGTATTAACATGGTATATTTTCTTCATCCATTTACTGCTAAACAATATATGTCTTTATATTTAAACTTGGTTTCTTTTAGCCAACATATAGTTGGGTTGTAGTGTTTGGTCTACTTTCACAATCTCTACATTAAATTGGTACATTTGCACAATTGACATTTAAAATGATTATTGGTATAGTTGGATTCATATGTATCTTGTTACTGTTTTTTTATGTTTATTACATCTTAATTTTAATTCCATCATAGTTGATGTACAGTGTTATATTAGTTTAGGGTATACAGTATAGTTATTCAACAATTCTATACACCAGTGTTTGTCATGACAGGTACTTGGGTTTTGTTCCTACTTTTGTTTTCCATTTTTTTTGGTCTTTGATTGTTTTAATTGAGGACTTTGATTCTGTTTTTTCTCTTTTATTTATTTACTTGAAGGGGGAGGCACACGCAGGGGAGGGGCAAAGGGAGAGGAAGAAAGAAAATCCTCAAGCAGACTCCCTGCTAAGCACAAAGCAGGGTGCAGGGTTCAATCCCAGGACCCTGAGACATGACTTGAGCCCAGATCAAGAGTGGGATGCTTTACCAGCTGAGCCATCCAGGTGCCCCTGTTTTCTCTTTTTTATTAATGAATCAGTTGTAGTTAAAAAAAAAAAAAACTTTTTTAATGGTTTCCTTAGGTGTCACAATATATCTTTATAACTAATCCAAGTCTACTTTCAAATAATACTGTATGACTTCATGGATAGTGTGAATACCTTATAATAAAATACTAATACTAATAATACAATCTAAATTCCTGTCTCCCATCCCTTGTATCGTTGCTGTCACTCATTTCATGCATACATAAATGTCTATGTTTAGATATATAATAAATGACTAACCATAAATAATTGAACACATTATTTTCATTTTGACCAATGTATATGTTAGAACAATTGAATGAAATAAAAGTGTTTATTTTACCTTCTCTTTTTCTTCTTTGATATTCGTCCTTTCTCATATACATGTGAGTTTCTCATTTTCCTTCTTTCTGAAAAATGCATGTTAATATTTTTTGCAAGACAGATCAACTGGCAACAAAGTACCTTAATTTTTATTTGTCTAAGTAAATATTTATTTATTTTCCCCTTTTGAAGGATAACTTCACAGGCTACAGAGTTCTTGGTTGGCAGTTTTTCTCTCAGCACTTTAAATATTTTATTCCACTCTTTTGCTTACATGGTTTCTGAGGCAAATAAGATGTAATTCTTATGTTTGCTCCTCTATAGGTATTTATTTATCTCTAACTTCTTTCAGGATAACTCAGGGCCTGGAGTTTATTTTGTGAAAAACTTTGGGATGCTGATTAATTAACTAATGATTATACAAATGTTGATAATTTTCTGGGGTTTTTTTGGTTTTGATAACTATGATTTTCCTAACATTTGTCCATTTTTTAAGTATATGGTCATTAAGTTTTTCATTGTATTATGTTGCTCTCTTCTTAAGGTCGATAGTTCCTAGTAATATCTATTTTTCTTCCCTGATAATTATTAATCTGTTTGTTACAAGCTTGCTTTTAAAAATAGTTAGCTTTTAATCTTAGATTATAATTAAAATTTTATGGAGTTTAGAATTTTAGATTGACACTTTTTTTCAGTGTCCAGAAAATGTTCAGTGATTTTCATTTTTCTTCTACTACTGAGAAGTCAACTATTTCTTTATGTAATATTACGATTCTGTAGATATAATTTTTCTTTTAATGTGACTCCTTTTAAAGTATCCACTTTTACTGGTAAACATCAGTACCACTAAAATATCTGTTTGAATTTTGTTACATTAAATTATTTGCAATAATAAATTTCAAGTTCCAATCTTCTTTTATAGACCACAGAACTTCAAGGGTTTGTTTGCTTTGTTTTGTTCTGTTTTCCTTGTAAAAAATTTTGTCTTGAGGATTAGATATTGTTAGGAACTGGCTCATCTTATTCCCCAAATACAAAAACAAACAAACAAACAAATAAACAAAAAACCCAGATTTCTCAAAATATGTAAATATTGTCACACTATTCTCTATGCCTAAAAATGTCTTTTTTAAGCACTATTTCAAACTCACACATGATGAACACCTACTCATAATTTGGATGTACTTCTCTAATTTTCTTCTCTCTCACTTGGGAATGACCTTACAAGTCACTATTTTTTCCTCACAGTACTTGAATAGATTGTCATTTACTGTTGTTATTCACTATGAAGTTATTTGTTGAGTACCTATAATGTCCCATAGCCTACTGTAGTACAGAGAGCGGGTGGTAGAAACAGGCAACAAATAATAATAATAATAATAAATAAGTTACATCATATATTAGAAGGCATTTAGGGTCCTAGGGAAAATTTAAACAGTGAAATGCATATGGTAAAAAATAAACTAGAACCAAATATAGAATTAGACTTCTAAATGGGACTGTCAAGGGTGGACCTGATGGAGAAGGTGGCACTTGAGCAGTATATTGGAGGGGTGAGACCATAAGCCATGAAGATATACAGAGAGTATATTTTAGGTTAAATAAAATAGTGTGAGGGGTGCCTGGGTGGCTCAGTGGGTTAAAGCCTCTGCCTTCAGCTCAGGTCATGATCCCAGGGTACTGGGATCGAGGCCCGCATCGGGCTCTCTGCTCACCAGGGAGCCTGCTTCCTCCTCTCTCTGCCTGCTGCTCTGCCTACTTGTAATCTCTTCTCTCCATCAAAAAAATAAATAAAATCTTAAAAAAAAAGAAGATAGTATGAGCATAAATCTTGAAACAGAAATATTCCTGATGAATATCAAGGAAAACAAGGAGGTAAATGCAGATGGAATTAAGTAGGCAAGGAGAATAATTGTTGAGGTTATTAAAAGAATGATTTATGTTTTATGTTTTATGAGCTGTTTCAATGACATTACATTTTAGTGAGTGAGTTGGACAGACTTGCTTTATAAAGGGACCTAGCAAACATTTTAAACTAGATAGAAAAGTGTAACTTCTCAAAATGAGTATCATGTGGCCAAAGAGTAAATAGAAGTAAATTTATAGCTTTATATACTTACATTACCAAGAAAGAAGGATTTTAAATCAAGGCTATAACTCCATATTTTTAGGAATAAGAAAAAGGAGAGGAAATTAAATGAAAGAAAATAATGAAAAATAAGCCAATGGTCATTAGAGAAATTAACTTAGCCATTGTTTCTATAATAAGATTAGTGACATTGATAAATACCTAGCTAATAAGTGAATGAGACAAAGCAAAATATTAAAATCAGGAATGACAGAGAATTTCCAAAACAGATTAAGGATATTAAAAATATAGGAGGGGTGCCTGGGTGGCTCAGTCGGTTAAGCAACTGCCTTTGGCTCAGGTCATGATCCCAGGGTCCTGGGATCAAGCCTTGCATCAGGTTCCTTACTCATCAGGGAGCCTGCTTCTCCCTCTCCCTCTGCCTGCTATTCCCCCTCTTGTCCTCTCTCTCTTTCTGTCAAATAAATAAAATTTGAAAATATATATAATAAATATTATGAACAACTTTATTTCAATAAATTTTAAAACTTTGATGAAATAGTCAAATTTATAAGAAAACCAATTTACCAAAACTGACACAAGAAGAAGTAGAAAATTTAAAACTCTTTATTAATTAATAAAATTTTTAAGAAGATGGCTTTCTTTAAAGGAAACTTTAGGTACAGATAGTTACACTTCTGAATTATATCCAATACTTAAGGAATAAATATATCAAATTTTCCACTACTTTGAAACTTTTTCAGAAAATAGAGAAGAAGGAGATACTTTTCAGTTCATTTTAGGAGGTCATCATTATTCTGGTGACAAACCTGACCTACGTATTAAAAGAAAATAAAATTAAAGAACCATGACCATCAAGAAAATAGTCATAAAAATCCTTAATGAAATATAACATTCAAATCCATCAATATAAACAATAGATAACATATCATTCTCAAATAATTATTTAAAAATATATATAAAGAGGTTTAACATTGAAAAATTAATTACTCTAATACACCACAAGAGAATAAGGGAGAAAATGCATAATCATCCTGATAGATATAGAAAATGTATTTGACAAAATCCAACATCTAATATCTATTCATCTTAAAAATATGAACCAAATTAGAAATAGCAGGAACTTCATCTACTATTAAAGTTCATACATGAAACATGTACAGCTGATATCATATATGGTGAAATACTAACATGTTTATACTAAGATTAAGAACAAAATTACAAAAAGTCAGGTTTATGTGTTTTGGTTTTGGTTTTTGGTTTTGGTTTTGGTTTTGGTTTTTATGAGAGAGCACGTGCACAAAAGCTGGGGTGCAGGTGGGGCAGCACATAGAGGGAGAGAGAGAATCTTAAGATCTTCCGTCAGCTCCATGCCCAGCTAGGAGCCCACCCTGGGGCTCATTCTCGCAACCCTGACATCATGACCTGAGCTAAAATCAAGTGTGATGCTTAACTAACTGATTCATCCAGACACCTCCAAAAAGTCCATTCTAAATCCATCTCTTCAATATTGTCTCTTGCCAGTGTACTTGGCAAGGTAAAAAAAAAATTAAAAATAATAATAAAAATAAAAAATAAATAAAGGAGATGGAGATAAAAATTTTGGAGGAAAAATAAAGCCGTTTTTCTTCATACATGACATGATTGACTGCATGGAACTTCCTCAATAATTTACATAGTAACTTCAAACTGGAAACACCTAAAATGTGCATCACTAGGTGTTGAGAGACTGTTCTCTGTGGTTGTTCTGCATGTCTTATATCAGCTTTTGTTCTGGACTGTCTTTTCAAGGGCATTTGTATAGAAAAGTCTTGGGATGCAGAGACAGTGTCTCACTCCAGGATAGAGGACAGATTTATTTTCTGTTTATCATAATAAAGATAAAACATCTCCAAGGAGAAGCCTGAGAAAGTTCCCTAGCATCTGTACCCACCTCCAGATCATGCCCCGGGGGATGTGGAGGTGGATCAAGAAAAATTGATACAAACATGAATTTCATGCCTCTCTTATGCCATGAGTAATAAAGTGCTTTGTCTCTGACCCAGGATACTTTAGTCCTGTCAGCACTTATGAAATGGATAAGCTAATTCGTTAGCTTACAAGAAGGGTAAAATCTTGTTTTCAGTTTCCTGACACTGATAAAATGGATAAGCCAGGAAATATTTATATAATCAAATATTACCTAGCAATTAAAGAGAAACTAATATGGATAATACATTCAGCAATAGAGATGGCTCTCAAAAAGCACATTGTGCAAAAGAAGGCAGACACAAATCTCTACAGATAGTGAGATGAATTTGCAGGAATCATACAACTGGTAACACTGTAGCAATGGAAATCAGATCTTTTGTTGCCTACAGTGGTGGTGTTGGGCTTTGACTGGAAACCCACATGAGGAACCTTTCTGTGATGGGAATATTTTATATCTTGATTGGGGTGTTAACTTGTGGATGTACACATTTGCTAAAACTCATTGAATTGTACATTTTAGATTTACGGCTTTCCTCTTAATGTAAAAGAGGATGAAAATGTCTGGGGTCTCTCTTAAAAGTCCAGCATACCCCATATTTTGTCACCACTATGCTCCTCGTCAGGGCTGGTTCTTATTTCTACTTACCTTTTGACTTGTGGAATTATAGGGGTTCCTCTTTATTCAACTAGAGTTTGTGAAACTTTTCTTTATTAGGCTTTCTAGTACCCAATCCAAATTAAATAAGCTTTGACAAAGGTCAAGATTCTTCATTCTTTGGTTCAGTGTGACAGCTGGCTAAACACACCCTGCTTTGTGTCTATGAATAGTTCATCTCGGATCGTCAGACTTTACAAAGACTTTGCAAAAGACGGACGTGATGGTGACATTTTATAAAGAATTAGGGATAGATTTGGACTCTCCAGCATTTTGTTGCTTATTCAGGATCTGCTTTGCACTTGCTGGGATCTCTTAAGTACTCACGTTCTTTCTGTGACTTTCCAAAATGCTCTGAACAAGATGCAGAAGTCTGAGGTAGTGATACTGGAGACGGTTTGGAGAGGTCGGTCTAGAATTCGGTCCATTTACTCGAGTAGAGATAGACATCCCCTACTGGGTGGTGGTAACGTTAAGTGTACGTTGGTAGCATCTCCTTCCTGATACGCATTAACACACAGTAAGTTAGATCAGTTTCACCAGCCTCAACATGTTTGATTTCAGACTGCATTGTAGAAGGGCCAAAAGTACCTGTCTTTGTTTCTTACATCCCTGAATTCATGCAGAAAGTAGCAAGTGCAGCGATTTTATTTTCCCAAAATAGCAGCATTGTCAGAGTGCTCTAAGATGTTGATTCCAAGAACCTATTAAAAAAGTCTTCAGAGAATTAAATTATGTTTAAATTGAATGAGTGTCATTTTCTGCAGCCTTGCCTTGTCCTTCTAACCCTGGTTAAGCTGAGTGCAGGAAGCTCTGGAAGCTCTGGTCACAGGTTGAGTGTCGCACTAATGATCTCAGGTCAGAACTTGCATTTTCATCCCAGATACACTTAAGCCTCTGGTATTTCCAGGCTTCAAAAGCTCTTAGCACAACAGGAGTTCTTAACCTTACATGATGTATTTTTTATTTTTAATCCTTGTCTCTCCTTGTTTGACAGGCAAAGGTCCTGTGCCTGGGTCATTTTCTGTGACTTTCTTGTTTACTTCCTAAATGCCCAGCAAGTCGCGAGCAATGTTTACCAGGTCACTCTGACCTCGGTGTGGTTTTTCTCTAGTGAAGGCGGGGAGCCAGGGGGGTTCAGATGGAGCCAAGGATGCTTGCTAAACCATTGCCAAGTTTAAACCCTGTGGATAGGGAAAATGTCGTAAAGCTGTGCTGAGGTTCACCTTCAAATGCCATAGTTTAGGTGAATCCAGATTGGACATTTTCTCTTGATAAAATAAATTATGCCCCGGAGATTTTTCAAAAAACACCGTTAGAAGTATCCTTCTATGTTTTGTGTTAAAGTAAATTTCCATAATGCATTGCCTTGGCACGAAGTGTTAAGAATAATGGGAAGAATAATAGCAGTGGCAGGGCAGGAGACTAATCGACATAGCAAGCATAATTAGTACTGTGTGGGAAAATGCCAGTGTGGGCAAGGAACAGCTCTCTGGTAAATAGCTGTATTTATTACTCCGTGCACTTCCTCAGCCACCAGCATTTGTTCTTACAGTGCATTCATATTAAAAGGGGATTCAATTTCCTATTTCAGTTGCTCTCTCTTAACTTTTGAAGGAACTACTTATGGTGGGTTCAGACTTTCACCAAGGAAGACATTGCTGGCTCACTTACAGCTGACCCCCCAAATATGAATTTTTCTGAGTCTAGGATGTGGCCTTCAGTACCTTAGCACCCGAATTCTAATGTTGGCAGCGCACAGGAGGAGAGAGGAGACCTGTGTCTTAGAACCTGTTTATATTAGCCAGAATCAATGTATCAATGAGTATTGAATCTATTAATATAATATTAATGATACAATAATATAATAACATTGCTGTTATTTAACCAGTTTATACTAGGAACTATGAACAATATCATGCTTATTTGAAGGACCAGTTACTCCTGTACTGTGGACAACATGCATGGAAAAATCAAGAAAAAAGCCATAAAGTTAAAAGAAAAAATAATCATAAAGTTGATAGAAAGTGAACAAGAGGGCGCCTGGGTGGCTCAGTGGGTTAAAGCCTCTGCTTTCGGCCCAGGTCATGATCTCAGGGTCCTGGGATCGAGGCCCGCATCGGGCTCTCTGCTTGGCAGGGAGCCTGCTTCCCCCTCTCTCTCTCTCTCTGCCTGCCTCTCTGCCTCCTTGTGATCTCTCTCCCGCTGTGAAATAAATAAATAAAA
>LNAC01000544.1:1024981-1061597 GCA_002007465.1 Ailurus styani
AAAAAAAAAAAAAAAAAAAAGAAAGTGAACAAGAGCCATGAGTTATTTGTGGAACTGAAATGGTTAGTGTTTTCCCCTGTATAACAAACAGACTTGATATACAGAGTGCGCTACTCAAAGTTGATGGGCTGGTTCCCTATCCATTGTACAGCGTGTAAGTAGAACGAACAGTGTTTACTTCCAGGTTTCTCATTATTTATTATAAATGTCCATCATTTACTAATTATTTTGTCCCGTTTGATATGTTATTTTCTTAAATATTTGGTTACCCCCAAGTCGTGAAGTTACTGCTGTCCCTGGAGCCCACACACCTGCGGCACGCACCACCCTAGTTCTCGTGGGGCTGGTGCAGCCACAGTGGAGACCTTGTGGAAAGGAGGGGTGTGCTCCCCCTGCTGCTCCTCTCGCACACACTCTACTACCTGTCGCCGTTGCCCTCTAGAAACCTCCCTGGAGGGTGGGATGCCCCCTCTCCATCTGTCTCTCAGTATCCGCTGCTGCGTCCCACTCCGAATCCGAGAAAAGCAGTTTGCAGGATTCGAGCCTTGTGGTAGCCACGGGAATACAAATGGGTGCGTTTGGCGCCGAGAGACCCTTGACGCTCTCTGATACCAGGTCTTGCTCATAGCTGGGATGAGAGGCTACGGGAATTGGTTGTACCATGGGTGGAGGAGGGTCCTTGACAGATTTTAGATCCTTGTCAGGCTTGAAGAAGTCATTGATTTGTTAAGAAGAGACAAGGTAAACAGTACATTTTGAGTATAAAAGGTTTAATGTAGAATTAGGGGCTTAAATGATTTCGGAAGAGTGGGAGGAGCAGGAGCCAAGGAAGGAGCTACTAAAGGTTATGGAAGCTGGTGCTCGTAGGCAGGGAAACCAGCAACCAGGATTTCAACCAAAAACATTAGAGATGATAGTTCTCAAAGTCTTCACAAAGTTGTTGCCATTCTTAAAACAAAACAAAACTGAGAAGTTCTCGCTAGCTGCCTCAGCTTGTAAGACAGGTGGCTTCTGAGAGCCCCCAGCCAGCTGTCAGGAATCTCACACTGTCCACATCTGGCTGCAGTGGCCTCCAGAGAATGTTAGTTTCCACTATTTTTTTTTCTGTTTTTTACATGTCCTACAAGTTCGTCTCATTGGCAAACTCTATCCCAGGAAAAGGATTCTAGAAAATGCAGCTCCTGGCTGTTCCACTCACTGCAAGGAGCTGTGGAAATGTGGTGCTGTTGTGTGGACAACAGACCACCCACAACAGGGGTGCAGTAGGGTCCAGACCACGCGCATTTATGTTTGTACCCATTTCTGGGTGTCTTTACTTAAGTCTGCCTGTGTAAGAGCTTGCCTGCTTTGTGAGTTCTCACCCTAGCTTAAAGGAAAGCTTTTTAACCTAAGTCTAGTTTTCTCCCACTAAAATATGCCCATGGATGGTATCCATCTCCATTCAAATGACTTGTTCTCAAGGATCACACATTAATATCATTATTGGGATTTTAAAAGAGAGTTGAGGGGCACCTGGGTGGCTCAGTTGGTTAAGCGTCTGCACGAGGCTCAGTTTTTGATCCTGGGGTCCTGGGATTGAACCCTGTATCCAGCTCCTTGCTCAGCACAGAGCCTGCTTCTCCCTCTGCCTCTCCACTTCTTTGTGTTCTCTTTTTCTCTCTCTCAAATAAATAAAATTTTAATTAAAAACGATTAAAAAATAAAATAAAAATAAAGGAGAGTTGAATCTGCCACAGACACAATGTAGAAAGGATTTCCAGGCAATATCTTCCTTAGAAATCCTGGATAAATGGTAAGAAGTATACATAAGTACCATATATATATATATATATATATATATATATATGATACATATGTAAGATACACATATATACATATATGATATATGTCATATTATGCGTATATGTGTGTATATGTAATATATGTGATACATATGTAAAAATACACATGTATATGCACACACATATAATATATATTATACATTTGTATATATGTATATATAATATACATGATACATATGTAAAAATACACACATATACATGTGTGTGCATATACACACGTGTACATATATGCATACATTTATATGTATATACATATACACATATGTGTATAGCATATACATATTGTGTATATATGTGTATATATAATATATATGATACATATGTAAGAATACACATATATGTATATACATATGTATATATAGTATATATATTTGTATATATATGTTTATATATAATATATGATACATGGGTAAGAATACATATATACACATATATGCATATGTATTATGTGTATATATGTGTATATAATATATATGTAAGGATACACATATCACATATATACATATATGTGTATATATAGTATATATATTATGTGTATATGTGTGTATATGTATATATACTTTTTAACATAGAATCTTTTTTGAAAGTGGAATACTGTAAATCTAAAGTCTAATTAAATCATTGTCAGCAACCTTCCACAACTTTTGACAGAAATTGTCAGTGTGTTTTAAAGAAAGCCTTTCAGTTACGTGTACATAATTAATGCTGATTTGACTGGCCAACATGTAGGTTTTCTTTATAGGCACGTGGAAGAAGCTGAGCTTACCCAAGCTTATTTCTCTAGAGTCAAACTTCAGTGACTAAAGATTTACACCCTGAGATACATTTCAAAAGACAGAAATTATTATTGAGGGACTGTTTCTACCCAAAGGTCTTCATTTAGGTCTCTTTTATTGCTCATCTGTGGCTATGGAATTTTTTTCTCTTTTTCTTTTGTCAGGTTAAAAAAATAATATATAAATAAAGAGAAAGAGAAAAGGCTTGGGAATCTCTTCTCTTGAGTGGCCTTCCTTATCTGAGTTTTCATACCCACATTAAAGGAAACTGTCCCAGTTTACATGTAAACAGAACAAATATCTGTCTTTTCTATTCAGGATGGATTCTATTTTTAAGCATAAACCCCTTTGAAACCAATTAATACTAGGTATCTGACCTACATAACAGATTCTGAACTCCTTACTCTGTTTTTCTCCTTCTTCTTGCTTTTAAAGCAACACAGTTGCTCTTAGGTCTTTGTATCGATTTCATGGGTGATTTTCTCAGTGTGTATGTATTATTTGAAACAGATTTCCAAAAAGCTCTTAAACCAGCATTTTTACCCTACTAAATACGTTTTTATAGCTTTCCATTATGCTGGAGTCAATTTATATATTTGAGCTGGCAATGTAAAATGTCTCTAACCACATATGTTGATCCTGCCGTAAAGTTGCCATATTCTCCTTTCAGAAAAGTTGTGAGGGTGAAAAAAAGTAGTTCCTTATCTGTTCCTGGGTTCTAGATTTGTGTCCTCTTTTTCTTTCTTTCTTTCTTTCTTTCTTTCTTTCTTTCTTTCTTTCTTTCTTTCTTTCTTTTTTTTTTTTTTTTTGCCTCTGCATTCTGGATCTTTTCCCACTGAGGACCATTCCTCTGTGATCTTACTTTTGGGTGTGTTTTGTTGTGACATTTGTGTGAATAAATAATCATCACATTTATGTTTGTTCCACCTCTGGGTCTCTGCATTTTATTTATTTCTTTATTTAGGGTTTTATGTATGTATGTAGGTAGGTATTTATGGGTGGAGGGGCAAAGGAAAAGGGAGAGAGAGAATCTCAAGCAAACTCTGCTGAGCATGAAGCCTGATGGGAGGCTTGATCTTTCAATCCTGAGATCATGACCTGAGCTGAAATCAAGAGTCAGAGGCTTAATCAACTGCCTGGGTCTCTGCATTGTAAAAGAAAACCTTTTTTCTTTAAAATAAATTTCAAGAGCCTTACCAAAAGGGAAATAATATCTAGAGGGGCAATTTTCAGCATTGTTTATAGTGCTGGGAAAAATATTTTGTCAAGAAAATATTTTTGTGAAAGCATTTTTAAAGAAAGAATATTTTCTGAAGGAAATCTTTAATTCAGCGACCTTAAAATCCAGACACATGTGCATAAATATTGGCCATGTTGAGACACCTGAGTGGCTCAGTCGGTTAAGTGACCAACTCTTGATTTCACCTCAGGTCATGATCTTAGGGTCTTGAGATCAAGCACCTTGTTGGGCCCTGTGCTGGATATGGAGCCTGCTTAAGATTCTCTCTCTCTTCCCCTCCCCCTGTGCTCACACTCTGTCTCTTTTTCAAAAAGAAGAAAAGAAAAAGAAAAATTGGCCATGTTGTAAATAAAACAGTTTTAAAGGGATGCCCATCCTTTTATCCTTCTTTGAACCTTCAGTAGAGCAGAAATTTTGCTGAGTCACCTTGATGATATTATTGAACAGGATATTCTTGAACAACATGCTTTTTAAACCCCAGGAGGATTCTAAGAATTGTGCAGTTTCTTTGTAGGATCATAATGATGTAGCCTAACCCAAGGGCTTTATGTCTAACTATGTATCTGCTATATAACTATGTATCTATATATCTATATAACTATGTATCTTTACATTCCTCTACTACCGTATCTATACACCCTTCAGGGCTCCTCTGTGAATCGTGTCTCTGGAATGCATAATTGGCATTTCCCTTCCCCCACCCCCCATTTATGACTAAATCCAAAATCCTTTGGAATTTACCTTCCACATAGGGTCATATACTACAATGAACACCCATGTGGAAACAACCCCTCTTGAGAAATAAAACCTATTACTTTGACATATTTCTTTGAGTGCTTCTAGTATCTTCCTTCAGAATCACATACTTCTCCCTCCAACATTCTCAAAGATAACATCTTTTTAAAACATTTTTGTTTATCATTACTGCATTTCGTTTTCATTTAACGGTACACATGCATTTTAAAAGTTATGCATGCATATGTATATACGCTATATATATTAATATTTAAACATTCTACATAAATAGAATTATATTGTTGCAACTTGCTTTTTTTTACTCAAAAAATGTATTTGCACCACTTGGGATGTTCAGCAGATTTTATTTTCCTAAATGGCTGTGACGATCTTTCTTATCCTATATGCTTCTCTTACCATGTGACTTTGATAGGCCTCCTGAGAGGTGGCTGAGGGTTCCCTTGTCTTGAATCTAGGTGGGAGCTTCTGATGTCTCTGGCCAATAAAATATAGCCAAAGTATGCTGTGTGACTCCTGAGGTAGATCATAAGAAAGATACAGCTTCTGTTATACTCTCAATTTTGAGAGGCTTGCTCAAGGGAAATAGCCACTGTGATAGGAGGAAACCAACACTAGTCCATGTAGAGAGACTTGAACCTCATGGAGAGGAACTGTAGACGATCAGCTGACAGCCAGCCTCAGTGGCTCTGGAAATGAGCATAGTTTTAGATGGCAGTAATTCCCAGCCTTCCAGTCTACCAGCAGAGGCCTCAGACTAGATAGACGAGGGATAAACCATTTCCACTGTGTTTTATCTAAATTCTGACCAGTGCAAACCAAGAAGCATAGAAAATGGTTGTTGTACATTGCTAGTTATTGGAAAATGATGATACGAAACCATACTAGCTGGAACAACATATATCTCTCCATTTCATGTATTATGATTACTGTACATTATTAAATTATTTGAATATATCACAATTTACAAATTTATTCTGTTGCTAGATACTTAGTTTCACTTGTTTTATATAAAGCTGCTAATAACATTCATCAACATATCTCTAGGGTGCATATGCAGAAGTTTCTCTGGTGGCATATAATTAGGAGAGGAATTGCTTTGGTCCCAAAATATGCATATCTTCAGCTTTGCCAAATACATTGTTAAATGCTCAATGAGATGGTTCTAATTTGTACTTCTGCCTGCAATATATGAGTTTTTTATTATCCTATAACCTAATTTTTTAAAAGATTTTCTTTACTTATTTGACAGAGAAAGAGAGAGCACACAAGCGGTGGAAGTGGCAGGCAGAGGGAGAGGGAGGAGCAAGATCCCTACTGAGCAAGGAGCCCAATGTAGGGCTTGCTTATGACCAGAGCGAAAGGCAGATGCTTGACCAACTGAGTCACCCAGGTGTCTGTACTGTAACCTAATTTTTTTAAAGATTGTATTTATTTATCTGTTTGTTTATTTGAAAGAGAGAGAGAAAGTGGGAGGGGGAGAGAATCTGAAGCAGGGGCTCAGTCCCAAAACTGGGAGATCATGACCTGAGTCAAAACCAAGAGTCTGACACTTAATTGACTGAACCATCCAGGCCCCCCCAACCCAATTTTTAAATAAAAATTTGGTATCTGAACCCACCTATTTCTTGATTGTAATATCACCTTTGGCTTAAAGCTCCCTAATTACTCCTGAGGTTTAGCAGGATTTTATGTTTATGTTGTGCATATAATTTATATATATTCTAACATAAAAGAATTCATGACTCTCAGGGCACCTGGGTGGCTCAGGTGGTTCAGCATCTGACCCTTGGTTTTGGCTCAGGTCATGATCTTGCAGTCGTGGGATTCAACCCCACATTAGGCTCCATGTTCAGTGTGGAGTCTGCTCTAGATTCTTTCTTCCAGTCCCTACCCTCTGCCCTTCCCTTCTCTCTCTCTCTCTTTGTATAAAATAAATAAAATCTTTAAAAAAGAATTAATGAATCTCTTGGATAGACCATAATTAATCATGTGTTTTTCTATGTAGTGACTGTTGAAGTTTGACTAATTTTGTTCATTTTTTCTGTTCTACTACTATTAAAATATCGATATTTATATTTTAACTTCAAAATTAAGTTCCACCCAAAATTTCCTTTTTATACCCTAATTATTTTCTTATGATAAGAAGTCTATATTAATATAACATGAGTTACAAAGAGATCTCATCTTTATTTTTCCTAAATTAGCCCTTTTTTTCTTTTAATGTTTGTACATTTAACTATATTCACTTTTGAAAATTTCCAAGCCGTATTTCATATAATATGCTCAATTATAAATTTAAGTACTTTAACAATTACAGATACATTTTCTTGAGTCAATTATTTTTATGTATTTAAAGTAATTTTCCATTTAATTTCTGTTCAGATTTATCTAGATGTCATTAATTTCAGTAATGTTTTAGAGTTTTCAGAGAAACAGTTTGCATCTATTTTGCTACATTTTTTCTAAATATTTTACTACTTGTGTTGTCATTTTAAATGAAATTTTTAAAATATTTCATTATGTTTATCACTAGTGTATAGAATTATAACAGATTATTTTGTATGTTCTATATCCTGCAACATCACTTAACTTGTTTATTACTTATAGTAGCATCTATAAATACTATAGTAAGTAGTATTGCTGTATAGTAGTGGATTTCTTAGGATTTTCTGTATACAAGATCATGTCCTCTGCAAACAGAGATACTTTCACTTCTTACTTTCCCATTTTGATTCCTTTCATTTATTTTTCTTGCCTGATGGTCCAGGCTAACATTTTCAGTGAAATGTTAAAAAAAAATGACAATAGCAGACATCTTTATCTTGTTCTACTGTTAGGGGGAAAGCATTTAGTTTTTCACCAACAATATGATATTATTTGTGGGAATTTTTGTATATGGACTTTATCAGTTTGAATAAGTTCCCTTTTATATTTAATTATTGAGATTTTTTTAAATCTTAAAGGATGTTGGTTTCTATAAATTGCTTTTTCTGTATCAAGATAATCATGTCAGTTTTGTCCTTTATTCTATTGATATTATATAGTACAATAATTGATTTTGGTTGTTAAACCAATTATAGAATAAATCTCAGGTTGTTATGGTATATATCCATTTGATTTACTTCTAGATTCAGTTTGCTAGTATTTGTTGAGGATTTTTCAAACTAAATTATAATGAAATATTATTCTGTAGTTACCTTTTCTTATAAATGATTACTGTATGTTACTAAGTTATTTGAATGTACCACAACTTATAAATTTATTCTACTGTTGCTAGACACTGAGTTTGTTTCACTTTTTTGCCACTTTTTTTATAAAACTGCTAATAGCATTCATAAACATACCTGATTTTGCTATCAGGAGACTTTGGCCTCAGAGAATAAATTGAGAAATATCCTTCTTCTAGTTTTTGGAAAACTTGTGAAGAATCATTGTTAATTCTTTAAATGTTTAGTGGAATTCACTAGGCATCTGGGCCTTGGCTTTCATTGTGGCATTTTTTTTTAATTGATTTTCAGGCACCTGGGTGGCTCAGTGGGTTAAAGCCTCTGCCTTCAGCTCAGGTTGTGATCTCAGGGTCTTGGGATCTAGGCCTGCATTGGGCTCCCTGCTCAGGGGGGAGCCTGCTTCCTCCTCTCTCTCTGCCTGACTCTCTGCCTACTTGTGATCTCTCTCTGTCAAACAAAACAAAACAAAACAAAACAAAAACCCAAAAAACATTAATTGATGTTCAAATTCTCAGCAAAATATTAGCGAACTAAGTCCAACAATACATTTAAAAAGTCATTGATCACAGACAAGTGAAATTTATTCCAGAAATGCAAGGGGAGTTCATTATTCACAAATTGAACAACATGGTTCATCACATTAATAAGAGAAAAAATAAAAACCATATGATCATTTCTATAGATGTAAAAAAATCATTGACAAAGTACAACATTTATTCATGATAAAAACCCTCTACAAAGTAGGCTTAAAAGAGACATACATCATCATAATACAGATCATATATCGAAACCCACGGCTAACATCATACTCAATAGTGAAAAGCTGAGAGCTTTTGCTTGAAGATCAGGAGCAAGACAAGGATACACACTCCCACCACTTTTATTTAAAACAGTACTAGAAGTCCTAGTCATAGCAATCGGACAAGAAAAAGAAATAACAGACACCCAAATTGGCAAGGAAGAAGTAAAACTTCCACTAGTTGCAGATAACATGGCATTATATATAGAAAACACTAATGACTCCGCCAAAAAACTACCAGAAGTGATAAATGCATTTAGTAAATTTGCAGGATATAAAATCAATATACAGAAATTACTTGCATTTCTATACACTAATAATGAAGTAGCAGAAAAGGGGATTAAGAAAACAATTCCATTTACAATTGCACCAAAAAGAGAAAAATACATAGGAATAAACTTAACCAAGAAGGAGACAGATCTGTACTCTATATACTGTAAAACACTAATGACAGAAATTGAAGATGACACAACAAATGGAAAGAAATTCTATGTTCGTGTATTAGAAAAAATATTGTTAAAATGTCCATACTGCCCAAAGCAATCAACAATTTACATATATAATTGCTTCTTAAGTCAGATAAGAAGAGAAAGGGGAATGTGCAATTATACTGTGTCTACCTACATTATTACCTTCACCAGTATTCTGTGTATTCAGTTGACTTTCTAGAATCACCTACATTCAGCCTGGCTAAAACTTCATTTAGTATAACTCGTAAGGTGAGCCTGTTAGCAAGGTTTGTTTGTTTTTGTTAATCTGACCATGTCTTTATTTTGCCTTCATGTTTAAATGGGGCTTGTTGTTGTTAAGTATTTTACTGACATAGTTGGCATATATGAATGAAGTTTTTTTCTACTGCATTTTACAACCTCTGATGTCATTCCTGATCGGGCACAGCCTGGCACATTCTCACAGTCATCCTGGCATGACGGAGGTCTTGGCTGGGTTCCTTGACAGTTCCTTTCCCTGATCTCTCTGTTAAGCTGTCTGCTTTTGTTGGTATTACACCCAGCTGTCCACCTATGGCGATTACTGGCTCACCACTCTATTGCTTTCAACAAAGTTGTGACCGTAAATTGCCACACTGTAAGAATCAATGAAATTTAGGCCTTTTTTTTAGTTTTTGAGTCTTGTTTCAACCCAGGGAGCTCTTCTTATCTGTCTCACTGATTCTGTTAACCTTGTATCCGATTGATAGTTGACCCTGTTTGTCTTCATGGAGCTCCCGGTCTTCTCTTCATTCACTGTTTTCATTAATGTCCTTAGGCTTGAACTTCTTCACATTCTGTCTGTTCCAAAAATGATAGTTCCCTTGGAAAGAGCTTCAGAACTCTATTCTTATGTCTTGCCTCTCCCTGTGAACAAGGCACCTGCATCACGTGTCTAGAGTTGGGACAGGAACCATGTGTCACCTTCCCTCAAAATGCCATCCCTGCTTTACAAGCAGAGTGGCAGTCAGGGTGATAGCCTCAGGTCTTCCTGCCTCATATCTCAGGGGATGGGGTCTCCATCATTTGAGGAAGCTCATGTAAGAGTGCTTGTGGCTCCATATTGTCTACCTTCCAGGCTTGGGGTAAAGCTTCCACATTATGAGTGGAGGCTGGGTGGAGGAAGGGGGCCTGTGATCTCTCAGCCATTCTTTCTTGGAATAGTTCCTGCAGCTTGGAGCTAGGGTGAATGTTGAAGAGTGAGAAATGCTACCTCCTAACAGCTACTTAGCATCTTGTATTGCACTGTTTAAGCATCAACAAAGAGCTCGACAGGAAAAGCACCTTGGAATATTGGGCTCAGTTCAATGAGTATCCTGTTTTTTGAGCAGCCTGGGCACTCAAATTATGCTGCCTTGGTACATTTCTAAGGTTTCCAAATGTGTGTGTGTGTGTACATACACATATATACATGTTCACAGCTTCACCATTTGATTTTAGTAGGGAGGCTTATTTTGAGGTGAAAATCTAAATTCAGAACAGTTGGATATGGAGAATTTTATTGTTTGCTATTTACTTTTCTCTTTCCTCATTCAAACAAATTATTAAAATTTTTATTTTCAACCTTAGCAACTTTTAGGATATGTTCAGTTATTTATAATTGTGTTGTATTTCTAAAATAAGTCCTGAATACCAGTAATTTTCTGAATGTGTTTGAGAATGGATTTACTACTTATAACATGATCCTTTAATCAAATATTCTTTATATACACTTGGAAAAATATATTACCTTTGATTCTTTCTTTCAAGGGTTAACTATATCAAGGTCTTCTTTTTACTTGTATTCTTCAAAATTTTTTTTCTTCAGGGCAATTGTTTAATGTTCATCATCTATCAATAACTCTGAGAGTTATGTTAAAATAGTCACACATCATGTAAATTTTATCAGGTTTTTTTTAATTGGGTTATGTTGTGATTGTAAGTTTTGAAGCTTTAGTGTGAGGATGAATACAAGTTATCTCTCTCAATTCTTTTCTTTAAAAAAAGCCCAAATTATTTTATTTGTATACCAGCTCTCTTTTGGAGTACATCTGTCTAATTTTTCCCTCTTTAGTTTTGAATATTTAACATTTTAATATTTCGTAAGTATATCTTATAATACATTTCAGTTTTTAAAAATACTTGGTGTGATTTAAATGGTAGTATGATTTATATGTTGCTCATATGGTGAATGTATTCTTTTCTTTATTGAAAAAGTATAATTATTTACATGGTGTGTGTGTGTGTGTGTGTGTGTGTGTGTGTGTGTGATTAAAGACACTAGGGTTTTTTAAAATTTAAATTCAATTAATTAACATATTTTGTATTAGTTTCAGAGGTAGAGGCCAGTGATTCATCAGTTGCATATAACAACCAGTGCTCATTATATCACATTCCCTCCTTAATGCCCATCTCCCAATTACTCCATCCCTCCATCCACCTCCCCTCAAACAACCCTCAGTTTGTTTCCTATAGTTAAGAGTCTCTTTTGGTTTGTCTCTCTCTCTGATTTCATCTTATTTTACTTTTTCCTCCCTTCCCCTATGATCCTCTCGTTTGTTTCATAAGTGCCACGTATGAATGAAATCATAAGATAATTGTCTTTTTCCGATTGCCTTATTTTGCTTAGCACAATACCCTCTAGTTCCATCCACCTCATTGCAAATTGTAAGATTTCATTTTTTGATGGCTGAGTAATATTCTATCACACACACACACATACACACACACACACACACACACACACACACACACACACACACACACCATCTTTACCCTGAAGACACTTTGGAATTCTGATCTGCTTTATGTTTTTTTCTGCTTGCTTATAATCAAGGTAGTTACTTCCTTACATGCTTTATAATTTGTGATTTTGTACTTAACGCTTATTTAGCAAAATACCACTTCAGTGTAAAAATATTGTGAAGATTGTGGTGAAGTAGGCATCTGTAGAAAGAATTTGGAGTCATGTCTTCCATTTGTTTAGAGTGTAACAAGAGAGTACTTCCATGTTTAGAGTGTCCAGGTACATTCAGAGGGTATGAAATCAAACCTTAAATTCACAGTGGGTGTGGCCTACAGTTATAAATTCTGACTGCAGTAATGTCTGTATACTCCCAGGATCTACTATGGACAGAAAGGTGATCTGGATCTCTTCTTTATAATAGACTGATCTTTCCTTAACTAAGTGACCCTTTGCATAGGATGTTCTCCTAAGTGCCCTTCCTCCTTATGAAGTATCCTGGTCACACCTACTGCTTCCGAGGATGTGAGGCTTTATCTCTTCTTTCTCCCTTAAAGGGAGGTCCTTAAAATCCATACTATACATTACAGAGAGCAACACATCTCTCCTGGGAGCTACATCATCAGTGGAAGTTTGCCACACTGATTTTCAATTTCCTTGTCATTTTTTTAAAAGATTTTGCTCATTTATTTCACAGAGAGAGAGAGAGAGAGAGAGAGAGAGAGAGAGAGAGCAAGGGTAGGGGGAGAGGGAGAGGGAGAAGCAGACTCCCCCATTCGGCAGGGAGCCCGATGTGGAGCTTGATCCCAGGACCAGGAGATCACGACCGGAGCCAAACGCAGACACTTAACCAACTGAGCCATCCAGAGGCCCCTCCTTGTCATTTTTCTTTGAACTAAAGTTTCTATTTCTTTCTGTAAGATCAACTGTTTTACTTTTAATCTTACTTTGGAAGATATTTACAACATCTAGTATACCGCATTGCTATCTAGTCTTCAGTCATTCTACAGACAGCTACCAAAGTCATCTTTTCAGAAGGAAAAATCACATGCATGCAATCTTTTTAATGCCTTTCTGATGATCCTTGGATTAACACAGAGCTTCCAAACAGGGTGAGCCAGCCCCGGTGTCCATATTTCCATGCATGCTGCAGCTCTGACTGTTATCCAGGAATCACAGCCTCTGATCATAATTTTCAGTGCTGTCAAAGGGCCTCTGTACATGTGGTCGTCTCTCCCTTGAATGTTCTTCCTTCTTTCCCTCCCCTGGTTCACCTCTGCTTTCCTTCAGCTCTCATTTTGAGCTTCACTTTCTCAAGAAAGTCTTTTTCACTTCCTGACTTGGTCCTTCTCTCTCCTCCCCAACCCACCACGATTTACCTCTCTGTTTATCTGTAGGTCCATTTACATTTTAAAATCCCATACGTGTGTATAATATTCTTTGATTTGTATCTTTTCCTCTGACTGGGTTGTAAATTCTCTAAAGGCTGTAATGTATCTGTTTTTATTGATCTTTTTTATCTTCAGAATTCAGATTCTGGCATTAAATACATATGTATCTATCAGAATAAACAAACTGAATGTGGACTATTTCTGAAGAGGAAGTGTTCAATTTTTAGTTATTCCAGTCAGAAAGGATTCCTGTTGTAAAGAGGACCAGAGGTGCATCTAAAACTAACCTGCCGTCTGAAGTTAGGAACTTAAGTTTCCTTGGCCAGGGCCATATAACAAGCTCCTCTTCCTTCTACCTCCTTCATACTTTAGTGTGTAGGATCTTATTTCCATATGATTTTGCTGTTTCAGCAGATCTCCCAAACCCGGGAGTCCTGGGGATTCAGAACGCTGCAGTAGGTACCGATGGTTGGTGTCCTGTAGGCTTGTATTGATGTCCACCATATGTGGTGGCTCTTCAGAAACAATGACAATTTATTTCTAGTGATAAAGAACATTTCACCTTTTAGTGCTGTCCGCTCTGCTCCTGGGTAATCAGGAAAGCTATATATTAACTTATTTTTTTAAAGATTTTATTTCAGGGCGCCTGGGTGGCTCAGTGGGTTAAAGCCTCTGCTTTCGGCTCAGGTCATGATCTCAGCGTCCTGGGATCGAGGCCCGCATCGGGCTCTCTGCTCAGCAGGGAGCCTGCTTCCTCCTCTCCTTGTCTCTCTCTCTCTGCCTGCCTCTCTGCCTACTTGTAATCTCTCTCTCTGTGTCAAATAAATAAATAAAATCTTTAAAAAAAATAATAAAGATTTTATTTCAATATTTGAGAGAGAGAGAGAGCATGAGAGAGGGGAGGGACAGAGGGAGAAGCAAGCTCCCTGCTGAGCAGGGAGCCCAATGCAGGGCTCAGTCCCAGGACTGCAGGATCATGACCTGAGCTGAAGGCAGCTGCTTAACCAACTGAGCCACCTAGGCACCCAGGAAAGCTATTAGTTTTAATTTTTACTAAGGTCAGAATGATTTAACCAAACTTCAAAGCATGGACACTGTATCTGCCCCAAGCCCACATTGTACACCTCTGCTTTGTTAACAAATAACCTAAAAGAAACAGTCTAGAGATAAGAGTAAGAATCTCCGTAATTCCCCATATCTCTGAAACCCACAACCTTGTACGTTCTGAAAACATAAGATAAAGTTTATAATTTTTGAAATGTCTTATGTCATGATGAATTATAACACCTCATGTAAACAAACATTTATGTATATATATATATAAAACCCTGCATCGAACGTTCTTTCTTTCTCCCAAGTACTCTCTTCTTTATAAGGATTGTGTACCCCAGGCAGCTGTTCTACTTTGGACTCAATTAAAGCTTTCTTTCTTTTTTTTAGAGAATAAACTAAAAGATTCATTCATTTTGTTTCAGTGGGGTTGGATGCTCTTACATACTGTAGACTCACTCATAGGCATGGAATATATGTACAGGAGCCACAGCCTAGCAAATAGCTTACATTCCATCAGAGTCTCCAAAGAAAGCAATCATGGGCTTTCTTCAAGCAAATATCATCCCCAGAAGTACAGGAGGCTTAATCCAGAAAGTTAGTGAGAAGGGTGGTGGAGAGTCAGTGGTTTTACAGCTAAAAGACATGGGTAAGCAGGTACCAGATTATATCAGCAGGTCTGTATGCAGAGAGCAGAATCCATCCACAGGAATCTACCTCAGACGTGGGGAGAGTGGCAGGGCCAAAACACAGTTCAAGTTGACATTACAGGAGAGATTTTCCTGGAACAGGAATGCAGAGTATTTGTACCAATAGGGTCTGGTGCTGCAGCAGAACTTATCCATGACCGAAGAAGAAAGGAACATCCAAGACTGGAACTTGAATGTGTAAGCCCTTTTACCACAAAAGAGATTCAGTGAGAGTGAGTTGAGGGTTGGGGATAAGCAGGTGCACCCCCAGCTTGAACTAATGCACCATGACCCAGTTTATTCCTACTTTGAAGAATGACTCTATCTTAAACCCTGTAAGATTGTCAGTAGGATATTTTGGTCTCAAACTAATGGACAGGAGATCTTCCTTTTCTCCTTTCTCTTTGCTTCACTTAGGTAATTCCCCTTTTCTCTCAAATATCAGTTTGAACTTCACTTTCCCGGGAAAGCCTTTCCTGACTTCCTGAATTGGCCCTGTTCCTCCCCTGTGGTTCCATTAATTCATTCAGTACCTTATTAGTTACTGATTTATATGTTGGCATAGCTACTACAACACAGATACTAATCTGGAAGCTAGTGATACAGCGTGAATAACACATCGCCCTTGTTTGGGGGACTTCTCAGTCTAGAACACCTGGGTATAGCCATTTGTGCAGAGAGAAGAGAACTGCAAGCTATGATGTATACCATCTGGGAAGACAAAAGACAGAAAAATTAGTTTAGGAAATGTTACCAGTAGTAGCATTTCCACGATTCTGACACTCGCTAAAAATAACCTCCAATTAGAATATGTGTTTGTGTCAGAAAAATAGCAAAGGGTAACAGGAAACCCACTGGGGTCTGCAGATCTGATGTCTTATACTCACTAGGAATTACTTTTAGTCTATAACCAGGCCCTAAAGAGCAGACCTACTTAAACGTGGAAGATTTTCTACATTTCAGTAACAGCTTCAGTTGGGAGGTTTTTGACTATTATCTGAAGAAAAATAAAAGAATAAATTAGTTGCAACAAGAATCTGTAGGAGCAGTATTTTAAAAATATTTTTTCCCTATGGATGTGGAATGAGGTTACCCAACAGAAATTTGATATTCTTGTTAATTCTTGAGCTCCACTGGTAAATGTGCAATTAGGCAAAACATTCTCCATCACATAGCAGGCAAGAGAAGAAAGCACTGATTCAAAATACAAAAGCCCTTCCTGTTCTGGCATGCATCCTTCATCAGGATGAACCAGGTTGGATGATGACAGAGCCTTTTTTGCCAGAGCCTGGATTTTCATAATGTGAGAAACGCTTTCTCCTTGTAATTACTGATAATGTTGCCGGGTGAACCGAAGACACATTGAACAGCGAATTAGATATTACAACTCTCCATCGCAGGGCGTGGAAGACAGCAGCCTGGCTCTTTACATCCCACAGACTTCAGATGCAGTTTTTGGATCAGCACACCCTGTTCTCATTTTCACTTTTATCCTTTCTCTCCTCATTTGCCCTGTGAAATATCCTTTGCACATTTTCCTGTCATCTGCATTGTCTGGAATTGTTTTCAAAATCAATACCACTACTTCATCTGGACCTTCTCTTCAGAGCACTCATCATTTGCCAGCTGAGAATAATGAAATATCTATCTGATGTTTTTAGCACTGCTTATTTTGCCTCAGGAATGACTTAATCCATTAAAAATGCATAGCTGCTTGACACTTGACCTAGAAAAGCATTTACGCTCTGTGTAAGTCAGTTTGGGCTCTTCTAACAGCAAATACTGGGAGAGCACAGACTGGGGAGCTTAGACTACTGACGTTGTTTCCCCCAGTTGGGAGGCAGGGAAGTCCAAGATCAAGGAGTCCGCTGATTCGGCTCCAGGTGAGAGCTCTTGTCTTGGTTTGCAAGTGAGCGTCTTTTTGCTGTGTCCTTGCATGGTGGAGAGACTGCACCCTCTCTGGTGTCGATTTGTAAGGGCAAATTCCTCCTTCATTATGGAGGCTCCATTCTATGACCTCGTCTAAATTTAATACTCTCCAAACTCACCCCCCCAGTACAGTCATACTGGGGGTTAGGGCTCAAGTTATGAATTTGGGGGAGACACAGACACTCAGGCTGGAATGCACTAGGGCAGCAGAGCATTAGCCCTCTGTTACAAGTCCACCCAGAGTTAGGCATGTGGGCGCTTAAGTGACCGACTCACTGACACGTAAACTCTGGGAACCTGCTCCCAGTGGCAGGGTGGTTTCTGTTTGTGAGTCTTCAATAATTTTTCAGAACCTTTCCATGGAATCAGAAATAAATTTAATATGTATATTTAAATTACGTCGCATATTAAAGCAGTTAATTGTGCAAAGCTTTAGGTATATATTAGATAGCCAGTCCTTTAACATCCCACGTAGTGAACTTTTCCTTCCTCTGCCATCAGTTGCTTATTTCTCGAGACCAACAACCTTTTTTTTTTTTAATCTCTCATGGTCTTTTATTTCTATTTTTAACACCCTGGCCCAGTTTTTCCAGCCTAGCTAAACTGAAGAGTTCAAGAATTACTTTGGATGAACTCTTTGAGGTTAAAATGCTTACCTGACCCCACCTTTAAAGTTTTTTGAAGACTCATTGAATTGGAAAAGTAAATTGTGTTCTCTCATTACCCAGAGGTTCCCGCTGAACAGAATGGTGCTTAATTCTATCCTTGGATCCCCTGAAATTTGAGTAGGTTCAAATTTCAGTATACGTACTATATATTCTTTCAATCCAAATTGCTCCCTAGAACACTGACACCTTCAGATGCTGTTAGCTTTTCTAAAATTACCATCAATCTCTTTAGCAACTATACAAAGAAAAGTAACAGGATATGGTACTGACTGAGCTGTGATTTGTCTGAGGGAGGGAAAGAGCTGTGAGAGCCTCTTGTCCATTTCCCTGGAATTAATGTACGCATGTGTCCTGTGGTAAAATTTAAGGACTCTTCAAAACTGTTTCAATAAATTCAAGCAGCAACACAAAGGGAAAATAATGTACCCTGATGCCACTTTTTAAAATCCTTTGGGAAAATATGGAAAATTATGTTTTATTTTCCCTGATTGGTTTCTAGAGAAGAAATCTAGAATTTCTCATATCTCTGCATGAGCTTTAATTCCCATTTGTTATGTTTGAATGAAAATGATATAAAAGAATAGACTTAAAAAATCCTGAAAAAATGTTCTCGTGTAGAGATTACTGAATTACATAATATTTTCTTCTTTAAATAAAACACAAATAAAAGCTCCATTCCTAGGGCACGTATAATGTAATGAAGTAAGGTATCAGTATTACCACAAGAAAAAACAAAGGAAAATGTTATTTCTAATGTTTAGTTTTATTAAAAAATGGAAGTCTTGACCATGATTCCCAGTTAAATTATTTTATGGAAGAGATGGGGATGCCTTGACAAGTAAGCTGAGATGCTTCATTGGGTTTATTTTAATTAATTTAAAATGCAGATTAATGGAAACATCCAGGTTAAGATGGCTGATTGAAGCCATGTCATAGAATGTCTCTTCCATAGGTGCTAGTGAGATACAGGGCAAATCCTAATAGTATCAATAAAAAAGGAGGAACCAAACCAGGCAATCAAGTTAAGAAACAAAGAAAAGAAGGAAAGAAATGGAATATTCTGAGAATAAATGATAATTAACCATTTTCATGTTTCCTAAGAGTAATACTCATGAGTCAATATCCCCAATTGTAGAAATACAAACTCTTCAAGTACCCTCTCTTGTCCTGTGTCAACTGGGGTATAAGGAAATGGATATTGGGGATGAGATAGGGAGAAGTGAAGGCAAGAAACATAAAGTAGATATTCTGTCATGAAAGTAATGATTTTAGGACTACCTAAAACTTGAAGATATCCTTCAATGAAATACATATGCCCTTCAACTATGCAAAGTGAGTCTTGTTACAGAATTTAACTGTCTCACAAGTGAGAGCAGATGCCAGATATTCTAGCAAAAACAACAGAGTCATAGCATTTTACCTCTTATATGGACCTTTTTTCTGATACAGACAAGTGAGTAGATAAAACAAAAATGGTCCCCTTTAAGTTGTAGTTCAGGCAGAATAACAAGTCCCATATACAGTTGTAAATGTTAAAAAATATCACAGTATTGGATCAGAGCAAATAGAAGTTTTGGAAAGAAATCCCCAGGCATTGGAGATGAAAGCAATGGTATTGCTCCTGTGTAAATAAAGTATAGAAAGGAAGGGAAGGAAGAAAGAAGGGGGGAAGAAAAGAGAGTGAGGAGAGAGAAAATGTGTAACAGACAAGGTGTCTTGTACAAGAAAATGTAACAAATTAAGAGAAAGAAATTCTCTCAACTTTTTCCTTTATTCCATATGATGGCATCTTTTTTTAAAAAGATTTTATTTATTTATTTGACACAGAGAGAGATCAGATCACATGTAGGCAGAGAGGCAGGCAGAGAGAGAGAGGAGGAAGTAGGCTCCCCCATGAGCAGGGAGCCCAATGCGGACCTCGATCCCAGGACCCTGAGATCATGACCTGAGCCGAAGGCAGAGGCTTTAACCCACTGAGCCACCCAGGAGCCCCATATGATGGCATCTTATTAAAACTTATTTTCATAAAAATGTTTCAAAAGGGAAATGAATAAAAAATAAAATATGAGAAGTCATCGATCTAATTAAATAAAGGACCAAAAAATTTCTCTGAAGAACCTTAAATCAGAATCATCAGAAACCATAGTTAATTTTTTTTAATTACAGGAAAAATCTTGAGAAATTGTAGATGAAAAGGACAAATATGTGAAAACAATCTAAAAAAGCTATTTGGTATTGAAAAGAAATTAAGCAGGGATCATTGATACCTTTGAGGTAGAGTATCCAATAAATGAAGATAAACTCTATTCAAAATGGAATATAAAAAAGATCATTTTCCTGAAATGAAGTTCTAAATTTGCTGCTTAAGGGATCATGACCTAAAAGAGGAAAAATGTTTTTGGGCACATAAGCCATCTGCAAGAGAATGAAACCACACAGATCTTAGACCCCTTCACAGCAACTTTCGTAGCTAGGAGACAATAGAGCAATGTTTGCAGAGCTCCAAAAATATTGTTAACAATGTAACCAAAGTATATGACATCAATGTACAGTCAGGTGCAATTCTAAAGGAATTTTGAGCTGCTCCTAAGTTGTTTTGTTTTCATTTTGCCTTGTTTTCACAGCCTGGCTTCCTTATTTTCTTGACAATGATTTTTTTATTTTTTTTTCTCCCAGATCAGGCCTGTAATACTAAATTATGCCTGAAATACTTAAGAATACAGAGTTTGTCAAGGTTCAAAGACATTTGGGAATAGCAAGTTTGGTTTCACTCAGTAAGCCAACAAACCAAAAGGACAAAGGTTCAGGGCAAGTAAGAATGACGGGGAGAGGAACCAGCTTTATAATACCTCCTGAGGTCCTTCAAGTTCTCGGAACTAATTCAGTCAGTAATACAGCCTGCTTTGGAGCTAGGATCCCACTAGGTCAGAGGAACTGAAACCTTGATCTCATTGTCTACTATGCCATTAGAGGGTGTGGGCTTGGTGGGGGGTAAAGACACATCAGCACTTGACATTTGGGCTCAGAAAGGCATTTCTTTATCCCACCGTTAAAAAAGAAATTCTTCCTACTTCTTACTATGTAACCAGGCATACATCTGAACTAGGCAGGACCTGTTTTGGCATGAACGGACTAGACTGTGTGGTCAAATAGATGTATCTGTTTTTGTTTTTCTGTTTTTTTGTTTTGTTTTGTTTTTTAACTTTTGATATGTATTGCTAGTATATGGACTATGAGGTAATTTCATTTGTTACTTTACTTGCATTGTTTTAGTTTTTGTGTGGGTAAGAAATATAGAAAGAGATACTGGCTATTAGATTGCAGGAATGAGAGAGGAGATGAGATGACTAGATTCTACTGTGGGACAGGGACAAAGAGCTAGTTTGCTTTACATACAAATGTGCACACATGCATGTAGTTGGTTGGTTATATAATATATATGTATTTATATATTTATGTAAATGACTATACAGTTAGTTTGTTTTGATGTTCATCTGAGAATTCCGGTGTACGCACTCACTAAACTTAGGGGATTTTTATAGCAAAACAAATAAGAAAAAACAAGAGCCCATTAACTGAGTTTCTAAGAAAGCAGACATTGATACTGGCATTGAGTAGTACATATGAGTAGAGGTTGCGATGGTACCTCACTCGCTAGATACATAGTATCTTCTTTCAAATTAGCTTAGATTTCAGGTTAGCCATTATGATTACCTTCTTGCATTTCCTTTGACTTCCTTAACTCCTCTTTCACATCATTTTACTAACCTAGCAAAATCAGAACCTTTCTTAAATCCAACTTCACATGTTGTACACCTGCTACCATTTACTAAATACAGGTGGAAACACACACACACACACACACACACACACACACAGAACCATGCAGTTTTAAATGTATGATGTATACCTCAGATGAATCCTTAAGGCTGTTTAGAAATCATTTTACATTTCCCTGACCCATTCACTTCCCAGTCTATTACAAACTGCAAACATCTTGTCCTGACATCCTCACTTTTAGATGGTAACTTAATTCCCTGCAGCGGATGGAAAATAACTTTTATGGACCTCCACCACCAAATACCCTTACTGCCATCTTTCATTTTCTCTGCTTTAGAGCCTTTTGTCATAGATTAACTTTTCATCATATTTCTGAGGTCAAACCTTCATTCGTGGCTGGACCCCAGCCCTCTATCATTCCTTCTAGTATACACTCATGCTGTTTTCAGCCATCTTAAATAAAATCTCTCTCTTGAGGCCAGCAGCAATTATTTTTAGCCCCTTTGTAGAAAAGCTTGCAAGTGTTATCTGCACAAACTCTCTCTCTAGCCCTTTCCTTCTGTTTTCTTTGAAACTCCTACGGTCTGGTTTTACTCACCACAGCACGGAAGCTATTGACTTCTCTGTCCCTAATGTCAGTGAAAAATGCTCAGGTTTTTTCAGCAACATTAGAATCAGCTGACCATCTTTCTGGAACATTCTTCCCTCAGATTCCAAGACATCATTTTAATTTTTGTTTTCCTCTTGTCTTACTGGCTGTTCCTTCTCCCTCTCCTTGGCTCCCCCTCCTTATGCTTCCCTCTTACCCCCTTGGTATTGAAGGACACAGTCCAATATCTTCCCATATCATGGCCTTTTTCAGATTACCGTAAAGTATTAAAAAATGGTTTCTGGGCAATGAACGTCAGTGAGAATTACATAAATGATGGGGGCAGGGAGTAGTTACCTAGAATTTTGAATTATTGTTATCCTTCTATGAAGTCAAATAATTCAAAGTTGACTGTATTTTCTTGAGTTACCTTTTGATAAATGTGACACTTGTGTTA
Organism: Ailurus styani; assembly: GCA_002007465.1. Taxonomy (NCBI): domain Eukaryota; kingdom Metazoa; phylum Chordata; class Mammalia; order Carnivora; family Ailuridae; genus Ailurus; species Ailurus styani. The sequence continues at coordinate 1,047,384 of LNAC01000544.1, forward strand.
TAATGAGATATTTAGTAGTAGTAACATGAAGAAAGAAAGAGAGAAAGGAAGGAAGGGAAGGGGAGGAAGTAAGGAAGAGGATTAATTAATATTAAATACTCAGGGCAGAATTTAGTGTCGTAGGATTTGAACACTTTCAAGTAAATCAGTCAGTCATTTATTGAAGAACATGGACCAGAATGATTACTTTATTAAGAAACAGACATCCATCCTTCCTTCCCTGACATAAGTATAAATTTCACCTAAGAAATTATTGCATTTCACGAGAGGCTGCACAATGACAACTCTGACACTTTGAATAGCTCAGATTAATTTATAAATAATAAATCCCTGAAATTTTTGTTTGACTCCTCATAATTTCAAATGTGTGGACTTGTTAAAAAGTCTCTCTCTCTCTTTTTTTTTTTTTGTCCTTGGGGAAAGAGTTTAAAACTTCAGTAAGTTTATCAGAAAGCATTTTTTGATATATGACAGTTGCTTTAAAAATGGGCTTTTTTCTTCTCAGGAGGGAAAATATCAATGTCATGTGGTGTGTCAGTTGCTATGGTTACTATACCTCGTTCTTTTTTTTTCCCCTCTCTTTTTTTTTAATAACAGTTTGAACTGGCACTTAAACCAGAGCAACAGCCTGGCCCTACTGAAGAGTAAATTGCTACCTCACAAGAGCTCAGCTCTTAAGCCCACTCCCCTTTCTTTTCATTTTCAGATGCTTATTTGAAATTAATTTATAAATACTCTTTATACTCAGTCTTCCAGTTAGCTGTGCAGTTCAATGAGCGGTGCCTTAATAAGGGATTACAGTTGACCTTGAACAGTGTGGGGATTAGGGATGCCAAGCACTGCGCAGTTGAAAATCCATATCCGATGTTTTAGCTCCCCAAAACTTAATTACTGGTAGTCTGTTGTTGATCAGAAGCCTTACTGATAGCATAAATAGTTGTTTAACACATATTTTGTTTGCTATATGTATTATATACTGTATACTTAAAGTAGGCTACAGAACAGAAAACTAAGGTTATTAAGAAAATCATAAGGAAAAGAAAATGCATAGACAGTACTGTATTTTTCAAAAAATTCCATGAAGAAGTGGACCCATACAACCCAACCTCTGTTGTTCAAAAGTCAACTGTACTAGTTAAATATGAAGAAAAGGGTAGGTCCTCTAGTTTACCTTTGTTGGTAGAACAGATGGGAAGACTTTATTTTTCATACACCTGTTAACTCTTTTGACTTAATGTATCAGCTCTAACTGAACTTTTCCCACAGAACTCAGATTCCATATGTTGTTTGCCCACTGTTTTCTACTTTGGTCTCTGTAATGACCATTAGAATACAAATAAGGGTCAAATACAAAAAGACTTGGGTTCATTTTAATTCCTGTATTATTAAAATGGAGCTGAGACCACCAAATCTCCAATGTGGAGAAAATGAAGTACCCTTTGACCAACATCATAAAATAGCAATAGAGAAATTGGATGACCTCTATTATGCTTTTTATAGAATCTCTTTATAGAATAAATCATGAAGTATTTAACAATATTTTATCCTAAGATCATGGTTTTTAAGGAATGAACTTTGATTTATTTTATTGAGATGCATAGACTTGTCAGTGTCATAATAGATTTTATTTGAAAATTGCTATCAAAGAAAGACAGAGTGGAATCTAAATGCAACATAGCTCATTAACATACACATTTGGATTTGAGTTTCTGTATGTCCTTCACAACATAAACTACATTAATAAATCTGAAAATAACTTGCTAAGCAGTAATAAGGGTTATGTGCTATTGTTAAAATGAGTTATACTATGTGTGAAATTCAGGTATTCTCACATACCCTATTGCTATGGTTGGGTTACATGATATGAAATATTACTAATATATTCTCACATAGGTCTTGAAAATAATAGTATTCCCATGGATTCAAATATATATGGAAAATCAGCAACATAGGACCTGCTAAAACCATTTTGATGTATATATGTAAATGTATTATGCACATTATAAAACATACCCAGAAACTCAGAATCTAAATTTTGAGATTCATGATAATTATTTTAAAGATTTTATTTATTTATTTGTCAGAGAGAGAGACAGTGAGAGAGGGAACACAAGCAGGCAGAGTGGGAGAGGGACAAGGAGGCTTCCCACTGGGCAGGGAGCCCAACCTGGGACTCCATCCCAGGACCCTGGGATCATATCCTGAGCTGAAGGCAGACGCTTGCTGACTGAGCCACCCAGGTGCCCCAATTCATGGTAATTTCAATTAATATTTTAAAGAATAAATCAATATAACTTTGTTGAGAAAAATTCTTCATAGCATTCTTATGTCAGCCACATTTGTCAGAGAATAGAAACTAACACAAAATGGCTAGCATACTGACAGGTAGCCTGAAGATTCAGAACACAACCGAGGGCTTCTTTCAGTAAAAAAAAAAAAAAAAAAAAAAAAGATTCTGCATGTTCTTGGAGGCCAATCATAAAGGTGCACTGAATCTTACACCCAGTATCATGATGCCCTACCTCCTGCTACTCTTGATAACAGTCCCCTAGAATTCATGAGCTTCCAGGGCAGTGTAGGGCTCACTGACTCATACTTCTCTGTCAAGCGATGTTAAATTTCAAAGAGCAGCATAGAGTGGGAGAGTATGAAAAGCCCTTCTTTAATGTAACACTATATTTGTACTTTAAGTTTCTCCAGAGAAACAGAACCCATAGGATGGATGGTTAGATGGATGGATGGATAGATAGAATAGATAGATAGATAGATAGATAGATAGATAGATAGATAGATAGATAGATAGATAGATAGATAGATAGAATAGATAGATAGATAGATAGATAGATAGATAGATAGATAGATAGATAGAATAGATAGATAGATAGATAGATAGATAGATAGATCTTTCTGTCACCTATTTCTATCTCTGTTTATCTCCATATCTGTATCTATATCTATGTGTCTATGAATGTCTTGCTCAGAGGATGTCAGCCTTTGTTCTGTTCAGACTTTCAACTGATTGAATGAGGTCCACCCACATGAGAGGGGCAATCTGTTTTATTCAGTCCCCCAATTTATATGTTAAGCTCATCAGAAAACACCCTCACAAAACACCCTGAATAATACTTGAACAAATATCTAGGCATGCTGTGGCCCAGTCAAGTTGATATATATTAACTCTCACACCTAGGTTCTCCTGGTTCTGCTTCTATGTAGAATTAAGTTAAATCTTAACAGTAACTTAACTTTGTGGAGCTCATTTCATTACTTGAAAATAAAGAGCTTCACTAAGATTCATTTTAAGATCCTTATTAGTTCTAAAAATATATTCTTATGCAGGTACAGATATTTTGACAATATTCATTTTTAGATCTCGTGGAATCAAATAACAGAATCAATAACATGTGATCTACTAAAAACCTATATTATCATTATGTCAGAAATAAAGATGCCATGTTCTTTTATTGGTCTTTAACTTTATTTAATTTGTACAATTTGAAGATGCATTTTCATTATCACAAATAGGATCAGAGACACCTTTGGGATATTAATGGTGCTATAGAAGAAAAAAAGTTCAGTAAGAATGTGAGAATGTGTCTGTACTCAGATGAACCAGTGCAGTGATTGAACTGTTATCTCCTGTCTCTGTCTTGCATAGAATCTTATTATCAGTAAAACTCCTAGGAATTGACACATTTATAAAATATTAAGACACAGAAAACTTGCAAATCAGAGTTGTAAATATGGCGATTAGAACCACAAAAAAAGTGCTCGAGGTTGTATGTTTGATAATGGACACCATGCACTCAATTCACACCCAAACCAGTAATGTGTCTGCCGATGTATGTGTTTAAATGAGGAAATGATCACTCAAGACCCTTGGGGTATGTAGATAATTACATATTTAAACAAAATTTGCTGTTAGCATGAATTTGGTACTCATTTATATCAACTTCCAAACTCTTTGTTTTGTATTTCTCATCAGTAAAATTTTTATGAGTATTTCCCCCATATATTTCATTTATCTATGAATAATATATAATAAAATGATCAAAATATATCTAAAGTGAATGAGATCCAATAAACCACATGTTTAATTTTAACATTTGGTTCTTACTGCCAGTGGAGCATTTTTCACAAACCCATGTGTTGTTACATACATCTACGTTTGTATAACTTCATGCCATTTTGAATAAAATTTACTTTTTAAAGCAGGGGGTGGGATAGAAGCCTTGGGGAAATACTTGTTTCCATGTGGGAGATGCTTGATCATATTAAATGCTAATGAGAAGGAGTGAAGAGAGAGAATTTGAAGGGAAATAGTCAGCAAGAGTGCAAGTCCTTGATAAGGCTTTACAGGTGAGATTCTTATAAGGTAAGAATAAGAAACAGAGCACAAGGCTTCAAGCTAGGAGATATGAGTCGTAGACTCAGTCCAGAAATCCACTACAGTTGTGACTGTGGGACTTTAATTAATCAGCATCATAGTTTTCTCATTCCTAAAATAAGATATTGCCATATAGTACCCTTTTTTTAGCTCAGAAACTTCAGTTCTGAACCAGAGATTTCTGGTCCAACATACAAAGAGCTTGGAAGTTGTCAGTCCCATCTTCACAAAAAGAAAGCTGAAAAGAAAAAGTCTTGAAAATCAACAACTCTTCTTAGATCCATTAGGGAATTAGGGTTACAAAACAAAGCACTTTCACTGAAACTGGAAAGACAAGTGGATCCCTCGCACCAGAGCATAATGGAAGCAGTAGCCCAGTAGCTGGAATCAGCAGTGAGAGCAAAACAGCTGTAGCTGATGAGCCTCCAGAGGCTCTGTGTCCCTGAGTCTGAGAGTTAAAAACTCCGGAGAGGACAACAGTCTTAGGGGAGTCTTCACGCTTTCCTGAGTTTTACCATCCCGATCCCTACCAGATTCTCAGGAGGAAGATCAAAGAAAAATTCCCTTGTACTTCTGTCAGTAAAAGGGAAAAAAGAAACCATTTTGAAATATGCCTGAAACATTCTGTTCTCCTCGACAGAAGACTGCCCCTGGAAGATACCCTTTTACCAGAGCCTAACACATTGGATTCGAGCAGAGCCTGATTGACCTGGAAGAAGGGAAATGTCCAGCTCCATGTCACACCAGACTTCCCACTGCCCCTAAGGGAGGGAGGCCCAGGGAAGCTCTTGTGAAAGTAACTGCCAAAGGACAGGCTGATGGAGAGGCTGAGATCTAATTATAGGATTACAGAGCACTTTCCCACCACCTTCACCCTACACCCACATCAGGAGGGTTCCTCTGTAATAATAGGGGATTATAACTTAAAAGACTGTAAGCCTCAGACACTATCTAAAGAGTCTGCAAGAAACACCCAAGGATAACAGAGGAGACACAAACAAGAACACGAGAAAAAATTTCATTCTCTGACACACGCAGCTGCAACAAACAATAAACACAGCCATATAACTCCTAGCCAGATAAACATAAAACCACAAATGAAAGACCTATTTATCTCAGTTCTTGCATACTTGTATAAATGCCTCTTGGTCATGATGTAGAATTCCTTTTATACATTGTTGGATTCAATTTGTTACTATTTTGTTGAGGAGTTTTGCATCTATGTTCATGAGAGACATTGGTTTTTAGTTTTCCTTCCTTGTAGTGATTTTGTCTGCTTTTGTTATTGGAATACTTCGGGACTAATAACAAGTTAGAGATGTTTTCTTTGCTTCTATTTTCTAGAAAAGATTGTAGAAAACTGTTATTTTTTCCCCTTAAACGTTTGGTAGGATTCACCAGTGAAACCATCTGGCTCTGGTGCTTTCTTCTTTGGAGAACTATTAATTAATGATTTAATTTGTTTAATAAATATAAGCTTATTCAGGTTATCTATTTCTTTTTGTATGACTTCTGGTAGATAGTTCCTATCATGAAGTTGATCCATTTCTTCTAAGTATCTTCCAGGGGCAGTCTTCTGTCGAGGAGAACAGAATGTTTCAGGCATATTTCAAAATGGTTTCTTTTTTCCCTTTTACTGACAGATTTGATTCTGTGAATGCGTGACTATCAAATATGTCTGACTACTTCAGCCTATTGTGTAGACCAGGTTGCATGGAGCTAAGTGATTGTGGAGAGGGCCCACCATAAAAATGTTAGTGCTCTTTTTTTATATTATACTTAGTATATTTATGGCTGACAGCTGTTGAATTACTGTGTGTGTGAGTGTGTGTGTGTGTGTGTGTGTGTGTGTGTGTGTTAGAAGGAAAAGAGGATCTTAAGCAGACTCTGCACTGAGTGTGGAGCCTGATGCAGGGTTCAATCTCAGGACCCTGATATCTCGACCTGAGTTGAAACCAAGAGTCTGTTCCTTATCCACCTGGACCACCCAGGTGCCCTTCTTTGTAATTTTAATTTTGCTCTGTTGAGTGTCATAATGTTTTATTTAAGCCAGATATCTTGTGTAGAACAAGAGAAACTATTTAAGAGAAAAAAAATATTTCCACTGGAGTTGGGTATTCCTCTTCCTAATCTAAAATTGATCTGTGGGGTGCCTGGGTGGCTCAGTGGGTTAAAGCCGCTGCCTTCGGCTCAGGTCATGATCCCAGGGTCCTGGGATCGAGGCCCACATCGGGCTCTCTGCTCAGCAGGGAGCCTGCTTCCTCCTCTCTCCTCTCTCTCTCTGCCTGCCTCTCTGCCTGCTTGTAATCTCTCTCTCTGTGTCAAATGAATAAATAAAATCTTTAAAAAAATAAAAATAAAAAATAAAATAAAATAAAATTGATCTGTGGTTGTAGTCATTGAACCACTGGTTTCCTCTTAGTCTAAGGATAACTCAGGCTGGGTGAGGAGCTAGAGTGCTAGAGGGATCGTCCAGTGTCTGTGCCCTGCTCTAACATTTCAGCTACCCTGTTACTTTACACTGGAGAAGACCTGTTATTTTCATGTTCATGGCCCTCCCAGCAGAACAGTGCTGTTGCTTACTACTGTTTCCCAGGTTGGGTGGTGGATGGCAAGGGGTGAGCTCTCCTTCCTTGCTCTAGCTTCACTCTTAGGGAGGTCTTGTGTGCCTGAGACATGGGGGTGAATTTTTTTAGCATTTCTGTTCCTTCTCCCTGTGCTGTGGTCCTTCCTGACACTCAAATGGAGGTAGGAGGCCTCTAAACTCCCTTTGAAACCCTCCCCAGATTCAGAAGCTTTTATTCCTAATGTCCTATCTCCATCATGAATGGGTGTATATCTGTGACCTTGGGACTATTATGTTTTCTGCATTTTTCCCAGAGACTTGAGTCTGTAGGCGAGTAGATTTTCATGGCTTTGCTCTCCATATCTTATACCAACAAAGGAGGCTGTCTCCAGTCTTTGTCCTTGGTAATCTTTCCTGCAAGCTCTGAATTAAGGTTCATGGAAATATGCCCACAAGTTGGTACAAATTCCATTTGTGTCTGAAATTTCCTGGTGTTCTGTTTTCTCATACTAACCCACGCTCAACCTTTGGAATCCACTGGTAGTGTATGCCCCAGCTTTCACATCTGCCCCTGACTTGTTTTAGAGCTAAGACATTCTATGTGTGCTCGCTCCCCATGGGGGAAGGAGGAGCTGATTTTCCTGGTCACAGTTGCCCTGTAAGCACAGCTCTCTGAAAGTTGTGATTTTATAGTTTATTCCACTTTTTCTCTTTTTAAGAATGGGAGCAGTACTCTTTACTGTTTTTTGTTTTTTGGTTTGTTTGTTTTTGCATCTGCGATGGAAGTAGAAATCTCTCTCTTATAATTTCAGTCTTTTCTTGTAAATTGTATCCTAACTAGATTTCAGGAGTTTTTTCTTTATAGACACATGTCCTCTCTCTGTGTGTCTCTCTCTGTCTCTCTCTTACACACACACAAACTCCTGTTCCAGATCTCTTTCCTATATATTTCCATCTCCTTCAACTTCCTTAGCTTTATTTCCCTGTTAGTTTAGTGCAGCATTGATGGTTTCTGTCTCTGCCACACTGACATATGGCTTTCTTTACAACAACCTTTTTGTGGCTAAATCTAATGATCAATGTTAGTCTTTGAACAGAGGTAGTAAGTCATTAGAGTATGGAGCAATCAGACCAAATAAGGTACTGGAATTTGCAGAATGTTAGCAGAAAATGTCCTTTATAGTCAACAATTTGCACAAGATTTATTGTTAATAGAGAAAATGAAAAAAAAAACTAGAAAAGAAACAAGAAAAGGTGCAAAAGGAAAATGGTAGAGAGATGAGTAGTAAGATTTCTATATGAATGAATATTGATTCCATCGTTTCAGGACAACTGAATGTCTAAAAGCACAGGGAAAAAAAGTAGAATTAAGAATAATCATGTAAATTACAGGATAGAATGTTCCAATGACAAGGACTCAAAAATGGGAGAAATAATAAAATGGACAAAAACAATATATACAAAAGGAACTGTTTTTAAGATTGCACTACTGCATGCATGATATTGTGTGGGTAACAGTGCACACACAGCATTTTGAAAGTGAGGTTGTTTAATTAAATTGTTTAATTAGATTTAACTGTACTTTTATTTTTTAACTTACCAATGAGGGGCATAACTTATGTTCAGATTTGTAATTCATATTGATACAAGGCTGACTGCAGGATTTAATAGCAACCCAAATGTGTACCCAAGAGAATACAGACAAATGGTATCAACTGCCATCTTTCAAGAAAGAAAAAGGAAAATAAAAGAACTTAATTCATTAAACCCCCAAATCCTTCTATAATAATTTAATAGAAATATAATCTTTTGGTCTAAACAAATAAGAATACAAATATACCTGAAAATTTGCTCTAAAGTAATAAAAGAAAAAAGACAAATTCTTGTAGAATCTACATAAGCATCAAACAAGGACAGCTGCATGCCGTGCTAAGTACGTTTCTTTTAGAAGAACTTTATAGGCACACATTGCGAGGGATTTAGTATCCTAGCTCAGTAGTCTCCCATAACTTCCTGACTGCTTTGCTGTAAGAGGCTAACAAAAAGCCAAGGAGGCTGGTAGGATACCAAGTCATGAATCCTTTCTAGCTCTGTTAACCTTTCAATAAGAAAATGCCCAGTGAGAACTCCATCAATGCTTGTTATTTCCCTTTATTTAGAGTCCCATAAAAAAGTATCTTTTTTAATATTGAAAATACACTGATACTCCCTGAGAGATTTCATCTGGTTTAACTTTTAAATTCTTTCAGTTATACGAATTTAAATCTGTTGTCAATTCTAGAATATAAGCTGATACTTCTTTAGTGGTTTTGAAATTTGGGTAACTTGGCAATTATAATAGGCTCTGGAAGTGTTTAGCTATAGTAAAAAGCTGACTGAATTGCATTTCCTCTGTGCGTTACTTTTAATCTGCCAGTCCCAAATGCTAAAATACATTTTAAAAAATGCCACTATAGGGGTGCCTGGGTGGCTCAGTCGGTTATGCCCCTGCCTTTGGCTCAGGTCAGGATCTGGGGTCCTGGGATTGAGCCCCGCTTCGGGCTCCCTGCTCAGTGGGGAGCCTGCTATTCCCTCTCCCACTCCTCCTGCTTGTGTTCCCTCTCTCACTGTGTCTCTCTCTGTCAAATTAAAAAAAAAATCTTGAAAAAAAAAAAGCCATAGTTGTTGTTTGTGGTGGAGATAAATAATTAAAAGACCCATTTTTGAAGTGCTACAATTTATATAGTGCTTTTGTTTGTTTTTAAAACATTTTTAAATTTTAAAAATACCATTTTTATTGAGTGTGTATTATTTTATCTTGTGCATGTATTTTAAACTATTCTCTTTTGAACATACAGAATATATCTAAATTTTTACTTTTATAAGTAATCCTTGTATTTGCATCTTTGTATACACTATTGAAACTACAGTCTGAACAACTATTTTGCCTTTTAAGTTTCTTAAAGAGTAATTTTTTAGTAGATCTAAAAGCAATAATGAACTAATTCGCTCAATCTATTTTTAAAAATGAAGTCACCACATTGACTATTTCCTTTCCTCGTTTCTGTTCTCATCACACTTTTTTTTATTGACATATATTGCCATATAATATTTAGTTAGTTTCAGGGGTACTTCATATTGATTCAGTATTTTATACATTAGGAAATGATCCCCACGAGTCTAGTTACCATGTGTCACCATCAAAGTTATTATAGTGTTATAGACTATATTCCCCATGCTGTACGTTATAACCTCAAGCTGTGTTTATCTTATAGCTCAAAGTTTGTACCTCTCATTCCCCTGTACCTTTTTCACCTCCCCCCTGACTGCTCTCCTCTCTCTTAACCAACAGTTTCTTTACTGTGAGTCTGTTTCTGTTGTTTTTGTTTGTTTGATTTGTTCTCTTGATTCCACATATAAGTAAAGTCATGTTACTTGTCTTTCTCTGACTTATTTTACATAGCATAATACCCTCCAGCTCCATTCATGTTGTTGCAAACAGTAAGATTTCATTATTTTTTTTTAAGATTTTATTTATTTATTTCACAGCGGGAGAGAGATCACAAAGAGGCAGAGAGGCAGGCAGAGAGAGAGGGGGAAGCAGGCTCCCTGCTGAGCAGAGAGCCCGATGTGGGCCTCGATCCCAGGACCTGAGATCATGACCTGAGCCGAAAGCAGAGGCTTTAACCCACTGAGCCACCCAGGCGCCCAAGATTTCATTATTTTTTATTAATGAGTGACATGTGTCTCTGTGTGTGTGTGTGTGTATGTGTGTGTGTATGTATCACATTTTCTTTATCTGTTCATCTATCAAACAGCATTTAGGTTGCTTCTGTATTTTGGCTATTGTAAATAATGCTTCAGTGAACGTAAGGTGCATGTGTCCTTTCGTGTTGGTCTTTTCATTTAGTTTGGATAAATATCCAGAAGTGTAATTGCTGGATCATATGGTAGTTCTGTATTTTTTTTAATCTCTTTATTTCTGAGAAACATCCATATTGTTTTACCCAGTGGCTACACCAATTTACACTCTTGTCAACAGTGTACAGTGGTTCCCTTTTCTCCACATCTTTCCAGTGCTTGTTATGTTTTGGTTTTTGGTAATAGCCAAGCTGATGGGTGTGAAGTAACATCTCATTGTGGTTTTGATTTGCCGTCCATGGTGATACTTGATGTTGAGCATTTTTCTTGTGCCTGTTGACCATCTTCTTGAGAAAAATGTCTGTTCAAGTCCTCTGCCCATTCTTTAAATTGGCCTTTTGTTTTGTTGATATTAAGTTGTGTAATTTCTTTATCATTTTTAAATATTAACCCCTTATTGGCTCTTTTTTTAAAAAAGATTTTATTTATTTATTTGAAAGAGAGAAAGAGATGGTGAGAGAGAGCATGAGAGGGGAAAGGTCAGAGGGAGAAGTAGACTCCCCACAGAGCTGGGAGCCCGATGTGGGACTCGATCCTGGGACTCCGGGATCATGACCTCAGCTGAAGGCAGTCGCTTAACCAACTGAGCCACCCAGGCATCCGCTGTATCCCTTATTGGATATGTAATTTGTAAATATCTATTCCCATTCAGTAGGTTGCCTTTTTATTTAACTGGTTTGCTTTCTTTATGAAAGCTATTTGGTTCGACGCACTCTCATTTGTTTATTTTAGCTTTTATTGCCCTTGTCTGAGGAGACTGGTCCAGAAAAAATATTAATAAGACCAATGCCAAAGAGCTTACTATCTATGTATTTTTGTAAGAGTTTTATGGTTTCAGATTCTACATTCAAGTCTTTAATTCATGTTAAATTTATTTTTTCACATGGTGAAAGATAGTGGTCCAATTTCATTCTCTTGCATGTAGCTGCCCAATTTTCCCACCACCATTTATTGGAGAGTCTTTTTCCGCATTATGTATTCTGGCCTCCTTGATCATAGATTAATATACGATGTAAGCATGAGTTTATTTCTAGACTCTCTATCCTGTTCCATTGAGCTATATCTCTGTTTCTGTGCTGGTACCATACTGTTTTGATTAGCTTTATAGTATAGTTTGAAATCAGGAAGTGTGATGCTTCCAGCTTTGTTTTTCTTTCTTAGAATTGCTTTGGCTATTTGGGGTCTTTTGTCATTCCATACAAATTTTAGGATTATTTATTCTATCTCTGAAAAATACCATTGGCATTTGATAGGAATTGCATTACATCTGTAGATTTCTTTGGGTAATAAGGATATTTTAACAATATTAATTCTTCTAGTCCATGGCCACAGAATATTTTTTCCATTTATTTGTGTCATCTTCAATTTCTTTAATCAGTGTCTTACAGTTTTTACACTATAGTATTATAGTCTTTCACCTCCTTGGTTATATTTATTCCTTGATATTTTATTCTTTGTGATACAATCATAAATGGGATTTTTTTCTTAATTTCTATTAAAGAGAAAACCTTTATTTTCCTGAGGGGTAATGATCATGAACAGTACCATCCATTTCTGGTGGCAGCAGTGAGGCTGTCAATTGCACGTCTCATGCCTGAAATTCCCATAGTCTGAAGAGGTTGGGTCTGGTGTTTCCAATGTACCGGGGCAACCTTATTCCACCCTTCTCCTGGATAAGCATGCCCACCTGGGATAAAGCGTGAGGGCTGTCAAGTGAGAGCATCTTAGTATAACCCCTGTTAAGCTTTCTGTAAAGAGAGTTAATTCCCGCTCTCTGCTCAGCAGGGAGCCTGCTTCCTCCTCCCTCTCTGCCTGCCTCTCTGCCTACTTGTAACCTCTCTCTGTCAAATAAATAAATAAATAAAATCTTAAAAAAAAAAAAAGAGAGTTAATTCCCAAGGGTTCCTAAGGAAAAAAGCCACCAAACCTGAACATAAGTACCACTGGATTATTTTTACTATCACTCTTCTTGGACTTAAATTTTTTTTAACCCAGACCATTAGATTTAGAAGAGAACACTTGATGGGTTGCCAACCATTTAATGCACATGAATAAATGCATGTACAATGTTGAATCTATAATGCTTTTTTAGAAAACGCTAGCTCTCTGGTAGTACAGGAAGAACAAATGGGTTATTACTTGGACTTCCTTTGCTTTTGTCATTGGGAAAAAGTGTTTGAGCGTCTGTGCCTGAATTATAGGGGTTTATGAGTGTGTGGCTGTATGTACCTCTTTTATTGTCACGAAACTTCTATTTATTAGTTGCTAGGCAGGCTGATTTGGTACCAGGAATGACAAAATCCTGTAAGTTCAGAATCCTAAGCACTTCAACAGGAAACCCTTTCTCGGGTTCTCCCATAGTTTTACCTATTGGTATTTGCTCCTCCTTAAAGCTGATTTATCAAAGATCAGTAGGATGGTGGAACTCTAAGGTGTAGTTCAGCTCTCTCACTAATGAAGACTTATGTCAAGAGAAGTCAAGATACACTGAAAAAAGCACATATTGAATGAAAGTTCGAACCAAGAAGGAAAGGTGAATTCCCTGGCTCTTGATACTCTCGTTTGCTCCCTAAACCTCCTTAAGGTACTCTTTTCCACCAGGGACAGAGTATAGATCAGGAAGCACATCTGGATCTGAGTGATTCCCAAATTCTCATAGCCTGTAAATCACCTGGTGGCTTTGAGATTCTGTATTACAAACGGACTCCGATATTATTCCAGTGTTGCTGCTTGTGGGTCAAGCTTTGAGTAAAGAGCCAGAACAAAATTGGCAGTCTCTTTGCTCATAATAGAACCCTTTTTGTGGATATAGAAACATGCATGTTCCAAAGGAAATGTAAATACTATTTCAAGATAAATAAGCTTAACGAAAGAATCCTTAACCTGTTATGTTTTAAATGTTTCTAAAATTTAAAATTTTTGCATTTCACAATCTGGAGTGCTATCTTATTTATTTATGGAATAGGTAGAATTGTTTTAAAATATATCATGAACATCTTACCAAATGTAACACTGTTAAAATTTGAAACTCAGAAGCTTTTTTTTTTTTAAAGATTATTTATTTATTTATTTCACAGAGGGAGAGAGATCACAAGGAGGCAGAGAGGCAGGCAGAGAGAGAGAGGGGGAAGCAGGCTCCCCGCTGAGCAGGGAGCCCAACACAGGCCTCGATTCCAGGACCCTGAGATCATGACCTGAGCTGAAAGCAGAGGCTTTAACCCACTGAGCCACCCAGGCGCCTGCTTTTTGTTTGTTTTACTTTATCTAGCAAACTTAAGTACACTAAATGGTAAAAAAAAAAAAAAAAAAAAAAAAAAAAAAAAAAAAAAAAAAAAAAAAAAAAAAAAAAAAGTTTTGGGCA
>LNAC01000544.1:1061778-1088643 GCA_002007465.1 Ailurus styani
AAAAAAAAAAAAAAAAAAAAAAGAAGAAGAAGAAGAAGAAGAAGTATCAACAGAAAAATAAGTCTTGGGCATGTGGGTGTCTCCCTCGGTTAAAGGTCTGCCTTCAGTTCAGGTCATGATCCCAGGGTCCCAGGATGAAGCCCCACATCAGACTCCTTGCTCAGCGGGGAGTCTGCTTCTCCCTCTGCCCCTCCTCCTGCTTGTGCTGTCTCTCTCTCTGTCAAATAAATAAATAAAATCTTAAAAAATAAAATACATTCCTTAAAAAAAAAAAGGAGCAGAAACTCTTGAGAACTGATCTGTTACCTAATTTCATCTGTTAAGGTTTCTATAGACATGATGTTAGAAGGAATTCTAACTACAAAAGAGGAGGTGTGATTGCTACAAGTGATTTCTGTGTTACCTGCTTCTGATACACATTCAAAAGCAAAGCATAGCTTGTAAAGAAAAAAAAATGTGACTTTAAAATAAGAAAATGTAAAAAAGCTGACTTCTGATGTTCCTTGTGGTCTGGAATGGTAGGTCCTGAGTAAGTCCGTATCCTCAAATTCACTCCATCCTCTTTTCTACCCTGTGCTGTTCTTTCCACAGGCCTTTACCTCAGCTCTAGTCATGGTGCTGAAAGAAGCCTCTCAGCAGCTCCTTCTCTCTGTGTGCCGTTGGGGTCTGCCTGTACGTGCCCTCCCAGAGGTAGTGCCATCTGGCTGCATGGTAGCACGGCCTAGAGAGCGTTTAAAAATAGCTAACCCAGACTTTCCCAAACACTTAAATCAGAATTTCTAGAACCATTCCTGAGCGCTAGTATTTTCAAAGACGTTCTCATTGAAGCTAATGTTCAGTTAAGGTGTACAATCCCAGTCGTAGTTCAGTTAGGGTTTATAATCACAGACAACTAGAAAGGGCAGCCGTCATCACTGTAATGGAGACTAGGCTTCAACAAAGTACTGTGGGCTAACCACGTGCTTACTGGTCACAGTTGCTCAGACGCTGAGTCTCAGGAGCAGTGGAATGGGCTGTGCCTAAGGAGAGGGACTGGAAGCGTACACTCTATGGATTTATTATCCTTGGCTCATGGCAGAGCATCAAAATACAGGATATATTTTGGAGAAGGAAGCCTTCTAACCCAATTCCAGGTAGAGCATATGGGCTGACTACAGGGGAGGGGAAAGAGGTGAGCCTGAGAGGCTCCACTTGGCCCCTTGCACTCTCACCCCTTGCCAGCCCTTCATGTACCACTCCCCATGACACACAAAATTACTCAGCTTGGTTTGCCCATCTCTGTCCTTTCTCCTTCCAAGTACCGCCTTCCCAGAACTAATTCCATCCATATAGAAGAGGCAGTCAGCTCAATGGAATGCAGCACGGTCAGCAGCGGCAGCAGCTTGGAACTCTTCCTGACCTTGACACCATTCTCTAAATTGATGTATTGGGTTTCCATCTGGTTTCTAGATCTTCTACTTCTAGTTCCTATAGCTTGAAATCATCCTTCCTCACACTGACGATCACATGCCTATAACCTGCCATGGTTTCTTACTCCCCTCAGCGTCTGAAGCCCTGCATTGCCCATTTCCCCGTAATTGCAATGGGAGAAGAACCACTTGAGTCCTGCCCCCAGTAAAGAGTAAGCTTCATCGTTCCAGAGCTGACTCTCTCTACCTGTTCTACTCTAATATTTCATGCAAGTGCACAATATAACAAGGTCTTGCTATCTCAATCAAAAATTTCACACAAGGCTTCGCCAGAATGTCTTACTCTCGTGCTGCTAACTCTGGGTAACTGCCTTTGAATAATCACATGTATGGTGCTCTCTGTTTGCGCATAGTAGCTCCATCCTTCCTGAAACTGCTCTAAAGAGATGGGCCACCTGACCTCTAGGAAGCACACCCTTGTTCTTAAAGGGGGGGGGGCAGAAGGCCATGTTACTTATTCCTCACTTGTCCCCCTGAGATCCACATGATCCAAATGAAATGTTGAAGTTTGTATGTGCACACACAAATACGGAGACAGCACAAAGAATTCACTGCTTACTTCTGTGCACACTTGAGTTAGATGGTCCTTAAAAACCCCAAGAATTTATAATTGATATTCTTATTCCAAAACAACAACCGCAAAGATTTTTCTTGTCATTTACTTTTATCTGTTTTTCCTTAGTTTCATGGTTGGGTTCTCACCTGCCTAGAGGTATATTATTGGTCCTTTAGAAATTGTCACACTTTATATTTTACTTCTACTTTTCCTCCACTGGGTAGGTGCTATTTTGTTTTGTTTTATTTTTTGAAGTAAATCTGGTTCCTGTAATCTTTCATTTTAATGTGCAGTTAGCTTTTTGCTTTAAGAATATTAAATATTGGAGCCAGTCTGTCATTTCTCTAATTAAAAAGCAAATCCATCTACTTTTAATTTTTATGAATTTTCTGAATGTCCCTTGGTCAGGTGGGTTTTGGATTTCTGCTAGAGATGCTCATGAATGATTTTCTGTTCTCTGTTGGTGTCTCCTATGTATATTTAGTTATGAGTTACTTCCCATACAGAATACCGTGCACCCTTGGCAGCTGAAAATTGGGCATCTCTTCAAGAGCATACACTTTACCAAGGGCACAAAACATTGCCAGTTTGAACAGGGAACCAGAGAGTGTAATCAAGTAATCAAACAATAGCTCTTGGTGATGTAACTTAAAATATATCACTACTTAGATGAAATAGTAGTAAAATACTAAATTGTCAGATATTATTGCATTTTATTTTTAGTATCAAGTATGTGTCAATAAGTGATAAAATATATATATGCTCAGTACCTGGGGGAAAACATGGTGAGTTTCTTCTAACAGCTATTTTCTAATTTTAAATAGGAAACAGGATAATCCTGAATCATTTATATATGCTTATGGAATATGTCATATAATTATAGTCAATGTTTATTCTTGATTAGTCTTGATTTAGTTAAAAAAAAAAAGTAAGCATAGGGAGAATACTTCCAGAAACTTTGGAAATGCTGTGGGTAGTAGAGAAGTGACCACTGCAGTAGGTTAAAAATTCTTGCCCAGAATATTCAGGTAGTTAGAGTGCTATGAGGCAGTGAGGAGAGTAGACCATATACAAAACATGACTTTCAGACTTTGAGGTTTTAGGATAACTATGTTCTCTAAGGCTGTGCTTAGTGATTTTAAACTCTCTGGCAGAAATATTGGCAACTTAGTACATTAAAAATGAGAAAAATTCAGAGAGTGTAGCGTCTTCTGGAGAAAACTTCGAAAGATGCTTATACAGAAACAGAGAGAACTTTTCAAATTTTTCTCATCTCTTAGATTCTGTCTTTAATTATTTCTAGATGCTTGGTCTCTTGAATTACTATAAAGTTGTTATGTATTTATGTATTTATTTAGGCTCAGCAGAAACAAAATAGTATCTGTTATCTCTTAACATTTTACTTAATCTATCTTGATTTGCTCTTTTTTGTAAGATTTATTTTTATTTTTATTTTATTTATTTCACAGAGGGAGAGAGACCACAAGGAGGCAGAGGGGCAGGCAGAGGGGGGGGGAAGCAGGCTCCCCGCCAAGCAGGGAGCCCGATGCGGGCCTCGATCCCAGGACCCTGAGATCATGACCTGAGTCGAAAGCAGAGGCTTTAGCCCACTGAGCCACCCAGGCGCCATTGATTTGCTCTTATTATTTGTTCCCAACCATAAAATTCCCTCTGCCTATGGTTTATGTTCAAAATATATTGGATTCTACATTTTTTACTATTCTAGTTTCGGTTTCTTGAAAAACCTCTGTGCAATAGTCATGGTATTTGTAGATTTGATTCCATATTTATGTCTCATAAAAAAGATAAAACCAGGGAACAGCATGGTACTGGCACAGAAACAGACACATAGATCAGTGAAACAGAATAGAGAGCCCAGATATGGACGCTCAACTCTATGGTCAACTAAGCTTCAGCAAAGCAGGAAAAAATATCCAATTGAAAAAGACAGTCCCTTCAGTAAATGGTCCTGGAGAAATTGGACAGCTATATACTGAAGAATGAAACTCAACCATGTGCTTACACCATACACAAAGATAAACTCTAATTGGATGAAAGACCTCAATGTGAGACAGGAATCTATCAAAATCCTAGAGGAGGGGTGCCTGGGTGGCTCAGTGGGTTAAACCTATGACTTTGGCTCAGGTCATGATCTCAGGGTCCTGAGATCGAGCCCCGTATTGTACTCCCTGCTCAGCGGGGAGCCTGCTTCCTCCTCTCTCTCTGCCTGCCTCTGCCTACTTGTGATCTGTCTCTCTCTCTGTCAAATAAATAAATAAAATCTTAAAAAAAAATAGAACTACCCTACAACCCAGCAATTGCACTATTAGGTTTTTACCCAAATAATACAAAAATACTGATTCAAAGGGATGCATGCACCCCCAATGTTTATAACAACATTATCAACCATAGCCAAATTAGGGAAACAGACCAAATGCCCATCAACTGATTAATGGATAGAGATGTGTGTATGTATACACACACACACACACACTAGAATATTACTCAGCCATCAAAAGAATGAAATCTCGCCATTTGCAATGATATGGCTGGAACTAAAAGAGTATAATGCTAAATGAAATAACTCAAAGAGAAAAATACCATATGATTTCACTCATATGTGGAATTTAAGAAACCAAACAGAGTAACATAGGGGAAGTGGAAAAAAAAAGAGAGAGGGAGTCAAACCATAAGAGACTCTTAACTATAGAGAACAAACCGAAGGCCGCTGGGGAGGAGGTGAGCATGATGATGGGCTAAATGGTGATGGATATTAAGGAGGACACTTGTGATTAGTCACTAAATTCTGTTCCTGAAACCAATATTACACTATATGTTAACTAACTAGATTTTAAATAAAAACTTGAAACAAAAACAAACAAAAAAAGAAACAATCTTCTTGGTGATAATAAAAAATAGACACACAAGAAAAGAAACAATCTTCATTTAGGCAGTGGAATAAAAGCTCCGATATATTAAAAAGGATAAATAAAAATAAAACATGGAAAATATTTGTAAATGATCAAAAAAATAAAACTGGAAACTAGTTTTATTCTCTAAGTAAGTAATAGGAAAAGTAGATAAAAATCAGTAAGAGTATAGCAGATTTTTAAACTAATATGAAACAAACCTACTAAAATGATATCTGTAGAGAATTCCACACAATGAAAAGATAATATAAATTCTTCTTAAGGGCATATTGAACATTCACAAAGCTAAACTATAAGCTCGGCCATAAAAGAAACCTCAATACATTTGAAATTATTGATATCACATTATTATCAACTATGATTACAGTGGAAATGAATTAGAAACAATAAGAAAAATTTGGGGAAATTTTCTAACGTACTCCAAAATAACCCATGGATCAAAGAAGTATTTAAAAGGGAAATCTGAAAATATTTTGAATTGAGTGAAAATAAAAACAAAACAGCAAATTTATGAGATTCAACTAAAACTGGAGAGAAAAATTTAACTTTAAAAGCTCATATTAGAAGAATCAGAAAAGGCTAAAATTGATGAACTGATCTTCCATCTTTAAAAGGTAGAAAAAGAAGAGCAATAAAAGCAAGGTAAATAATAAAAGAAAGTAAATAGAAATTTAAAAAGAAATGGAGAAGCAATGAAGAAAGGCAATGAAATCACAAGCTTATGTAAAAATATCAATAAAATTAATGACTTTCTAGTTAGAGAAGAGCAAAGACACAAATGACCAATATAGAGAATGAGAGTGGGAATATCATTACAGATCCTACAGGCATGTGTGTAATATTAAGAAGATATTTTGAATAACTTCATGCCAATTAATTTAAAACAAATGAAATAGCCACAATCTTTGAAAGACTTGAACTCATTCTGGAATAAACACATAATCTGTATAGTCATCTAGATATGATAAAAATTGTAATTAAAAATCTTTCCAGGGAGCCTGGATGACTCAGTTGATTGAGCTTCTGCCTCTTGATTTTGGCTCAGGTCATGGTTTGCGGGTCATGGGATTGGGCCCACATTGGGTTCCACGCACAGGGGGGCGTCTGCTTGAAATTTTCTCTTTTCTGGTCCCTCTGCTCCTCCCCCAACTTGTGCTCACACTCTCTCTCTCTCTCAAATAAATAAACCTTTAAAAAAAGAGAGAGCAATTATATTTCCTTACATTGCCAACAAACAACTGGAAATACATCTTAAAATATAACATTATTTACAGTGTCATCCAATGTCATGAAATAAGCCTGCAAATAATGAAATATGATGCAATATTTGTACAAAGGAAATTGCAAAGAATTGTTGCAAGAAATTATAAAGGATCTGAATTCATGGGGAGATAGACTAATTTTAAGATATTAATTCCAAACAGATGGATAGATCTAATGCCTTCCTAGTAAAAATCCCAGTAGCTTTGCAGTGGAAAGTGTCATGCTGAATCTAAAATGTATATGGAAATACAGCAGACATAAAATAGCCAAAAAATTTTTGTAAAAACAACAAAAAAAGAAGTTGGAGTTCACAACTTGGTATAAAGCTACCCTATTCAGTCTGTAATGTTGGATAGAAACTAACATACAGATTAGTGGAATAGAATGTTCATTGATTTTAGACAGACATGCCAAGATTTTATAGGAATAGGGTGATCTTCATTTAGTGGAAACAATAGGCTGTCTATGTAGGAAGACCTAGATATAACCAGTCTCTCTTAACTTGTTTATAATAAATTATACACAATACGTCAAATATCTCTACAAAATATTTTCCCTGATCTTGCCTCTTTAGCAGATCTAATCATGAGATTATATGGAAAGTGAAAATAATCAAATTATCTTCAGATGGCTATGGGAATTGGGATATAAGCAAACTACCATGGAGTATTTGGGTTTGTGATAGTGGTTCTTGAAATTTTTAGGTAACCTGTAGAAAACTGTTCCACACAATTTTAAACATAATCGCAGAGATTGTGAGTTCCCCTGAAACCCTTTCATGGATCCAGTTTCAGTTGAGTGTGTCTGGGGAGTGGAACCCTGCATGGGGCTCTCACTCTCTCTCGCCCTCCAGTAGCTCCTCCGATCACACTTCACTGCTCTGGCTGGTATCAGACACTTAATGTTTTTAAAATACAATAAAAATCCATGCTGAATTAATATTTACATAAAAAGTCAGTAGGATAAAACTCATCCAGATTTACAAACCACTCAGTAAGCAGAGCATCCTAAAACAGATCCAGGAATCATCAGGGAAATCGACCAACCCAAATTGTGGGGTGGGGTCAGGAGACTTCTTCATTTTAGTCTTTATAAGGTGTAACCAGGAGACAAGAAGGCTGGAATGATATAAAATCTTGTTTTATTAGGGAATATATTTATTTCTGTAATGCCACATTGGAACCAAATTATTTGAACTACCTGGAGATTTTCTTGATATATGAATTTTTACTCTTACTATCAAAATGAAGTTTAAATTTATTCCTTTTATTGAGAATCTGCCATGCAGTGGATGCTGGGTTTAGGCTGCAAATAAGAAGATGAATGAAACATAAAATTAGAGTTCCTGCTCCCAAAAAAGTTTGCAGTAATAGCAAAGTATACCCTGTACAGAAGGGGAAATGATTCAGTATTAGTGGAAGCTAACCGAAACTGTGGGGGAAGACTTTGTGGAGGAAGTATTCTCAAAAGCAGACTTTGAGGAAAGATTAGGTGGTCATTTCCTTGAAGAAAATTAGGGTAAGACCATCTGAGACTAAAGTAACAGATTTTCTGAAAACAATTGGTATCTGAGTTTCCACCCATCCTTTTAACTGGAAACTATGGCACACAGAAGTCACTGTAATGTCAGTATAAAGCTTATTACCAGAAATTAATTAACTAATTTGCATTATACAGCCTCCTATGTAACAAAGAAAGCTTGTTGTTCTTGAAGTACATGACAATTAAGCATAGAAGGAGGTTCTGCTGCGGAGAAGTGTTGGGAAAGTCCTTAAAGGTGTAAATGATTTTATTGCTGCAGTGGGAATCATTCTACAAAGAAAAGATTGAATCCTTAATGAAAGACATAGAGGAGTTACAAACCTTTTTCTTTTCTCTGGTTCTTTACATAATAACCTGTTCTTCCTGTAAGGAGATTAAAATCAAGTTGTATATATGCAGATTTTTTTAAAGCGATTTGGTAACTGACAATAGATTCATGTGACATTCTCATGGTAGACCATCGTTTAAGATGCCAACCTCAGTGTAAACTAAAGTGACTGTTGTGCATAGTCTCAAGGGAACATTCAACACATTGCAAGAAATGAACCTCAGTGTTTCTAAGTCATGTATCAAGGGCTTTGTATCCCACAGAGCCAGCAGTGACATTCACCTTCTAAATGCACAACAAAATAGGTCTGAGTGGCTTGACTGATACAGATCACACAGGATAGTTATAAAATTAAACTATATTCTCTGCCAAATCACAAAAGAAGAAGCACTTTTTTTTTTTGCAGATTATCGGATCTAAGAAAACCAATGCTTCTGCTTCTGAGTTAAGCATTTAAAATATTTGTAGGCAATCAGAGTTATACTTCAGACTGTCTATTTCTTTTGTTGAAGGAGGGAAAAAAGACTAAAGTGGGGTCAGCTAACCACTGGAAACCTTTATATTTTTCATTTAGTGAAATATTTGAAGTTGCATTTCAAGTGGTTGTTCTAAATAAAAATGAAAGCTGTGACAATGTGGAAATGTCTAAAATTAAAATGAGTAACAAGCAGCCTTCTCATTTTTATTATTGCTTGTGTCTTGTGGTTTTAATGAGGACTGATGAGACAAAATCGAGCAAAGGGAAATCTAGGCAGGATCTTAGGAACAATTATGTAGTAGTGGGACCTGTTAAAAACTGGATGAGTCTCCATGGGGAGCCTCTTCACCTGAGTTATTTAAATCAAATTGGACAGAATATACGCCATGCGTGCAGTCCTTACTGCAGCTAGACACACTAGGTTACCTAGTAGTTCTTGGTTTTATTTGCTTGTTTTTAAAGAATATGAATTTTTGATCACTAAAACTTCTTTAGGTGGGATATATAGTTCCCAAATATGAGTTATATGAAGGCAATTAAGAAACTTCTGAGGAGGGTTTGATAGAACTTGAGTTAACTTATTGGCATGTTATAAGCCAGATAATATGCTAGGTGTTTTCCTAATCAATAAACAGAAAAATAAATAAATTGTAATGATAGAATTGTTGTATCTATATTTCAGATGAGGGTGCTTATTTTCAGAAAGTTTAATATAACATGCATCAATGAAAAAAACAAAGTGAAGATATCCAAATGAATGCATGCAAGCTGGTATAAACTGGTATTAGGTTCTTCCCCCTGGAGGATTCCATACCATCAGAAATCAATCTGGGTTATGGACATTGGGGAGGGTTTGTGCTTTGGTGAATGCTGTGAAAGATGTAAGCCTGATGATTCACAGACCTGTACCCCTTGGGCAAATAATAAAAATAAAATTTAAAAAAAAAAAAAAAAAAAAAAAAGAAATCAATCTAACTGAATTTTTAGTATCTTCAAAATTATGGAACGTAAATCGTTGAGAAGCCTCCCCATGAATGCCTACCAAATATCCAAGCAGGCCAATGTACTGTGTTCCATAAATTCCTAAGTCACATTTGACTGTCATCAGTTTGTGATGACAACTCTGATAATAGGAATAGTGTCTAAGGCTAATGCCCTCTTCATGGGATAAAGTGGTAAGGATAGGAAAGTAAGAAAAGATTAAAGCATTCACAGATCAATGAAATGTCACTGATGCTGTCATATTCCCTCTCCGATACTTTAGACCAATAAACCACTACTCCTTGCCGATGTAGGGAAACTATTGTTGCCAAACTGCAAGAGAAGAACAAAAAGGGGCACTTGGGTAGTTAAGCGTCTGACTCCTGATTTTGGCTCAGGTCATGATCTCAGGGTCATGGGATCAAACCCTGCATCCAGCTCTGCACTCAGCACAGAGTCTGCTTGAAATGCTCTCTCTTCCCTCTGCCCCTCCCACTCGTGTGTGCACTCTCTCTGTCTCAATAAATAAATAGGTAAAATCTTTAAAAAAAAAAAAAAAAGGAAATGATGACCTAAGAGTTCCTTATACATACTTGTAACAAAGGTTCATGTCTTCAAACCTACTTCTCCCACATTATATTAGGAATGAAATGAGATATAAGTAAAAAATGGTGATTTTTTAAATTTGAAATTTAATTAAAATTTATTACAATAATTTTGATAATGTAGTTAATAAAGGATCAGAGGTCAGCTCCTTCTGCCATGAATTAGTATATCATGGGGGAATGAAATTTCACCATATCAAAAAAAAAATGGAATTACCCCATGGCTGTAAATAAGTAGAAAGATAGAAAAAAAATAAAATAATTATTTTCATACTTTGGATAAAAGGCTACACAAGATTGTTAGCCTTTAGAAAAGGAAACCAATTGAAGTAAACCCCAGGATCAGGAAGACTTTCTGTGTTGGGGCAGTTCTGGAACTTCATTGCAGGGAAAACTCAAATGGAGCCTAAAAACCTTGCTTAGTTGAAGAGAGAGAGAGAAACAGAGAGAGAGATCAGATGTTAGGGATAGTGTAAGCAGAATGTTCAAAAGGAGGAAGTTATGCAGAGATACTGTTCCAAAAATCTTTATGGGGTTTTGTTGATAGTTTTTCAGAATATCAATCTGCCCGTGTAGATTTCATTGCTCTATTGTCTCCTGATTTGCCTGATTTCTGATGAAAGTTCTGCTGTATTTTCTCTCTATTTCTGTCTAGGTAATGTGCATTTTTTTGGTATGTGGCTACTTTTATGATTTATTTTTTATCTTTAATATTCAGCAGTTTAAATATGATGTGTTGATGTGTTTTTGTGTGCTTTGCGTTTATCCTGCCAAATGTTCTTGGAGTTTCATGGATATGTGGTTCACTGTTTCTCATTAATTTGTGCTCCATTCTGTTTTCTCCTGGGATTTCAAATATGCATGTTAGACATTTTGATATTGTTCACATCTCTTGTTTTTACCTTCCTTATTCCCTTTGTTTTTAACTTATGTAATTTCTACTGACCTAACTTTAACATACTAATCCTTCTTGGATGACCCAAGTCTACTAATGAGCCTGTTAATCACATGTTTTTCCTCTGTTCCTGTGTCCACTTAAGCATTTCCATTTAGTGGTTTTATATGTTTCTAGCTCTCTGCTGAGATTCTCCATCTGTGCATCTGTATTATCCGCTTAAACAAGAACCTCTCTCATTTTAATTATACCTGTTTTTAAAATTGTTATCTGATAGTTTCTACATGCAAGGTACCTTCTGAGCCAGGTTCACTGATGGCTTTATCTCTTGAGCACATTTCCCCCCTTGTTTTATGGTGGCTGCCATAATTTTTTGTTAAAGCTGTTGCTCTGTTCAATCAGGAGTTGAACTGGGTTTGGGTTTTGTTATGCTATAGTTACTCTCAGTATACCCTACTACTATCTTGTGATCAGGGTGGGACTCCTTTGCCAGGAGGTTTTTCTTAATATCTGTCCCACTGTGTTCCACTATATCTATGTTCTCCCCTTATGCCTTAACCTCAGGGAAGGTCTCATCTGTTTCTCACCCCTCCCTCTGCAGTAGACTAATGCCGGTTGTTATTCAATACTTGATAATGCGATGTGAGGACAAGGGTAGCCTTTCTCTTTTTCTGGTTGTACCTCAGTCTTCAGTTCTGGTGTGTCCCTGGGTCTTGGAAGTAAATGTTTCCCACTGTGCCTATCTGTCCCTCACTGGTAGGAGATCTCTCATGTTCTGGGTTCCTGAGGTCTTCCTTCCCCTCTTCCAGTGTGATGGTTACGGTGGTAGTGGGTGATTGTTTTAATTGCTTTCTCAAGCTTTAAGGAAGTGCTGCTCTCTTCCCAGTGGCCTAAGTCTTCTGTTCAACAGGAGAGTAGTGAATACGGGTATGAGCACTTCCTTGAAGCCGCAGGAAGTCTTCTGTTTCATAAGAGAGGTAGTGACTTTGGGCATGAGCAGGGCTTTGCACTTTCTTGCAGTGGCTGCTGTTTGTCTCCCATAGGCTTGCCAGTACTGCCCCGGTCTTTCTCATGAATGCCTGTTGAGGTTTGTGGAGAAGAATCTGTGGGTTTCAGTTCCCCCAAAGGCCATGGCTTCCATGGGTTCCACACTCAAGCTGCTAGTCTCAGCCTTTAGCCGTTCATTACTAATTTTCAAACTGTAGCTGATTTCTTTTTATGAGCTTATGTCAGGTCCATTATGTACCCCAAGTAAGAGGTACTTGTATCCAGGGTTTTCATGAAGATGCCAGCTCTTTTGGTATTTGGAGTTATTTTGGAGCCTTAGGACCTCAGCTCTGTGATGAATTCATTGATCCAGGAAATGTATTAATTAAGCAGATTACCTGCCATTTTCTATTGAAGAGATAGGAACAGCACTCTCTTCAGCTAATCTAAGATGAAGCTAGAACACTTCTAAGTTATTGAACTTTAGGGACTTTGTTACTTAACAGTTAATAAAGGGAACATAATTCAAACAACATTTTAAGGGAAAAATGCATTTAAAGCTACACATTACTCTCTACCTAAACTTTTTATCCTATGATTTCAATATCTGACATAGTCACTACTATTTAGTTCCCAATAATTTGTAACTTGTTTTGTATTATTTTTAATTTGTGGGTACTTTGCATACTGCTAAGTAGGTACTTTGTGACTGCTTTTTTAAATAGAATTTGAATTATACCATATTATCATTTTAAATTTAAATTTTTCACTTATAAATATAACTTGATTATTTTTCTATACCATAACATGTTTCTCAAAATCAGTTTAATCCCATAATATTTTATTCCAAACTCAACTTCACATAAAAATGACAGGAAAAGTATAATTTTTAGAAAATCTAAAAATATTTAGTCTTTTGGGTAACTGGTTTTGTTAACTTCAAGTTTCTTTGAAATGACTGCCATTTCACTGCCTGTTAGAAAATACATTTACTTGTAAATATGTTCCATTTAAAAATAGCACTGCAGACCTGAATAGACATCGCTCCATCATAGATGTATAAATTTCATCAGCACATGAAGGGATGCTCAATATCACTAATCATTATGGAAAAATTAGGGAAATTTTTGTGTATTGCTGCTGGGAATGTAAAATGGTATAGCCTTTGTGGAGAATAGGATGGTGGTTACTCAAAAACTTAAACATAGAATCACTGTATGATCCAGCAATTTACTTCTGCATAAACTCAGAAGACGTGAAACAGAGGCTCAGATCTTTTCCCACCCGTGTTCATAGAGAGATTATTTACAGTAGCCAAAAGGTAGAGATAGCCCGAGTGCCTGTTGATGGATGACTAGATAAACGAAATGTGTTCTATCTATACAAAAGAATATGATTCTTTTTGCCTTAAAAAGGAATGAGATGCTGACCTTTGCTCCAGCATGGATGCCTCTTGATGACATGGGGCTGAGTGAACTAAGCCAGACACAAAAGCATAAGCGTCGTATGACTCACTTGTATGAAATGCCTAGCATAGTCAAATTCATAGAGACAGAAGGTCCATTCAGTGGCTTCAGGCCCGAGGGAAAGGATGGAATGGGGAATCAGTGCTTCATGAGTATGGAGTTCCAGGTTAGGATGATGAAATAGTTCCTGAGATGGGTGGTGGTTGCTGTTGGTTGTACATCATTGTGAATGCACTTAATGCTACTGAACTGTCTGCTTGAAAATTCTTAAAATGGGAAAGTAGTGTTTTGTGTATGTTACTACAATAAAAAAACACTTTTATTCAGGTATGATAACGAGGAATACTTTATTTGTTGTTACTAATATATTATCACTAGAATGTAAAAAATTATTAGCCATTAAATAAGAAACCTAATCCACCATACCCAACTATATTAATATTATAACTTTCTTATGTATAATTACTAATAGTTTTCTTTTCTTTTTGAATATTTATTTATTTTAGAGCGAGATTGAGAATGAGAGAGCAGGAGCAAGGGGCAGTGGGGGGGGGAGAGAGAGAGAGAGAGGAACAGACTCCCCACTGAATGTGAGCCCCACACAGGGCTCCATCTCACAATCTCGAGATCATGACCTGAGCTGAAATCAAGTGTTAGACACTGAACAGACTGAGCCAGGTGTCCCGAAGTACCAATAGTTTTCTGTCACCACAGAGAGAAATAGTGGCATTTAATTTTATTTATACTTGCCTTAAAAAGGTATTTTGAGGGTACCTGGGTGGCTCAGTGGGTTAAACCTCTGCCTTCGGCTCAGGTCATGATCTCAGGGTCCTGGGATCAAGTCCTGCATTGGGCTCTCTTCTCAGCAGGGAGCCTGCTTCCCCCTCTCTCTCTGCCTGCCTCTCTGCCTACTTGTGATCTCTCTCTCTGTCAAATAAACAAGTAAAATCTTTAAAAAAAAAAGATATTTTGATTAATTAAAAATGGCCCAATAGCATAAAAGCAAATAATTATTCCTTAAATTTGACATTTAAAATCACAAAAATGAGAGAAATGTATTAAGTTGCCAGTTAGGAAGGAATTTCCAATTCTGACAACTTAGGAAAATTCTTAAATATGATTTGAACATAGCTTTTCAATTATGCAAATTATCACGTATCTTCAATGGTTAGGTTGCATATTAAATCTAATGTATGAATGGTGGGAGTAAATTATTGTCTAAAGGCTACTAAATACTTTAAATTTTAAACAATATTACCTTAATTAACTGTATATTATGCTCTGGTGGATTTTTTTTTTTCCTTCTTGGTAAAACCTTCATTTATTTAAAGAATTCCATTTAAGAAAGCAGGCATTTTGTTTCCTTTTTAGAGTATATTCGAGGTCTGATATTCAAGCTCCCTACTTTCATCTCTAATTTTTTTCCATATAGATGTTATCTTTGAAGGACTGGTTAATTTTATAATTATATCACTAACATTTATCACTATATTATTATAATTCATAGTTGTGATATTTTATAATAATCACCAAGATCAGGAGGGTGGAGAGCTCAGGCAAATGAGAATAAAATTAATAATGATGGCTTGATAGTAATAAAAATGTCACAGAAATCTTGTGAATATGAAATATCTTCGTTCTTATTCTAAAACTCTGCTTGCCCTTTTTTGGTTCCATCAGCATCTCAGTCTATGTAGCAACAGTATTTATATCCTGAGGATGTTCAGTGTAGGCAGAGTACCCACAAGCAAATTTTGTGCTTGGAATAGCCCCAGAATCTTTGTTGGCTGCACTTGTTAGGGTGGGGAGGGGTAGTGATACAGAGAAAGTGCTAGAAGAACAAGATAGATGAACTATATCTCTTTTTCTTTAAGATTTTTATTTATTTATTTGACAGAGAGAGAGAGATATCACAAGTAGGCAGAGAGGCAGGCAGAGAGAGAGCAGAGAGCCCGATGCGGGGCTCAATCCCAGGACCCTGAGATCATGACCTGAGCCGAAGGCAGAGGCTTAACCAACTGAGCCACCCAGGCGCCACAGATGAACTATATCTGTTTCTATAACCATACCTATGTATCTGCTCTCTTCCTACATTATCCCACTGTACCTTGAATAATGTAGTGTTTTTCTTTTTAAATGTCATTATAGATCTTCATGTGCTTAGGAACAGAGGAACATTGAGATGATCATAAATTATTGGAAATTCCCATGCAGATGATGGGAAAGCAAGTAAAAATGGGAATTTATCTCATCAGTCACACAACCAGACCTCACTGATACTGGAGTCATTATCATTCAACAATCAGTGATGTGATTAGTGATATAAGAGAAGCTTTGCAAACTCTTCATCTTGCCACTTCTCCCACCATGAATTGTGAATGCTTTTGCTCTGGAAACTCAGATATTCATCTTTTTGTCTCCATTACCCTTCTGTACTTTTATTATTTATCCTCCTGAACCATCTGCTTCCAAGTCTTTCTCTTCTCTTTACATTCAGGACTCTTGGACGGAATGAATGATGGAATGAATGAATCCAAAATGGGTCATCCCTATTGAATATAATTCTTCCATTGTGTAGTCTGTGTATGTTGTGGCAAGGGTGCTTATTTGACAGCCAGTTCATCCTAGAAATTATTAATACGATAATAAAAGATGTTTATTGAATTTTATGAGCCAGAGACTCTTAAAGATTTTAAATATATTCCTTAATTTAATTTGTACCATAATTTTATGAGGCAGTTGCGACTAACATTTCCCAGTCAGAGAGACAGAGATAGTCTAAATAAATTGCCTATGGTGGGGCACCTGAGTGGCTCAGTCAGGTAAGCGTCTGACTCTTGGTTTCGTCTGAGGGTTGTGGGATCAAGCCTTGCATCGGGCTCTGCACTCAGTAGGGAGTCAGCTTGGAATTCTCTCTCCCTCTGCTCCTCCCCTCACTCTTGCTCTTGCTCTCTTTCTCAACATAAATCTAAATAAATAAATAAATAGCCAGCCTATGGTTACATGCTTACTAAGGGTCAAACCTGAGATTTTAATTCAGTATTTTGGCTCCAAAGTTTCAATTTTAAACCACACTGCTCCAGACCTCTTTTTGTTCCTCTGTAAGATAACGATTTATTCTAAGATTCAGGACTGTGTGTACATGCTACTTTTCTTATTACACAACATATTATAATTTAGGCAATATGGACCACCTGTGTTGGCTTTGTTTAAAAGGGCACATACCAGGCACAATTCCCTTAGATTGAAAAAAAAAAAAAGAAAGAAAGAAACTATATGGTAAATTTCTTGATGGTAATAAATACATTTACTATAATTTTCATACTCAGCCTTCCCAGCAGAATGGTTTGTATATGTAGATAATTAAAAGGTATGGAGGTATGAGGGGGAAGCAGCTGACATGTTAAGTGCGTGCCATGCCCAGGTATGGCCAAACCAACTAAACCTCAAAGATGAGCATTCCATGTGCTCCTTGTCAAAAGATGACAGTCTCCCATTATCTGTATTCTACATTGAGAGAGAAAAAAATACATACAAAGGTGTGAAGCAACTTCTCTAGATCACATCATTTATAAAATAATGGTTGCTTGTTCTGAATGTATTCATTGAGCCACTTATAATTTTGAGTACTTTTTGCACATTATTTTACTTCATCTTTTCAGCTTTAGGAGGTAGGTAGTATATAAATCATGAATTTATTGAGCAACATTGCCTTGGACACATAAGGTACCATTAGCATCACAGAAGAAAAACCAAGAACTATATATTTCCCATCATCCTTTTCTCCGGGGGGCTCTGATTCAGGTTTTCCAGTAAGAAGAAAACCAGATTTGGGAAGAGCAGAGGTGGAGAGTCCGTTAATCTTAGGAGACAGTGGTGGGCAAGTGCAGCGTCTTTTCAGACAGCTCCATTTGCTGTGGCTTATCAAGTCTCTTCATGAACTTCTGTTTTGGAATTGTGACAGCCAGGTAATGGCATTTTCTTAGATTTCTGTGAGCTCCCATTTCACACTTGTTGGGGCTGAAGCCATGGAGTCTCACACTTTTGTGTGAGTTTTGACTTTTCCATCTAGTCTTGATACATCAGACTGAAGTCCTGTGGGGCTATCTCTGTGGCCCTGGAGCTGTAGCCTTCTTATCCAGATCTCCGCTCCTCCCCCCTCTCCTGTTCTTATATTCATCTTAATTCCTCTAGGAAACTGTTTCATCCCCATAAACATTGTAGTATCTCTGTTGTTTTCATTGCTGAACCTAAGTATTTACTCTCTATTTTACAGAGAGGGCAACTCTGTCAACAGCAGTTGAGATACTCGCTAATGGTCACCAGTCAGGAAATGGTCAAAGTGAGATTTAAAGCCAGCATTTCTGTCCGCAGAGCCCATGCCATTACACAGTAGGATTTACTGCCACTCTTGTTACATAGAAAACAGGATTCTAAACTGCTTCGGCTGACTCAGAGATTTTGATCTTCCCATCGCATTACTTTTTTCTCTAGGCAAGTAACTGTTTCATGGGTTTAAACAGGAGCTCAACTTTAGGAAAGGAGGTGAAAAGTATTTGTTTGTTTATTTATTTATTTATTTTAAAGATTTTATTTATTTATTTGACACACAGAGAGAGAGATTTCAAGCAGGCAGTGAGGCAGGCAGAGAGAGAGGAGGAAGCAGGCTCCCCGCTGAGCAGAGGGCCTGATCCGGATCCCAGGACCCTGAGATCATGACCTGAGCCAATGGCAGAGGCATTAACCCACTGAGCCACCCAGGCGCCCTGTTTATTTATTTTTTAATATTTTATTTATTTGAGAGAGAGAGAGAGCTTGAGCAGGGGGAGGGGCAGAAAGAGAGGGAGAAGTAAGTTCCCCCCCTCAAGATCCCAGGACTCCAGGATCATGACCCGAGCCTGAAGGCAGGCACTTAACCGACTGAACCACCAAGGTGCCCCAAAAAGTATTTAATCTTTAGTAATTTAAGTTTAATCAGAAATCTTATGGAACATGGATTTACACAAGGGTAGTAATTTTAATATTTGGATCATGACATTTTTCAGTCCATGTATACTTTTTTTTTTAATTTAGTTGAGCATTCATATTATGTCCCATTAATTTTACCTTTTCTTTCTACCCAAGAAAAATACTGGCACATATTTACCATAGGATATATACAAGGAAAAAAAAAAGTGAACAACTCAAGATCTACAAAATAGAGATTGGATTTTTTTAACAGCAGTATATTCACATATAGTTTTAATGAAAACAAAAATGGATGGATTCTAGCGGTATAATATTAAAGGAAAAAGATAAGACCTAAAATCTTTATACACATGTAGCATATAAAATTAAATATAATTAAGAAAAAATATTTAAGAATCCTTACAGTTGGGCGCCTGGGTGGCTCAGTGGGTTAAGGCCTCTGCTTTCGGCTCAGGTCATGACCTCAGGGTCCTGGGATCAAGGCCCGCATCGGGCTCCCTGCTCGGCGGGGAGCCTGCTTCCCCCTTTCTCTGCCTGCCTCTCTGCCTCCTTGTGATCTCTCTCCCTCTATGAAATAAATAAATAAAATCTTTAAAAAAAAAAAAAGAATCCTTACAGTTGTAGGAAACTACACAGAAAGTAAAGCAAGGAAAGAATGGGTATGGAATTCAATATGATGGCCATGATTAACAATAAGAGTCAAGAAGACAGGATGGGGAAGCTACAGGGTCAGGAATAAGGTGATTCAAAGGTATGTATATATAATTTAAAAATTATATAAATACACATTATAAATATATATATACATATATAGTATATATACATACATACATGTGTGTGGTGTGTGTGTGTGTGTGTGTGTGTGTGTGTGTGTGTGTGTGTGTATAATATAAGTTGAAAGAGCAACACGAACAAAGACTGTCAGTGTATAGGTAATGGAAAGGTTAACTTTGCGGTTCTGGAGAAGGATTTTGAAAGCCTTGATTAGAAACAACAGAAATGGGTGTTGTTTACATTTGTAAGTAGGAATTCACCAAAGAGAGAATTAGAGATGGAAAGAATATGAGGCCAAGGATGAAGCATAAGCAAAAGCAATAGAATGCATAAAACCAATCTGTCGTAAACGGGCACAATAGTCACAACCATACTAGTTGTAGGTGAGACAAAGATACCTTAAGACAAGCCAGAAATACTCTCAGAGACATGAGCATCCTCTTGGAGTTTTCCAGTCATCAAGAGCTATGAGCTGCCATATTTCTATCACTGCTGAAATAGGCACCAAAAGGTTTTCAATTACTGATGACTCTGACTTCCAAGACCAGTCCCATGGTTATATTCATCCTTGCTTACCTCAACCCCTGATGAAAGTCCAGGCCACCCAGATCATAACCAGAAAAAAGAATCCATTCACATACATTTGTATGTGCATCCTATAATCAGATTCCATTTCTCACTTTTACTTCCTTTCCAAAGTTTCCATTGCACCCATTAAAATCCATCATCAGCAAAGTGCTGTACGACCTCCTTTTTCTCTAAAATCCCTTCCACATCTCCTCTTTCCCATGTTCTCTCACACATGGCACATGCCTCAGGACTTTAATACAAAGTATGTTTCCTTCTTGTTTCCCAAAAATAAGTGTCATTTTTTTTCTTTAAAACACCCAGCTCCTTTGACTTTCATGTTGCCAGACTTTACCTTTCTTTACCATTCATTGTTTCTGTCATCTGTCAATCTTTGGGAATGTTCCTTCATTGACGGATAATTCATTACTTTCAATTTCACTAATGTTGTAATTTATGGAGACATTAACTCTCCAAATTCATGTCTTTTATTTTCTTGTTTTCCTTAGATCCAATATTATTATTATTTTTTTATCTACTCCTAACTTAGCCATCCAGTGTTTTCAGATAATTCACTCCCAAACTACCACCTCCTCATTTTAACTCACGGATTATTTTTCCATGCCAACATTTCTCCAACTTCATCACGACCAGAATTTATTTCACCATCCCTTAGTCTTCTAGGGTCTTTTTGTACAGCCTGTAAGCCATTATCTATCATCAGAAATACTCCCTTGCCAATATTTTAACACATTTGCATCATTCTCTCTTTCTTGTTCACTGGCAAAATCCCACCCCTGGTTAAATTCAACTATGCCCTTATCTATACCTGCAGACGAGCAATATGTTGTTGAAGGAAAATCATACAACTATTGTTAATAGGGAAGTTTCTGAACATAAATTTCAATTGGACATACTTCTGCACCCAAATATCAATTTGGCATACGACAAACATTAAAAGATAATATTGCTAGTAAATTCACTTTTCCCCCTCTCAAACATGCCCATTTCACACCTAGCCTCCTATCAAACATTACATTCTCAGCTAATGGCTTCTCTACATACTTCTTAGAGAAAATAGAATCAGTTGG
This sequence comes from Ailurus styani, assembly GCA_002007465.1. NCBI lineage: Eukaryota > Metazoa > Chordata > Mammalia > Carnivora > Ailuridae > Ailurus > Ailurus styani. The sequence continues at coordinate 1,082,679 of LNAC01000544.1, forward strand.
ATAAGAACAATCTTATCTCTAAATACCAACAACTGCAACCCAAGTGCAGTTCTAACCATATACTTTGCTGTGGCTTCTGTTAAGATGCAAGAAATTTTTCTGCTTAAATGCAAATCTCACCTCTCCCCTCATTCCTTGGATTTTTTGTGTGTGTCATCTTTTCTAGGACTTTCTTCCTGCAGTTTCCTCTTTCTCTCCTGTCATTTGTTTCTGTTCTTCTAATCTGATTAAGTCCATTGACATACAAATATTTCTTAATATTACCTACCTTAAAAAAACACTAAGCCCCGTTCTTGCTATTCCTTGACTTACCACTTATTGTGATCTTCTTCACAGTAAAACACTTCAGATGAGTTCTCTGAGCCTTCTCTTTCCTTCCTCTTCCCTCTCTGACTTCAGTAGTGCTTTTTCCCCCCACACCACTTAATTGAAATGGCTCTTGCAAAAATAAACAGTACCTTGAATCATCCACAAAATGTAGATTTCATTTCAGTGCTCATCTTACTTATCTTTCAGCAGTATTTGACAAAATAGTGTATTTGACAAAATTTCATCTTCTAATGAAAATGTTTTCTACTCTAAGCTACCATTGCATTCCCCTGAATTTCTCCTGTTGTCATGATTTCTCTTCCTAAGATTTATTTGCCAACCACCCCCTCACACAAAATCTCTCTATAGAAATGTCCATGCCTCTGTTCTTGGCCCTCTTTCCATCTACGTTTTCCTTAACAGATCTTATATAGTTCTGTGGCTTTAGAGTATTATGGATGGGGTGCCTGGGTAACTCGGTTGGTTAAGTGTCCAACTCTTGGTTTTGGCTCAGGTCATGATCTCAGGGTCATGGGATGGAGCCTGACCTCAGGCTCCGCATTTAGTGTGGAATCTGCTTGAGATTCTCTCTCTCCCTCTCCTTCTGCCCCCCCAAATAAATAAATCTAAAAAAAAAAAGAAAAAGAAAAAACTGTATAGGTTTTCTTGTTTCTCATAACTATGTCCCTATAAAACCTTACACTTTCCATTATCTATTATTTTCAGGCCTTCAGAAAATGCAGTAAAAGAACTTAACTCTAAAGCCAGTGATCTCTGTTCAAATGACATTAAAGAAATTTGTAAGTTTTGGGGAAGAAAAATAAGAATAGAAACTGAAAATGCTCTTTATGGCTACTTTAAAGAACACTAAAGTGAAGTAATAACACTGAAGATAAAAACAGGATAAAAAGTTTATCTTATCTTTAAATATTCTGGGCTTTGTTGTTCAGGCTTGAGGCAAAATGTATGTTATTTACCTGATGGATCAGAACATTTACCTCGTAAGAGATGAGTTTGTAATGAAAATCCTGGTACATTCTAAGTCATTAGAGCAAGAAGATACCAACTTACTAGCATCTCTCTTGCTCCAAGACCTGACACTATTATACACCGAGGGCTTGTGGTCTTAAAATAGTCTAAACAAAAATGTCCTCTTCTCCTCCCTTCTTCCTAGAGATAAGACTGCACAGGTGTGGGGACACTTTGTTCCTGTCAACCTGTTCTTTTACCTTTTCCTCTAAAATCTCTTTCCAAATTGAAAGGTTGATATTAAATTATTTTTAAAAGATGTATTTATTTATTTGAGAGAGAGACAGAGAGTGTGTGTGCATGCACACAAGTGGGGTGAGAGACTGAGTGAGAGAATCCTCAAGCAGGCTCCCTGCTGAGCACAGATCCTAAAGCCAAGTGGAGCTAGATCTCAAGACCCATGGGATCATGACCTGAGCCAAAACCAAGAGTCAGTCACTTAACCAACGGAGCCACCCTGGCACCCCTTAAATTATTTTAATCACATTTAGCTATTGATAAGATTAGAACAACTATATGTATCCTTCTGATTATACTTTAATTTTCTACTACTCTCTACCTAAATCCATACCTTCTCATGAATTAAGAGGTATTTGGTAACATCAAGAGCACCCTTCCTGATTGGCATCATTGATTTTTTGTAAGATTTTTGGAGAAGTTATGCCGATATAATGGAAACTCTGCTTTTAAACTCTGGGAACAAAGTATTATTAAATATGGGGAAAGTAGATTCAAAACAAAATACAGTAGTCACCAATTTTGAATTTGTCAAATTCCAAAAGTTCACACATGATTGAATGTTAGCAAATTAAGTGATAGAGTGATCTACCTGACTCATCAGTCTCAAAAGATTTATTTTCTACATTACTGATCTGCTTCTTCTGTCAGTTATTGTGAGATATAAATTGAAGTCTCCCTTTTTTAAGAATTATTTATTATTTTAAAATCACTTATACATTTAATTGCATAGATTCAAAGAAAAGACATGGAAATCTGACATAATATTCCATAATATTTTAAGGGATATTTTTTAAGTAGAGAATTTTGAGGAACACAACCTTCAAACCCCTGCAAGTACCTGAAAACATACTTTAAGCTCTATTAAAAAATTGACAGAACTAAAGGAAAACACAATAACCAAATATACAGTCATAATGGGAGTCTTTATCTTACCCCTCACAAAACTAAGAGGAAGCAGACCAGTGCCATAGAAAATAGATCCTTTGAAAATAATGAGTCAACTTGATTATTAACATATGTAGAATATTGTGCAAAAACAGTGACAGAATATACTTTTAGGTGCATATAAAACATTTACCAAAATTAAACCTTAACAAAGTTGATTTAAAAAGCAAAGCATATGATTTAATGTCAAGCTTTCCCACCTACTAAGTATAGAACCACATTCATCCGGCCTCTATAAACCCTGAAGACTGGCTTCATAGTAATAGTGCCAGTTATCGGGTTGTTGTGGGTTAACAAATACAGAGCCCACACACCTGGCATGTGTTGAGAAGGTAATTAGCTATTCTGTATTTTGGAATTTTAGTATCTCCTGAAAGTGTTGATAACAACAACAACAACATCAAAACAACCTTACATAAGATATAATACAACTAACTGAGCTTTTAGTGGGAAGAGTAAGAATGGGTATGAGTAGCAGTGGAGGGCACAAGTGAAGGAGGGATATTTTGACAGGGGGTAAGTAGTGATCAGAGCGGGTGGCCTCTGTAAGTGAGAAGTTCACTGCCCTTGTAGGCGTGGAACAGACCCGCAGGGCATCCCTCCAGAATGTCAGAAAACAGTGGCATTCGTTCTGTGCTCTGCAGGACCTGGGGGCCTGTGCTTTTGCAGCGGAGGTGGTGGGGAAGAGGAATATTATCCCCGTTCTTCCTGCTCCCAGCCAGAGTAACTCAACTCTTTTCTACTTAGCATAATGCATTTCTAAGTAGAGTTCTTTTGGAAGGAAATGTTCTGCTATTAAAATAAACATTTGAAGCACTGCAGCTACAGATGATAGAACTGCACTGAAAAGAAAGGTTAAACTAAATAACCTGTAGGTCACCTCCTAGGTTAAGATGCTGCGTAAGTTGCCTTAATTTATCCCACAGGCAAGAATGCAACACAATCACCGCTGAGTAAAATACAGAGCTGTGAGAGGTCACAGATTATGCAATATCCCTAAATGTGTCTCCACTCAGATTCATACAGCTCTTGTCAAGAAGAGGCAGTTTCTACCTTTTGTAACTTTGAATTTCACCTTTACAGTAGATCCATATTGCTACATTTAGTCTTCCATTTTAGCTCTTGGAGACTTTATTCAATCGCTCAGCAGCTTATTGATGCACAATCCTGTCATCTAAAAGCAAATGTGAAGAACTCCAGGCTGTTTTTCGAAGTGCTGCTCCATGTTAATGGAAGGATTTTGAAACGCCACAAGGGAAATTATTAGAAAGAAAAAGAAGGCACCAGATTAAACCACTTTGCACATTTTTTAAAAAGAATCATTTTAAAGTCTTTCCAAATTCTTAGAAAACAAACGAAATTATTTAACAATTCACTATCTTTAGCTATTAATTTTTTCATAGCTATAGTATAATATAACTGCAGAGATTTATGCACACACAAATATTTACAGCTTTGGGAAGTAACATGGCCATCGTGAATATTATGAAATTTATGGTCACCTTTTTTTTTTTTCCTTGATGACTCAGTGGTTTATAAATATGGGTCCTTGGTAAAGAGAACACCACTCTACCAATCCATGATAAGTTTGTTCCTATGTGAAATATTACCTGTTTGGCATGAATTCATATTTAGGCATTGTTTATGGGACTAACTAGTGGTAACAGAAACTAAAAATCTTCCTCTGGACTACTTGTCATTATGATACTATATTCATTCTTAGTCTTAAGTATTGCATGCATGAAGATTACATGCCTATTCAAGCTTAGAATATTTCAATACCTTTAAAATCATTTTTCTAGCAGGTAACATTCTCTAACTCTAAATTTTGATTAAAATGATTTGTTTGACAGTTTCACTATATTAGGTGAAAATTTTCCAGGTATGGCAGGGCAGTAAGAACCCACGAAAGCACACAGTTTGTCATGGTAAGTCTTACTTTGCTTTAGCTTTCACAACATTATATGGCACTCTGGTCCCAGTGGCTATTTGTCCAGTAATCATTAATGAAGGCAAATATCATCTAACATTTGTCAAGATTTTTGAAGACTTTTTCCACTACTTCATAGTCAAGTTCATTTATTTGGCCCAAATATTTGGGTTAAACTGCCTCCTAATTAGTACCAACTATTAAACACACACACGCACACACCACCACCACCACCACCAACAACAACAACCAAAAACAAAAAACAAAACAAAATGGGCAAGGATGTAGCCACCATCATACCCATAGCAAAAAAAAAAAAAAAAAAAAAACCCCTTTCNTGCTATTAAGATTCTTCTTTTTTGGTGATTCAATAAGATGACAAAGTATGTGACAAATACTAATGACTTAGCCTTTAGCATTCTAAGAGTAAAAATATAAAAAATATATTTTAAAAACCCTTTCTATGGATCATGCATAAGCATATTCTGAATAGAGGATGCTGTAAACTGCTATCTCGGTAACTGAATCTCAGGCTTTGTTGGTTCTTTCAGTAGAATGCAGCTGTCCTGTGTTTTGGTACCAATATATATATGTCACTTGGCCTGCTTTGGTTTGACCTCCTCTGGATTATCACATAATGAACTGGAAACCAGTATGGCTGGTTTATTATTCATTGAAAGAAAGCAAATGAAACTTCCCATTACTTTGCCTGTTGGCACTAGAGAATGTACTCTAGGACCTGCAGAATAAATTTACAACCAAGGAGACGGACAAAGTACGAGAAAGAGACATAGGCTTGACTCAATGTTGGGCTTTCAGCTCATTTTACTGCATTTCCATGTCTTATATATAACTGATATATCGATTCAGAATTATCTCAGAGTTTACTGGGTCTTTAGGTCTGTGATAGAACCTGGTAGTGGGTGGGGGGACATACTACTAAATTATGTGTTTGCTTTTAAGGATTTTATAGTCTTGTGAGAGAAAAAGCATATTAACAGTGTAGGATTACCTGTTTTTGATACTTTGCATATAGACTAATGACTTAATGCTTCAGTTTCTTTGTTTTCTGCTTCTACATGTTCCTTTGACATGAAGGAGTTTTAAGTCTGGAGAGTACGTTTACAAATAAGTCCACTTCTCTGGATACCATATATGTTGTAAGGTCCTTGAAGCAACTAAGATTTACTGGTCACTCATCAAGAAAGAAGGCTTTATAAATTACCCAGTGAAAGAATTAGCCAAGAATCTAATTTCTTCCAGTTTTCTCTCATAAGTCATTTCATGGTTCATTAGGACCTCTACTAGATGGTGACTTGGAAGGGAAGAAAAAAGCAAAAACAAAAAACAACAACAACAACAACAACAACAAAATCAAAATCACTGTTATTTTACAGCAACATTAGAAATAATGTAAATTATGGGCGCCTGGGTGGCTCAGTGGGTTAAAGCCGCTGCCTTCGGCTCAGGTCATGATCCCAGGGTCCTGGGATCGAGGCCCACATCGGGCTC